>AP025047.1:7909559-7933613 GCA_036186865.1 Eustoma russellianum | reverse complement strand
ACTATAGCCAACGATTCTAAAGACTTTGCACATCTCTCCCAACCTAAGAAAACACATCAAAACAGCCAACTGAGAGTTAGTTCTAGCACGAGGTGGACCCATTATGTTTTTTTCCATAAATACAATTTGATAACTGTCTTTATGTTCCCATATTATCTACAAAATTGCTGTCTCTCAGCCATGTCACTAAAGAATTTAATTGTGTGGTACTCATGTGTCTCTATTTTTGCATATTGCAAGACAGGCATACGAAAAAAATAATTAGGCATAGCACTGAGCGAGGAGGTCTATACTATATTGATGCGGTAACTCAACAGAGTAGGTCTATGGCCGCTCACAGGAGGTCAATCGACAACTGTGGTTATGACATCATCGTTTAGGTCATCCATCTTTTAGTTATCTTAAATTCTTATTTCCATTTTATTTATCAGCGAAACAACTGATGTGCCCAATGAGACATGTATATGTGTAAAAAATCACCAGGTTATATTTTAGTCAAATAATATTCACGTGGACAATATCTTTTCTTTGGTACATTCAGATGTGCAAGGCCAAGAATTTGTGTCTAATACTAGTCATTTTGATTTTTTGTATTGTTATTCGATGGGTTCCCTCGTATGACTTAGATATACTTTTTGAGAAATAAATCCGAAGTGCCTGGAAAAATTTTCCATTACATTGAAATGATCTAAACTCAATCTAACACTAAAATCCAAAGCTTTTGATGCAATAATGGCAGGAAATATGTAATCAGGCTATGAAAAATTCTTCAATAAACATGATCTTATACAATATACCACATCCAAATAGAGTAGCAGGAAAAAAAACCGCATCATTCTTGAAATGCTCTGAGTCATGATGCTCGAGTCTCATGTTCCTCAAATCTTCTTGCCTGAAACCATAGTCACATCTACGTACCTCTTAAACCTTCTTCCCACAAAAATTCTCTACCATAAAACACTGTTACATGCCCTAGCTACTCAAACTACTATTCCATCCGTCCTCACTTTTTCACCATAAATCTTTGGTCGCACTATGTTTGTCCATATCCAAAAAATTCAAACGGTCTAAACTCAATTCCTATGCCGAAAAATCTGTGTTTGTAATATATGCTACTCAACAAAAAGGATATATGTGTTATAACCCTATCAGTCGCTAGATCCATGTTACAATGGACTGTGTCTTTCTTGAGTGAGTATTTCTTTCATAGTCAACGTAGGTCTCAGGAGGAGCATCTGGATGAGCCACTAGATTCGTTAAATCGCCCCAGTTGTCCAAAGTATGTTCTGACAGATAGAGCAAATGGTGCCACCGAGTAGCCTTTTTCAAACGACAGAAGGACTAATGAGCCAGTATCTGCGGATAAGTCTTCTTTGTTGGACATCCCACAGAGGGTGAGTGACCTACATCTTAACGCATAATTTCTTTTGTGTTATAGAATACGGAGATTACTAAGGTCTCGGACGAGCAGTAGGTATAGGTTCTTTCTTCGAGAAGGAATATGGTGTACCACCAGAGCGGTATTCATCTGCGACTATCCTAGTCATCTAGATACTCAATAAATATGGCCAGGTAGATGATTGCAAAGTGTGCAAAGGTATTATTTGCTTTGTTGTGTTCAGAAAATATTCTGTTAGTCTAGAAAGCATGTGAGAAAGCAGAATGGTGGGAGGCAATGGAAATTGAAATGGAAGTTCTGAAGAAGAACGAGATGTAGGAGAAGTATGTGTTACAAAGGGAGAAGAAACCACTAGGATGTCGATGGGTGTTCACCATCAATTTATAAGAAAGATGAGACCATTTGATTGATAAAAGGCAAGACATGTGGAAAAGGGATATACACAGACTTATGGGATTGACTATTCTGAGATGTTCTCTTTGGTTGCAAAAATTGATACCAGTAGAGTGTTATTCTCAATGACAGCCAATAATAATTGATCCTTTTACCAGTTTGACGTGAAGAATATCTTCTTATATGGAAAACGAAAAGAAGAAGTGTGGGGGCTCAGAAGGGATCACTATGATTTAAAACAGCCTCCTCGTGCTTGCTTCGGAAGATTTATGGTAGTTATGAAATAGAATGGATAAAGACGGAGCAATGCTGATCATACCTTTTTGTAGAAAAGGGGGAAGTTAATCACATGTTTGATCATATATGTGGATTATATGATTATCAAAAGAAATGTAAAGGAGAATTCACACGGTTTTAGAAGAATTTAGTCACAGAATTTGAAACGAAGGACTTACGCAGACTGAAGTATTTTATGGGGATTGAATTTCTTCGGTCGAATAGAGAAATCTTTATATCTCAATAGAATAAATTTTGGACTTATTGACTAAGGTTGGGATGATGGACTATAAATCCATTGATATTCCGATGGTGGTACATCATAAGCTGTGGATTCAGGAAGGGGCTCCAGTGATGAATCGAGAATAATACCAGACACTTGTAGGAAAATGGATCTATCTTTTGCACACGTGATCTGATATTGCTTGTGCTGTTGGATTAGTGAGTCATTTTCATGCACTAGTCACATGAAGAACACATAGAAACAACTATGAGAATAGTCAGGTACCTAAAAAGGACACTAGGAAGGGAATAATGTTCAAAAAACATAGATACTTAGACGTGGAAGCTAATTGGGCGGACAATACTAGTGATAGGAGGTCGGCTTCAGAATACTTCCCCCTGGTCGAGGGTCACATAGAGAAACAAGAAACAGAAGATTGTGGCATTATCTATCGTGGAAGTTGAATTTCAGGAGATTGCAAAGGGTTTTATGGAGATCCTCTTGCTGAAGAAATTAATGAATGAGAATAGGTTTCCTTCAAGATTACCAACTCAATTAATATGCAATAACAAGACATTGATAATCATTTTCAAGAATTCGTTGCAGCATGACCGGAGCAAACATGTGAAGGTGGATAGATATTTCATTAAAGAGAATCTTGAAGGAGATATTCTTGGATTTCCACTCGTAAGGTCTGAAAATTAGGTAGGGGACATTCTCACGAAGGCAATCACTGAAAGGGTCTTTGACGCAACGTTGTGCAAGTTGGTATTAGTGATCCCACAACTTAACTTGAAGGAGAGTGTTAAAACGTATGATTGATCAAGGATTAAGGGATTTGATATCAAAATCAAATCCCAACCATAAACAATAGATTCTTTCTATTTATTGTATCTCGACCTAATTTATGTTACAAGTAAGGATTGTGGATGTACTATGAGATCAATGAAATACAATTTTTCTTTGGTGAAACCTAAATCTATCAGATGTTACAATTATTCACCTGATATGTCATTTTCTATATCTGAATGAGCATTTGTCAGTAATTCAAAAACCAGCCTAAAGAATAACGACATCTAAAATTCTATTCAACTCAACAACAATTGATTACTCCAAAACCTATCGATGTTTATCGTACAAGAAACCACATCCATTCTAGCCAACTTCCACATTATCATGATCATTTTTTGCATCCCCAAATCCATTGAAAGGTAAACATAACCTCATTGAGGAAAGTGCCTTGTCAAAATGCTTTGCCTTGGTACCAAGATACTCACTCCAAGTAACTGACCTATACAAAGGAGGGTGCCCTTGGTCTAGTAATTTTTGAACCGGAGAAATTTTAACACCAGCCGGTGGCCCATAAAGATAGGCTATCGAAAACCGATGATGGGTCCGGTTCACCATAGCCCGATGACGAACACTAGAGTATAACCCGTTCGACAATATGTGAAGAAGGTCTCCAATATTAACCACTAATGCATCCGGCAGTGGAGGAACATTTACCCATCCAAGTTCTTCTTGCAAAATTTGTAACCCGCTCGTGCCATTCTGGTGGAGTATAGTAAGAATGGTCGAGTCAGTATGTGCTGCCAGACCCATAGCGCGGTCAGGTTCAGGACACGCCGGGTAAGAGTTAAGCTGTAAAGCACCAGAGCCATCATCAAGAGTTCCTTTTGGGTTAGCCCATTTGACATCATCCTCGTTTATGCCCAAGGACCCTAGCATCAACCACATCAATCTCCCCGCTAGATTTTTCATGTCCTTTTCATACGCTTCAATTAAATCACTGTAACAATAGACCCGAGGGACAATGAAAATCAAATAAATTAAAGATGCTCTACAAACTCATAATCAATCCGGCAAAAAGGAAAAGCAAAAAAAAGTGGCCTTCATTTTTCTACTCTTGTCTCAACAGGTCTTGTCTGTTCCCCCATGACTTCCTTTCAGCCTTAGATTTGAATACAACATTACCCCGTTACTTTATGACGGGAATGAGGGGTCAGATGTATGCAACCATACTCATGTGTTCAAAAAACACATAGAGGTTGTTTTTCGATGACCCATGATAAAAATTGCGTCAGACTGTATCGATCAACTGTTACTTTACAATATAAGAAGCGCAGCCAATTAAGTGAATCATTTTACTTTATTCCATCCTATTCTAAAGTCAAAGAACAGCGTGTCTTTGACTCTATTCATTGAATCAATTTGGTAAATCCCATTTCTTTACATATAAAAATAAAATAACTGATTTCCATCGTCAATGAAATTAACTCAACATATAAAGTTGACTACGTGAGGTTAGCAGTTGGGGTTCAATAAACTAAAGTCTCATGTAAATGCATTTCTATATAAAAAAAAAACTCTACCTAAATCTCAAGTATGCTTTCTATACAACATGTCACTATGATTAATAATCCATCATTACATGATATATCTAATCCGGTTCAGAAAATTTTATAGTCTAACGCCTTGGAATTAAGGAAACCTTGACAAGAGATACGTAGTATGTATATAATTTGCCAATTGATGCTAAAAAAGTTCATTTACGTGCCTGAGCTACGAGGGAGTAATGTTTTTGTCTATCCGAAAGGACATCCCACCTAAAAAAAACATACACAATAAGTAAGAAACGCACACACTCAACAGGTAGACAATCTATAAGATTTTAATAAAAGCTACATGATGTTTGTCAAAGCTACACATGGATGATACATTGTTCGTGATCATCCAAAATGAACAAAGGATTACTAGAATAAGAAAGGGGGGGGGGGGGGGTTATGTATACCAGAATTTGGTGTAATCATTGGGCCAAAGTTTGCGAGCATGTTCCAGAGGGGAGCCAAGAATGGTGAAGCCTTCGGACCACATATGTTTAGGAAAGAAAGAAGAAATAGGGGCGACGCCATAACCCGAAACGCCATTAGGAGAACGAGCAACCTTAAGTTTCTGATGTAGAGGAAGAGAGAAAAGTTCCTTTCCAGCTGATTGAATATCATCAAGCAGAGTCTTTGGGATCCCATGATTCACAACTTGAAAAACTCCCCATGTTTTGCATGCATGACCTATGGATTCTTGAGTATTTTTTAGATGAAGATCGATGATTGGAACACTATTGTTTTGGGAAGAATCGGCAGATGGGAAGTCATCTTGGAATGTCCATGCATGTGAGTCGGGTAGTTCTTGGAGAGAATTCAAATCTAAGTGTTTTTGGTTGTGATTTATTGGGTGGTATGCCTCTGAAATTCTTGAAGGCATTTTGTTAATTGTTTGGTACGTTGAAGCTTGTTGTATAAGCTGAAATAGCAGCTAAGAAGTAGAGACTAGACCTCCTTGATCATAGTTTGGCTACTAGGTGTGCCTAAGAGGGAGACAAATGAGTACGGGAATTGTTCATGTGGAAATGCCTAGGGAGTGGAAGGAAGAAATACAACAACATATATCCAGTATATTTCAACGACAACAAACAATATATCTCAACGACAACAAAAATTATCGCTAGAGTCTGGAAAATTGGAAAGAAGAAATATGGAAACGTAAAGAATATGTGCACTAGTGTTCTTTCAGAGGATGGAGTTGAGACAAAATGAAATATTAGGGTATATATAAAGAATATTGGAGAGAGGAAGGGGGGAATTAGGTGGGGTAGGGGGTTGATGACAAAGTGGATTAGAATAGTTTGGTTGGAAATTTGATGCGTATTGAGTGGTGGGCGAATGGTAGGGGGTCCATAAATATTATTTTGAATCAAAAAGTGAAATCTCTGATCCTGGAGTCCCTACCATTCTAACCAGAATGAGCATTGTGGAAGATGCAAATCAGGAGCCCAACGACTTTTTAGGTTGGGCGAAGACGTACGCAGTGACCCACACAAGGTGTCTTTCTGCAAACTAGGCCTTCGGACTAGTAGCAGTGGAACACGTATACTGTGCGTGTCTATAGAATCGAACTCTTGACCTCATGGAGTAAATTTCAATTCGAGTACCAACTGAACTATGCCCTGGATGCTTATTTTGGTTTTATATGAGTAGGGTATAATGAGAATAGATATTTCTTCAACAGAGGGAAATGAAATGATTAGGGGAATTAAATTTTCAATGGACATTAGAAACAACCAAAGAAGAATAGTTGAAAGGACTATTATGTCCTCTACAAACATTAAAGGAAAATGGAGAAGGAAGGCATGTACCTAATTAAGCCTTGCAAGAACATGGAGGTTCCATGAAAGGAGAGGGTCAACCTCTCTCCATGTGCTCTTGTCTTGTCCTCAAGGTAAAAAACATCTGCATCACTCCTTCCCTACTTTGGTCGCGATTCCTATGATGAGGGAGTGAGTTCTTCCCCACCTGTACCAGAGACCTCTTAACCAGGTGGGATGTAAATCGAGGGATGTGCTCCACCGGCAGCCCTGCAAAGAGAGAGGACATACGAGACTCAGCCAGCCCAGAGTCAACCCTTGTAATATTTCAACAAGGATTGTCTCCACACGGACTCAAACTCGAGACGTCGAGGTTCTAGACCCAATCACCTTTGCCACTTACCACTAGACTATGACCCTGGGGGCTTTGGTCGCGATTCCTCTTCCCACACAAGAAGACAAGTGGTCAAGAAGCCTTCTTCGGATCCACCCACGGATGTTAATTATTCGAGCTGAATCAAACACTCTTATAACGTATTGAATTTATAACTATATTAGATATACTCGAAGTCAAGTGAAAATTATTTGGATATAGAATGAAATATTCGAGCTTGGTTTGATGTAGTTTCAGATTAATCAAGATCGGTTGATTATGCGCAAACTATCATGAACCCTTTCAGATTTGAATTCAATCTTAAGCTAATTGATATACTCAAATCAAATATACATTCAAATTCCATAAGCCACTATGTATAATTAATCGTATAATCATAATACATAATCAATTGTATGATGATAAATGTTAGACAAAACTAAATCTATATTTTTATATTAGATGCTCGATAATGCTCGATATATATTAGTTCAAAATGTTAGATGTTCTATTTTGACTCGCTTCTTTAATGATCAGTTTAAGTCGATTTAACTTTAAGACTAGTGTACCGAAAGCCTTTTTTTAAGTCGATTTAGCTTTGTTTATCTTTAATTCAACTAGCCATTTCACATGTTGAACAATAGTAGTTCAATCATCTTGGTCAACTTGACCCTCTTCTCACTCCCCTCTAGGGTTGTTTAACGAACCGAACAGTTCGCGAACTGTTCGAGTTCGGTTTGTATTTGGTTTGCATTCGTTCATCAATTGTCTGTAAACGAGCTGAATTTGAACATATGTTTGGGTTCGTTTACTAAAACAAGCCGAACTATTTGGTTCGTTTAACCAGTTATAGTGTTATCGAGCAGAACTCGAACCAATTTTAAAGTTCGTTTAGCTAAACACAATTCGTTTAGCTAAACGACTCCGAATTCAAAAACCTAGTATTCGGTTCGGTTCGGTTCGGTTCGTTAACACCCCTACTCCCCTCTGTTAATATTGCACGTGTAACATATGTTGTAAGAGGAATTTTGGCAACCAAATCTTACCATACTTAGATGAGATATTCACTTACCATAGAATAGGAATTCCATACAAGAAATCCTCAATCATCATTAATGTATATTCTTTATTCCATATTTAGATAGCTGATGTAAAGGATAAATAGGACCGTGTATTGTAATACAAAGCAATAAAAAACAATTTCATTCCTCTATGTGCTCTTGAACATGGTATCAGAGCCAGCACAATCCTAGAGGATGTGTTGGTTTTTTCGGGCTTAGGCTTAGAAAATTACTCATCATCGCCATAAGATAACCATACCTTTCCCGGCCAATATCCGGCCACCTTGTCAAACAACCGGTTACTGATATTAAAACAGCCCTCCAGATTGCTGACCATCGAAATTGCTCAGACCATATCATGTGTCTTCATCGCTCAAACATCCTTTGTTCTTCACCTGCAAACAACCAACCGATATGTCAGAAATCCCAGGCACTTCAGGCAATCCCAAAAACGAAACCACACCTACACCGAGCCCTGGGGATCTGGCCATCCAAGTGGCTCAGATTCTCAGAAACAGTCTCAATCCATCACCACCCTCACAGACACCTTTGCCAGAAAATCTGAATATTGCTGTCAAATTAAATGGCAGCAACTTTGCTCTATGGTCCAGAGTCATCTATAGAGCCATCTTGGGCAGAGGACGCAGCTCCCATTTAACAGGGGTGCCTCCTCCGCCTTCTCAGACAGACCCACAGTTCCCACGATGGGAACAAGACGACAACTCCGTATTCACATGGATTCTTCAGAATGTTGATCCCAGCATGATCAACAATGTGTCCCGTTATCCAACAGCTAAAGCCCTTTGGGATGGGCTTGCCTTAACCTACGGTTCTGGGGGGACTCCTTGCAAGTTTTTGACTTGCACAGGAGAGCAAACAATATCAGACAGGGGGAAGGGTCCCTAGAATCGTGCTGGAATGCACTTCAAGACATATGGGTATCAATTGATACCCTAGATCTGAACCCGATAAAATGCACTGAGGATATCAGTGCCTACAACCGTAAAATGCAGGAATTCTGCCTTTACCAGTTCCTCACGGCCATTAACGACAAATACGAAGCAGAAAAGAAATAGCTTTTGAAGAGGATACTGTTACCATCAGTGGAGGCCGCGTTTTCAGAAATCAAGCGGGCTGAATCAAGATCCGGCCTAATCAAACATGGTCCCTCAGAGCAAATCTCGTCACAGGGAATTGGCCAAGGCTTGGCCGCCAGAACCTCACAAGGAAGAGGCCGTGGACGAGACCACGGCATTGGAGATAAAGGGCTGAAAACTGGGCAGTCATCACAACGCTCAGCATCAAAAATGGACAAAAGCCACTTGATCTGCGAACATTGTGGGAAGAAAGGGCACAATAAGGAGAGTTGCTTTCAGATTCTAGGCTACCCCGACTGGTGGGAAGGGAAAAACCCACCACAGCCGGAACAGGAGGCAAGGTGGCTGCCATCAGATCTGTAGAAATCATCGAAGGAGCAGAAGGCAGTTCCACATCGAAGGAGGCAGCCAGCATAGTGCCAAGAACGATGAACCAAAAGGAGATGGCGGCACATGTAAATGGGGGCTGGGAGGTAACCCTAGCCCCCAAACCACTTTAATACCTAAAATTGCTCTTTCGGACCCCCATGAAATAACCAGGCATGCCCCCAGTTTTTTGTCTCCAGTTAATATGGTCCAGGCACTCTCAAGATCTGCGAAATCAGACCCACATATTTCCAAAATTTTAAATACAACCCCAGAAACTTCTTATATGACGGATTGTACCCTTACAGAACACCAGCATTTACAAATTAACCACAAAACTACCTCAAATATACAGATTGACCCCCAGCTTCTACCAAAGTCCGTCTTACGCGCACCAATCAAACTCACGCTTAAAACCAACATCTTGGATTTTTGACTGTGGCGCCACTGACACAATGACTTTTGACCCAAATGACCTTACCACCTTATCTCTACCAACAGGAAAGCGAACGGTCAGTTGTAAATGGGTATTTACCATCTAATACAAAGCCGACAGAAGCATCGAGTGACACAAAGCAAGACTTGTAGCCCGAGGGTTCACACAGACCTATGGAGTGGATTATTTTGAGACTTTTTCACCAGTTGCCAGAATTGACACGATCAGAATATTTTTCTCTATTGCAGCAAATGAAAATTGGTCGTTACAACAATTCGACGTAAAAAACGCATTCCTACATGGTGACTTAAAGGAAGAAGTCTACATGGAACCACCCCCAGGTTTCTCTGATGAATTTAAACCAGGACAAGTATGCAAGTTGAAAAAGGTGTTGTATGGACTTAAACAGTCACCCAGGGCATGGTTTGGCAGGTTTACGTCTGTCATGAAAAACGACGGATATAAGCAAAGCAACGCAGATCACACATTGTTCATAAAAACACAGGGAAGTCTAGTTACTTGTCTAATTATATATGTTGATGATATGATTATTACTGGGAATGACACTAATGAAATCTCACGTCTCAGGAAACATCTGTTCGCCCAATTTGAAATGAAAGATATTGGAGGACTCAAGTACTTCTTGGGAATTGAAGTGTTGCGGTCACAGTCAGACGTCTACATCTGTCAAAGGAAATATGTACTTGACTTATTAGCAGAGGTTGGACTACTTGATGCCAAGCCAGTCGATACTCCAATGGTTCAAAATCACAAGCTAGAGTTCGTACAGGGGGCGCCAGCCGCAAACCGAGAACGGCATCAACGGCTAGTGGATAAACTGATATACTCTCACATACCAGACCTGATATTGCGTATGCTGTGGGAGTAGTAAGTCAATTTATGCATAGTCCTCAAAACCATCATTATGACACTGTGGTCAGAATTCTGAGATATTTAAAGGGGACCCCAGGAGTAGGACTATTCTTCAGAAAGAATGGACACCTTAATATTGAAGCCTACACTGATGCTGATTGTGCATGAAATCAGGTTGATCGTCGCTCTACCTCAGGATACATCACACAAGTTGGAGGAAATGTCGTCACATGGAAAAGCAAAAAACAGAAGGTAGTAGCATTGTCTAGTGCCGAAGCAGAATTTCGGGGGATTGTAAAAGGCATTACAGAGATACTCTGGATACGCAAGTTACTTCAAGAACTGGGATTCCAAGTAAGAGATCCAACGTATTTAAAATGTGATAATAAAGCTTCCATCAGCATATCAGAGAATCCTGTCCAACATGACCGAACTAAACATGTAGAAGTGGATAGGCATTTTATCAGAGAAAAGCTTGATGAAGGGATCATTGCACTTCCTCACGTACGGTCAGAAGATCAACTCGCGGACATTTTAACCAAGGCAGTAAACGGGTGAATCTTTGAAGAAGCATTATGCAAGTTGAACATTGGCGATCCCACGTTTCAACTTGAGGGGGAGTGTTAATATTGCACGTGTAACATATGTTGTAAGAGGAATTTTGGCAACCAAATCTTACCATACTTAGATGAGATATTCACTTACCATAGAATATGAATTCCATACAAGAAATCCTCAATCATCATTAGTGTATATTCTTTATTCCATATTTAGATAGATGATGTAAAGGATAAATATGACCGTGTATTGTAATACAAAGCAATGAAAAACAATTTCATGCCTCTATGTGCTCTTGAACACCCTCTACCGTAACATCGAAAAAGGATCAAATAGGAGAAAACAACGCATACAAGAATTTTCACACGATTATGATATTATTATGTTTGATCGGCCTATTAATTCTCTGATTAGATTTTTATTGGTAGGAGATTAATAATAATAACCGAAGAGGAATATATCTAAGAAACATAATAATTACACACATAAGACTGCGATATACTTGTGCCACATCTCCAAGATGAGCCTATAGATCTACTTTGTACTTTTTAAGGGATACTTAGGAAAAATCCAATTGTTTAAAATATCATTTGAGAAATTCATGCCATTGCGTGACCATTTTGCTATTGCCCTCTCTTGGCACAAACATTAGATCCACAATGAACTTTTCAGAGATACATCATCATCATGGATGTTTAATCAATGAAAATTTGGTAAGATTAGAATGAGAAGGTTATTTTGTAGCTGTGATTAGGGGTGTTAACGAACCGAGCCGAACCTGATACTAGATTTTTGAATTCGGATTTGTTTAGCTAAACGAACTGTTTGGCTTGGTTCGTTTAGCTAAACAAACTTTAAAATTGGTTCGAGTTTGGATCGATAATACTGTAACTGTTTAAAAGAACCGAATAGTTCGCTCGTTTTAGTAAACGAACCCAAACATATATTCGAATTCGGCTCGATTACAAACAATTACCAAACGAATACAAACCAAACACGAACTGAACTCGAATAGTTCGCGAACTGTTCGGCTCGTTGAACAGCCCTAGTTGTGATGGTACTTATGTCTCTGACCAACAAAGCAGCAACAACAACATTACCACATTACCTTAGAGACTCCTGCATATGGGGGTATGGAGGTCAAATATACACAACCATACTCATGTATTAGAAACACAAAGAGGTTGGTTCGCGATGATCCATAATGAAAATTGCGTTAATCTGTGTCGATCAACTACTACTTCATATAGAAATAACACATATCCATATGTTAGAAACAATTCCAAGACCAGCAATTTGTTGACTGTCGCTCAACAGTGATAAACAACCATATATTTATTTTTTTAGTAAAACATAAACATCTAACTGTTCATATCTTGGTGGGACGATCAAAGAATTACTAGCCTAAGTGCTTTCCATTTGAAAGAAGGAAACAAAGGCGCTTCTTGCATGGGAAAACCAAATCTATCCTAAAGTTTGTGAAACTTTCATCCTTACAAAGTTTTGAATAGATAAAAGGCATTGCACTATCACATATTTTAATAATCATTTTGCAATCAGTAAGAGATAATCAAATAAAACTGTCCTCCTATGTTTTAATCACAACTAACCGGGATATGATGTTTCCCCTCCTGTATTTATATTTTTCATTGGTTTAAAAATAACCATAAAAATTATTAACAGTTTCTTGCATATCACAATAAAATTATTGGTTCACACATGTTCACTTTTTGTATGAAAAACTATACAAAAACCGGATAGATTATCATTTGTAAGGACGATAACAACGACGACAACATCATCCCGTTGGCTTAAAGGCTCCTATCTATGACGGAATAGGGGTCAGATGTAGACAAACATATCCATGTGTTAGAAAAACACAGAGGTTGTTTCCCAATGACTCATGCGTCAAGTCGATCAATTGCTACTTCACAATATAACAAATACAGCCAATTTAATGAGTCATTTTGCTTTATTCCATCGTGTCAAAGACGTCCCTTAAATAGCATGAATATAAAGAACGGCTATGAAAATTTTAGAACCTTGTGATTTCGAGCCTGAAGGAGTTTCAAGTGAAGAAACAGAAACATCATACAAGTTATATGATCACGTTTCAACTTGGCATATCAGGTCACGATGACAATGATTATAGATCATATTTTCATATAAGGAAGTCCTTTTCATTTCTTCGTACAAGTTCATTTGGTTTTTAACTAGTAAAGTGGGTGTTGATATTTTACCGTTAATTTGTATGTTTTGTCCTATTGTAGCAAAAAAAAAAAAAAAAAAAAACGTGGGCTCACAAAACATGATCTCTAATGCAACAAAAGAATTTTAGAGTCTTCTGTCATAACGTGGCCAAATGGGGTTCGTATTTTGCTTTGATTAGAAATGCTTGCTTTAGAATTTTTGCTTTCGTATATTGATTAGAAATGATGTCTGTCGTAGCAAAGTGATTGTATCCGGTCTAATTGGGTTAGAGGATTGTTGTTGCATTGGGTTTGTGGTAAAATTTTGTCAACTTAAGAGACTATTGAATTCCTGATTTACATCATCCGCAAAAAAGTCTTTAGACTGAAACGGTAGAGACCCCACGAGCCTCATGTATTGTCGGTTTGCTCCACAAATGCTTGCCCTTGTCCGTTTTGCAGCTTTCGATACGGACAACAAGTCTATTTGTTTTTGTTTTCCTTTTTTTTCACCTTTGATATCAAAAGTCTTGGAGTTTTGTCCTTTCCTTTTACATTATTATGTGTGGTTGTCGTGGTCGCACAATAGACTAGTAACAAGATTATCTTTCTAATCCTAAATCATGATGATCCTCTTCAACAGAGACGTGGGATCAAAGATGTAAAACCAACATATTAAAAACACCAAAAACATTCTACTTTCATACGAATCTAATCTAGAAAATAAAATTTAGCCTCGTTGTAAATTCAGTATCGAAAGTTGTGTCCAAGAATGACTTGAAAGAAACAACCATTAGTGATGCCCTTATTTTGCTCTCTGTTGCCCAATGTGTCCTTCACTTCCTTGGTTGATTATACACAACACCATATACCAACAATATCGTTAGGGTTTGAAAATTGAAAACCACGTCCCAAAAGATAGAGAGTTTTATACCCTCCTTGTTTGAATCAATTTGTACAAATTACATCACACCAGCTTGCTTGAATTGTCTGCTTCCACCGGTCTGTTAGGAAATAGAATATTTACTTACCTTGGATAATTGTGATTTGTATTACCATAAATGAGGATGATCGTGTACATAATTGTAGGGGCGTGATTATAGGTACTGATTGATAGTTTACCTTGTATAGCTAAGCATTGAGTTGTATAAGAAGTAGTGCAAGATGTATGGAAAACGTATGAATGAATGAAAGAAAACAATTTTCCCAAAAAATACTTGTTATCATGGTATCAGAGCGGGTTCATCCTACTCTGGATTTATGTTTCTGAGTATAGGCTCAGAAAAACCTTCATCATTGCCTGAATTACTTACTCCGGCCATACCCTTCTCGGCCGTACCTTTCTCAGCCAACCTTGGCTTAAACCAGTGCAGATTTCTGCAGTTTACCTGAAAAAACACGAAAACCATGTCAGACCCAGAAACCAGTGAACCAAAAACCCCCAGTCTTACTGATTTAGCGGTGCAGGTAGCCAATATCCTGCAGAATACCCAAAACAGATTACCTGCAAACACGATCCAACAAACCACCGTACCAATCCATACTGAAAACTTATCTATTTCAGTAAAATTGACAGGAAGCAACTATGCAGTATGGGCACCACTGATTCTTCGTGCCATAATTGGGAGGGGGAGGAGACATCACCTAACCGGTGTCCCTCCTCCACCAAAACCAACGGATCCGGACTTTATTACATGGGATCAAGCAGACAATGCGGTCTTTACCTGGATAATACAAACAATCGAACCTGCACTCGTAGTAAATGTTACCAGATACCCCACTGCTAAAGCATTGTGGGACGGATTAGCACTCACTTACGGATCTGGGTCAGATTCGCTAAGGACGTATGACCTTCATCGAAGGGCAAGCTTGGTCAGACAAGGAAATGGTGGTATTGAAACTGTATGGAGCAGGCTCCAAGATCTATGGACAGCCATAGATGCACAGGAACCAAACCCGATGCAGTGTCCGGTGGACATCAACACCCACAACCAGAAAATGGAAGCATTAAGGCTGTTTCAATTTCTAACAGCAGTGGACGAAAAATACAATAATGAGAAGAATGATCTATTAAAACGGGATCCTTTGCCCACCTTGGAGGCGGCATACCGAGAAATGAGGAGAGCAGAAGAAAGGGCGGCTGTTTTACATCGAATCCCCTCAGAAAACTCATCACAGGGGATAGGCCATGGCCTAGCAACACAAAACACGGCTACCAGAGGCCATGGCCAAGACAGAGGGACGGGACAAGGCAGAGGCAGGGGTACCTCAAAAACCACAGGGACGCGAAAGGTTGAAGACAAGGAGAACCTTGTCTGCAGCCATTGTGGCCAAAGAAGGCACACCAAGGAAAATTGCTTCCAAATCGTAGGATACCCGGAATGGTATGAGGGAAAAAGGAAGCAGACGGATGCAAGCACAGGGAAGGGGACGGCTGCAGCAGCAGTAGGCCAGAAGGAAGAAGATAACCAAACGGCTGCTGAGATGGGAGGTAAAAGGGTTGGGGTTAAAAACCCCAACCCCATTTTTGCTTGTTTGGACAGAAATAACCCCGCTAAAATTGCACAATGCCCCCTCCCAGTTTCATATTCGACAGGTTGGGCCCTTCAAGTTTCTGAGACCCGCAATTATAGTCCCTCAGCTATAAAAATGATCACATCCGCCCCCCAGTTTTTTGAAAAATCCCAGACTGACCCAAAAAAATTAAAAATATCCAATTCAGCCCCTCACATTACACCCAACTCTCAAATTGCCCAACTACTTACCATTACTACACAATCTCCTTGGATACTTGATAGTGGTGCTACAGACACCATGACAAACGACCCAAATGACTTTAACCTCTGGACACACCCAAACAAAACTCATATCGAAACCGCAAACGGAACCCTTATACCAGTCTCCGGAGGTGGCACTATCTCTATTAACCCAACCCTAAACCTACGCAATTGTCTTTATGTACCTGATCTTTCTACAAAATTATTATCTATCAGCCAACTCACTCGGGAGTTACATTGCGTAGTACTTATGTATCCGTCTTTCTGCCTTTTACAGGATGTTCGCTCGAAGAAGATCATTGGGCGTGGCATTGAGAAAGACGGACTATATTTTGTAGCAGATGTGGTACAACAGGGACAGTCCAATCTTGCTACCGGGACTACTCAGCAGCGACTTTGGTTATGGCACCGTCGTCTTGGTCACCCCTCCTTAGGTTATATGAAGATTTTATTTCCATCCTTGATTCCCTCTGGATTTATGTTATCTTGTGATACATGTCTTCGTGCTAAGCACACTCGGTCTTCTTATAAACCCAATAATACACGTGTCAAGCAGTTATTTGGTCTAGTTCATTCTGATGTATGGGGTCCTTCTCCCCACAGCACTATTTCTGGTATTCAATATTTTGTTACTTTTGTTGATGATCTTACTCGCATGACATGGGTTTATTTTCTCAAAAACAAGTCTGATGTTTATCTGCAGTTTGTACATTTCTATCAGATGATTCATACCCAATTTAATGTTAAGATTCAAATTCTTCGTTCAGATAATGGTGGAGAATACATGAATCATGCCCTAAAATCGTTTTGCCTAGATCATGGCATTCTCCACCAGACATCATGTGCTCACACACCCGAACAAAATGGGGTTGCTGAGCGGAAAAATCGTATTTTGCTTGAAATGACCCGGGCAATGATGCTCGAATCACATGTTCCAAAAAGTTTCTGGCCTGAAGCCGTTGCTACTGCTGCCTATCTCCTAAACCGGTTGCCTACAAAAATTCTTGGTCATAGTACCCCTCTTTCATCACTCACTAAATATTCTAATGTTCCGTCATCTCTTACATTACCACCAAAAGTCTTCGGGTGTACCGTGTTTGTTCATATTCCCTCATCGCAGCGAAATAAATTTGATGCATGCGCCGACAAGTGTGTGTTTGTAGGCTATGCGGTCTCTCAAAAAGGGTATCGGTGCTATAATCCTCGTACTCATCGCATCCATATTACCATGGATTGCACATTTCTCGAGCAGGAATATTTTTATTCTTCCGCCACTACTGGGCCTCAGGGGGAGACCTATGGTGAGACCTACGATTGGCTCCATAATTCTGGTCATGTGGAGGTGGTTCCAACACAGCAAGTAGGTGGCGCCGACTGTACTTTACCTGACCAAGATATAGTCCCGACTTCTGATCCTACCATTGATACTTCAGCGGACATTCTGCAAAGTCAGGTAACTACTCCATATATTTCATCTCCACATCCACTACACACCTCAGAAATATCACCCGACATGTTCCCTACTGACACTTTGCCTAGCATACCTCCTGTCGTTTGTGAAAATGTGCAGGATCATTGTGAAATTTCAGCGGAACCAGGAAGAGTATTGCCCCCGAGACAGAACAGGGGAAAACCACCGTTGAGGTACTCTCCAAGTAAACTATCAAAAGGCACCAGATATCCAATCAAGGGCGCGAAAGGTTTATTGTCGTCAGTGTGCGACATAATGGTACCAAGGACAGTTGAGGAAGCAATGAGTAAACCTGAATGGTGTGCGGCCATGCAGGAGGAGATGAATGCCTTATACAAAAATAATACTTGGGAGAAGGTCATCTTGCCATCAGGAAAACGACCAGTGAGTTGCAAATGGGTATACACGGTCAAGTACAAGGCCGATGGGAGTATTGAAAGATACAAGGCGCGACTAGTCGCAAGGGGATACACTCAGACCTATGGTATTGATTATACTGAGACTTTTTCACCAGTGGCGAAACTTGACACCATCAGGGTAATTTTCTCGATAGCAGCTACACAATCTTGGCCCCTTTATCAGTTCGATGTCAAGAATGCGTTTCTTCATGGTGAGTTAAAAGAGGAAGTGTACATGAGTGCACCTCCAGGTTTTTCAGACAAATTTGGTGAAAATGAGGTATGTCGACTCAGACGGTCCTTGTATGGACTCAAACAATCCCCAAGGGCCTGGTTTGGTAGGTTTACGAGTTTTATGAAAAAATGCAACTACAAACAGAGTAATGCTGATCATACTCTATTTATAAAAAGGAATGGTTCTCGAGTTACATGTCTCATAATTTATGTTGATAACATGATAATCACAGGGGATGATTCGGAGGAGGTGTCTATACTCAAGGAAAAATTATTCTCAGAATTTGAAATGAAGGATTTGGGAGATCTACGATATTTCTTGGGAATTGAAGTCCAAAGGTCAGAGAAAGGGATATTTATCTCCCAGCAGAAGTATATTCTTGATCTACTTGCAGAGGTTGGCATGATAGATTGTAAGCCAGCAAAAGCCCCAATGTTAGTAAATCAGAGGATGGAGTTTGAAGAAGGAAGATCTGAAGCTGACTGTGGAAGGTACCAACGACTTGTAGGGAAGTTAATATATTTGGCACATACTCGTCCCGATATTTCCTTTGCTGTTGGGTTGGTAAGTCAGTTTATGCACAAACCTCAAAGTCATCATATGGAAGCAGTAATGAGGATTGTGCGATATCTAAAAGGGACACCTGGACGTGGTATTTGGTTCAGGAACAATGGACATTTAGGTGTTCAAGTTTACACAGATGCTGATTGGGCTGGAAACTTGATTGATCGACGATCTACTTCAGGGTACTTTGCCCTTGTTGGGGGAAACCTGGTTACTTGGAAGAGCAAGAAACAGAAAGTTGTCGCCTTGTCTAGCGCCGAAGCTGAGTTTCGAGGGATTGCTAAAGGAGTAATGGAGATTCTATGGCTACGGAAGCTACTGTGTGACCTAGGATTGGACGTCTCTACTCCGGCAAAGTTGTTCTGTGATAATAAGGCCTCAATAAGTATTTCAGAAAACCCAGTGCAGCACGATAGGACAAAGCATGTTGAAGTCGATCGACATTTCATAAAAGAAAAAATTGAAGATAAGGTTGTGGAGTTGCCTTTCGTACGAAGTGAGGATCAATTGGCGGATATTTTGACAAAGGCTGTGGCTGGAAGGGCGTTCGATGAAACACTTGTCAAGTTGGGCATTGAAGACTCACCGGCTCAACTTGAGGGGGAGTGTTAGGAAATAGAATATTTACTTACCTTGGATAATTGTGATTTGTATTACCATAAATGAGGATGATCGTGTACATAATTGTAGGGGCGTGATTATAGGTACTGATTGATAGTTTACCTTGTATAGCTAAGCATTGAGTTGTATAAGAAGTAGTGCAAGATGTATGGAAAACGTATGAATGAATGAAAGAAAACAATTTTCCCAAAAAATACTTGTTATCACGGTCAACTATAGCTTAAAGGCTGATTCTTGGTCTACTGTAGTAAATATCGACCGGTAAAAATTACTTCTGTTCCTCTAATGCTCGGGTAGGACAAACACCAAAGGAAATAACGTAAACTCTCCAGACCGAGTCTTGGCTAAGAGGGAAACCTTCTGCCTTCTTTTAAGTCATTCTTGTGATTTGGACACGGATAGAAGTGAAATAGGAGTTGGAACAGTGAAGTCGAACCCAAATAATATGAATGCTAAAATAGAGACCACTAATCTCACAATAATTCTTACTTCTTCCGTCCAAAAAATATTGTCACACATGATCAAACATGTAATTAGTCAAACATTATTTAAAACAAAATTTTCAAATTATTTTACACATTATTAATTAGAATTTCATGATAAATGATGTAAAAACTATTTTGACGAGCTATCATGTTAAATATTTAAAATTTTCTTATTATTTTAATATTTGACTAACTACTTACTCGACCATACGGAACTATCAGTGATTTATAGATGGCCTTCATTTTTTTTTATGACGCCAGAATGTTTACAGACACCATGGTATGAACAATAGCTTGAATCTTCAATGATCATGAATTAATAGGATTTTAATCCATACATTAGGAGAGGGTCTCCACTTCGAGTAAAGTTTCGGTACATTAGGAGAGGGTCTCCACTTCGAGTAAAGTTTCGGTGACGGGAAGAGAGGGAGGATGCGGTGCCACGACCAATATGGGGGGACACGTGTCAAAGTGTAGCAGCTTTTTTTTATACTTTTCACAGGGGGCCACATGTCAGCCCCTATTGGCCGCGTCGCCGCGTCACCGCGTCCTCCTTTCCCCACGCGTCACTGAATCTTGTTCGCTCCACTTCATATAATCATCCCTTCTAGTTTCTATCCCAGTATCCATTATGCTATGCTGCAGGAAGAGCATTTTGAGAGCAGAAGAGCCGACCACCATCACAGATTTACATTGTCCTTCTTTTTACACATTTTACACACGTCGAGAAAGCCAAGGTACGAGATCGAACCCTGATTGATAAAATGCAATAGTCAGTTATCACTATGCCAATTCGAATTGCAGGATTTACTGGTAACACCAAAACATGTAGAGAATCAGCTTAACAACAACATTACCCCATTGCGGCTCCCGTCTATGGCAGGGTATGGGAGGATCGGATGTACACAACCATACTTATGTGTTGTATTGAAACACACAGAGATTGTTTTTCGATGACCCATAATGATGCGTCAATTCAGCAGCACACAAGAAAAGGTTCACAGCATGAAAAGGCAGTAAAGACTGAAACAGTCTCTGGATTCACATAATCACCAACCCTGAATGTCTCCCACTCAGTATTGTAGAGCGTTTTCGGTGCACTAGGCTTCTGCGTTTTCACACTCTCAATGTCCGCCACACAACACCTGTACGACATTCTCGGTGCACTAGCTTCCGCATTTGCGCACGGACCGGGAAAGGGCCGGATCGCTTTGTGATCTGATGTACACAGTGTTACCGTACACTTTGTGCAAGATGTTGTTTCCTATACTTTGTGCAAGAAGATGTTTCCTCACACACCACCTAAATTTGGCTAACCAGTTAAAGAATAGACAAACAGGTGGGAAACAGTCTTCCGTTAACAGCCAAAAGCATCAGAAGAACATTACAAAGATACCGAAAAGCCGATATATAGATACAGAAACAAAGCATTGAAATGACAACACAAATACATTACAGCAATTAATCTTCCAAAAATGATGATCCTCCAGGCTAGGCTGAACCAAATTCTGAGAGCCACTTCTCATGTTTTTCGATATCCGCTGCGGAAACGCTAGGTTGAACCTTGGCTATGGCCTCCATGAAATCACACATGGCAACAGGATCGTTGGAAATCTCATCTTTTGACATGTTCTTGATCTCATCACGCGTCTTGCCTGCAATTTTGCGCCTCATTCCATTTAAAGAAGCATCACGACAAACGTTTGTGAGATCATCTCCACTGTATCCTTCGGTCTTGCGAGCTACTTCATCAATATCCACATCTGCTGAAACCTAATGTATTTTGCATAGGCATAAATTGTAAAACATAGAAGACACTGGTTGTCACACCAGGCAGACCTATCTTTCTAGCACCATTGATATTTTGAACAGAAAGACAAATAGACCACAAGAAATTGAGAAGAAACTGACAATAAATGTACATGAGAAACCAAGCATTTCAAATATGCAACTACTCAAGTTATATCCTGTCCCTATCTACCTATGTTTTGAAAAAAAATATATATATTTGAATCTAACAATTCTAAACTCAATAACAGGCAGCAGCGTACAGTAAACAACAACGACAACAATATTATCACATTGCCATAGACCCGGGTATGGGTAGACCCGGGTATGGGGAGGTCCGATATACGCAACCATACCCGTGTGTTAGAAACACACAGAGGTTGTTTCCCGATGACCCGTAATGAAAATTGCGTCTTGTGGATCAGCTGCTACTTCACAATATAAGAAACGTGTCAATTTAGTGAATCATTTTGCTTTATTCCATCATATTCCAAAGTCAAGGAATAGTGTGTCCTTGACTCCATTGGAAATAGAAAATGCCTACAGTAAACAGAAATATTTAAAAGGTATTTGACAATATTCAAGTCAAGAGAGCAGGCATTGGAGCGATGGTTGCTTCTTTGTGACCTTGAGGTCATGGGTTCGAACCGCAGAAACAACCTCTTGCATAAAGTGTAAGGCAAGACTGCGTACATCAGATCGCGAAGCGATCAGACCCCTCTTCAGATCCTGCGCAAACGCGGGAGCCTAGTGTAACGGGAACACCTTTTTACAATATCCAAGCCAAAATCCAATCTCTATTACTGTCAACATTTAATCAAGCAAAGTATGAAGTATTTGCAGCAAATAATCTGAAACTATGAATTTCACCTCAACGGTCTTCAAATTTATTCTTATAAGCTCCTTGCGGCTCTCAAAACTAGGAAGTGGAATATATATTCGCTTTTCCAAACGCCGCCTGGATTGAATTAACAATAAACAAAATTAGCATGTAGTATTCCCTGTACAAGAAGATACGAGGACTTGAAAAGAGATAAACAAGGAATTAACCTCAGTGCCTCATCAATATCCCAAGGGAAATTTGTTGCTGCTAAAACCATCACAATTTTGCGAGTTCCATCCTCGTTTGTGCCAGTATTGTTCACGCCATCTACCTGAACTAGAAGTTCAGACTTCACTCTCCTAGATGATTCATGTTCTCCTGAAGCCCTGAATAGCAATGTACGATGTTCAATCAAAACGGTGTTATTTGCACGAACAGGCATGGAAGGATTCTGGCAAATGTAAGAGATAAAAGCTCTCCGAGATGTGAGTGAAACACAATGGGACTTCACAGGATATAAAGAAAAAACTTAATAAATGTAGTAAAGATGATAGGACAATTTACTTGTGATCTTGAAATAAATCACAAGGGAAGTCCAGAGAACAAGAACATAAAATGTTAATGAGAAAAATGAACGTGATCATCCAAAGTGACAACAGAACTCTTACCCTCGAGCATTGCAAAGCGAATCAATCTCATCAATAAAAATTGTACTTGGGGCATAAGCACGTGCAAGATCAAACAAACAACGAACCATCCGTTCACTCTCTCCACGCCATTTTGAAGCCAAGGTAGCAGAAGAAACATTGAAAAATGTTGTCCCACATTCTGTAGCAACAGCTTTAGCCAGCAGTGTCTTTCCCGTACCTGGAGGACCAAACATTAGAACACCTTTCCACGGCCTTCGAATTCCCTGAAAGTAAAAAGGTCACAGGAGTTGCACTTGAGTTCTCATGAATAAAATATTTGCAATCAACACAAAATAATCTAAGCAGCATAAAGTTAAAAAATCTACAATCAGTAAAGACCATATAATAGTCTTCACACTTTTCTCATGCACATAAATAACGATACAGCACCTAGCAGGTCCCCGATAACATCCCTAAGTTATATAGTAGAATCCTCAAAATTTGATTTTAAGGAACAAGTCCTCCTTAGCTAATTCTGTTCTAGGACAAGATGATGAATACCATGTTCCTACAAATACCCAAGTGCTTTGTCTATACAATACCTGGAAGTATTCTGGCATCCACAGTGGGAGAACCACTGCTTCCTCCAAAAGCCGCTTTGCTTCAGTCAGTCCAGCAACATCATCCCATCTTACACCAGGGCTGGAATCCAAGACATCCCTTTCAAGCATAGCAGCCAGATCTCCATCTGGACCCTCATACAGTCCCCTCTTTAATTTTCCATCTTCAGCATCACCATTCTATGGTTTACAATCAAAAAAAATGACTCAATCTAGTGAAAACGAAAATAAGAACTGGCTCTGTAATCAAGGTAGGTT
>AP025047.1:7886936-7909549 GCA_036186865.1 Eustoma russellianum | reverse complement strand
GAAGCAACTAAAGATCAAATAAACTTTTTCCAATTGTACATAAATGTGTGTGCTTTGCGTGACATGGGAAATTGGGTAGGGGATACGGGAGCATGTGTCTTCATATGTGAACCATATAAAATCAGCCTAGCGTCAAAGTTGGCTCACAGAGGAAAATCATCTCAGAAAATACTTCACCTTCTACGAGGAGGACTTCATATTTCCAGACTGTTCAACAGGTTGCATGCAAGTACACAGACAAGTGAACGTATGTGATCTAATATTCTTATCAGCATAGCCGCAGTTCCCAATATGAAAAGAAAGGTCCACACAC
The DNA here is from genome assembly GCA_036186865.1 of Eustoma russellianum. Classification (NCBI taxonomy): domain Eukaryota; kingdom Viridiplantae; phylum Streptophyta; class Magnoliopsida; order Gentianales; family Gentianaceae; genus Eustoma; species Eustoma russellianum. The sequence continues at coordinate 7,909,236 of AP025047.1, read as the reverse complement.
ACGAAAGCAATATTAATCTCCGCATCATCCTCAAAGATCACTGTCAAACATTGGAAAAAAATGGTTTATCTACCACAGATATTCCACAGGAAAAGCTCCAAGGGAACCAAATGATCAGCACAAAGGCAAACTAGTTTCTACTAAACACGAGAAAGAAAAAAGGTCTTTTCACAAAACCAATTTTTACTCCCCCAAGGAAGGCCAACCTGCATCTAGAATGTGACACTATTCATACTACCATCATCTTCAAAATTCAACATGAAACACTGCAGAAAATAGAACTATATACCTTAAATATTTCTACCAACAGAGGTCCAAGGCAATGAATTGATCAGTATAGCAGTCTAGTGAATGCTATTGATACATAGATTTGCGCTTGGTGCTTGCTCATGACCCCTGCTAAATTCTATTACTAGCTTGTTACTTTTGATCAGGAAAAAACCCCAAAACATATCCAATAGTACAAGAGAAAAAGGTGAGGACAAATGACTTTGGACCTTTCCACCATGGGTCAACCATCTTATGAATTTTAATCTGCTTGTAAAGGTAGGAGAGAGTGTAACTTAACCGTACAGCTAATTTTCAGACACAATCAAAAGTAAAATCTCCAAAGAGAGACCCTAAAAAATTTGCATCACTATAGCTTCAAATGAGTACATGCAAGCTATGAACATGTAAGGTGACTTGACAGCTTAATAGTAGTTTTACAAGTGAGAGCCAGACAGACTTCTGCAGAGGTAATTTAGCCCCAGTTTTGAGTCTTAACTCCAGATAAAGCACAAAACTGCAGAAGGATGTGCTCAGACGAAGGATAGTTATTCTTATACCACTGCGCACTTAAGAATAAATTATGAAGTAAACTGAGCCTTAAATTCCAGGAAACTGCCAAGAAACAAACAAATTCACAAGCCGGATAGGCAAATCAAAACCATAAGAACAACCCGCAACTGTCTAATAATAAATAGAGTCTAGGTCATAAGAGAGGCAAATTGACAGTTAAAAACACAAATCAGTGGAATATTACAACAAAGCGGCAACCCAAATGCATACCACAGAGTCAGTTTTCCCAGACTTGCTGGGGACTTTTTTTCCAGTAGTTGATGCTTTCTGTCCAGTGTTGACTTTACTGGAAACACCAGCCTTTCCACCACGGGCAGTCGTTCCTGCTCTCGTAGCACCACGAGCATAAGTTCCATCTACAGGAGACTTCCTTGTACCAACATTACCTGCTCTTCCGGGTCTTCTATTAGTGTCACGAGTAGGTGGCCTCCATACGTCAGGATCATCCATTGGAGGAGCCGACGAAGTTGGGTATTCATCCAAAGGCTGAAAAACAAAGGAGGATTTGGTGGAAATTGGTGGTGAATTAGGCCGCCTACCAGGCTCCTTGAAGGACCTCTTCTCTGAATCCAACTGTTTCACCACCTCAGTTTCTTCAGCAATAGCTTTCTTCACATTCATCCATTTTGAACGAAGCAATGGGTCGTCAAGTCCACTTAAATGCCTGAAAGCAGTATAAAGAAACAAGGGAAAGAAAAACTTTGATCTAATAAGAAAAATCAGAACGCAATCCAAACTTACACTAAAACAGATAAATTTACCAAAATTTGGTACAGTAACCAGCTGAACAAAAGAATGCTACTCCCAAAATAAAAAAAAAAATAACAACATTTGATCCTTTATGCAGTTAATAGCCCAATCCTCTTGATTCACTTGATCTACAGGGGAAAAACAACAAATAGAGCAATGACAAGAAACAATAAAAAAATGCTTCTACAGAAGAAGAAAGCCCTGGAAATAGGTAATGGGGTGTCTAATTCATTAAAAATGAAGAAGCACAGAAAGACCCAGAAACATACTTGTCGATCTGAGCAATGGCGCCATCGAAGAAGATGATCGAAGTGTCATAAAGTCCTTCTAGAGCATACTCTCTCGCTAATTTCAGGTGATCTTGCAGTCCCGCCAGCGAAGCGCCCACCATTATTCAGCCCGATACTTTACTTTCTTCTGCAGCCCCCAATTCCCTCCTAGTTTTTTAGGGTTTCCCAAAATCAAATAGAAAACTGAAACCAGAGAGCAAGAGAATCACGAAAAAGCCAACAAATACAGCTATAGAGATGCAAATGCAACACGAGCTCAATATATCGGTTAACTTCCCAATCTTCTGGAAGTGTGAGCTCGAAGCAGTTCTCTCTGTTGCCTCGGGGTGAATTTATAAATATTCTCTCTTTTTTTTCGAATAAAGAAAAGAAGATGACAACTTTTTAACGGTCGACAGATTATCACCCGGGTCCGGAAGAATGGAATGGTCTGAACGGTAAAGAATCCGCTAAAAGGAAAAAAGTGGACGATCATTACCGTTATAACAATAATGTGGGAATATTATTTGTATTCTTGAATTTGATTCATGTTTTCTTTTATTTAGAGTACTGTAATTATGTGAAATTATCACTTAAAAACGGTAGCATGAATAATGTTATCCGATGAGAAGAAATGAGATTGATTTACTTATAACTATATTTACGTTATAATTTTTATGTTACAATTTTGCAGAGACAATTGTTGAAGACAATTAATCCTGTACCAAGACGCAGTCGTACAATGTGTGCATATAAAACAGCAAAATAAAATAAATCAAACCCGGGGCGAGTCGAGGACTTTGTCCTTAAGACGTATTGCTCCGGTATACTATGCCCAACCGGTGTGAGCAATCGTCTCCCAGGATACAACGGGTACCTGTTCAGTTGAGCGGCACTGCTGAACTTGAACTACTTCGAACCTTCGAATGTCCTGACTTCTCCCGGACGATATGCAAGACTCGGATGCTACGAACTTAGTATGCTATGAAAGCTTGGAAAAATGTTATGAATGAATGCACCCCTTTGCCCTCTTTATATAGGGGAGTCGGTTAGAGAACAAGGTACCGTGACCGTTGGATCAAAACCGCAGTTTGATTTAGACCGTTAGATTAAAACCTCCTATCTAGATTAGGAAGGTTTAATCTCAGCCTTTAGATCGAAGATAGATTAGCAGGTTTAAACCTGGAGCGTTAGATGGAAACCATATTCGGTTAAGCGGTTAAGACAGTTTAAATCCCGGCCGTTAGATCAAAGCTGCCTCCCCACTATCGTTAGATCAAAACAGGTTGATCTTATTTTAAACAGGAGGATAGTGTTAGTTTCAGATTTGAAACATAACCACTCAAACTGAAGAGATTCTGCACGCTGTTCGACATCGATCGATCACATCGATCGATCGATGTACGTCAGAATCGTTTTTCACCTTTCTGTCCAACTTCGATCGATACATCGATCGATCGAAGTCAACATCGATCGATCGAAGTGATCGACTGATGTGAGACAGAAACATCGAAGCTCTCTGATCAACTTCGATCGATGACATAGATCGATCGAAGTGACATCGATCGATCGAAGTCATCGATCGATGTCCGTCAGAAGCTCTTTTACACCACATGGACACATCCAACGTGATATTCCTCCATAAGGGTGACACGTCACCCATCCACAACATTTTCCATCCACTTTGAGCATTAATTTCACATTCACACAACATCGTAATTGAGTGATTCCACATCCTAAAATTAACTACTCGTCACGTAGATAATTAAGGATTCATTAGTTTTCGATTATCATTATCGGAAACTCATTAAGCTCGAAGTACGTTGCTCTACCAAGTTTTGCAACATTCATTAACGGGCCAAAGCCCAAATCTTCCAATCTCCAACGATGGGCCAAACCCAAACCTTTAATTCTCCAACAATCCCCCACATGAGTGGAAATTAATGCAAATGCACATGCAGACTCTGAGGAGAAGTCAGACAAGAAAATATTGCATCAGAAGAGGTAGCTTCTGGCTTTGAACCTTTCATAGTGATGTACCATCGGATTCACTCGGCTAAATAGTGACTTGATGTCTTGAACTAGTCAGCCTTTGTTGTGAACCAAGACAACGATACTCACACAATATTTCCTTTAACACCCTTTTGGTTCTCATGGTTGTGTTCGTTTTGGCCATGAACAACCTGGTTTCAGAAAGTGTTTTAGAGAAATCTTGCCTCCCAGACTTTCTCATAGAAGCGGCCCCACTTCACACTTACATAGGTGATTCCTATCAAGAGTATTCTGCCATACTCCACTTGACGCATCAAAATATAGGACATCATTAAAAGCCTTAGCTTACCCTACAATTCTCTGCAGACAGCACTTTTATCAGACGAAATGAGTAAGTGCTAACTGAATCTTCATAACTTAGTTGTCCCATTGAACCAAGATTCTGGGATCTCCAGTCAACAAGGTTGGGTTACCGTTACAAAGATTCATGCATTATGGGCTTCAATCCCATTCCGTTTGTCAATCTTGACATCTGATCTCTAGGCAAACCTTTTGTAAGCGGATCCGCAAGATTCTCCATTGATTTTATATAATCTATGGAAATCACGCCATTAGAGATCAACTGCTTAATGGTGTTATGTCTTCGACGTAGATGTCGTGACTTACCATTATAGATGCTGCTTTGAGCACGTCATATAGCTGACTGACTATCACAGTGTATGCTAATAGGAGCGATCCGCTTAGGCCAACACGGAATATCTTCCAGGAAATTCCGAAGCCACTCAGCCTCTTCCCCAGCTTTGTCCAATGCTATGAACTCAGCTTCCATAGTGGACCGAGCTATACAGGTTTGTTTCGTGGATTTCCACGACACAGCAGCACCACCAATAGTGAACACGTACCCACTGGTGGACTTCGAGTCCTTACTATCTGATATCCAATTTGTATCGCAGTATCCTTCCAACACTGCTGGATATCTCGTATAATGTAATCCAAGATACATTGTGTATTTCAGATACCTCATCACTCTGTTAAGAGCTTTCCAATGATCATCACTTGGATTACTGGTAAACCTGCTCAACTTGTTTACCGAACAAGCTAAGTCTGGTCTTGTACAATTCGTTATGTACATCAGACTCCCGATCACCTGAGAGTATTTCAACTTAGCTACAGGTTCGCCTCGATTCTTCCTTAAGTGTATACTTAAGTCAAGCGGGGTCTTTACCGGTTTCACATCATCCATATTGAACTGTTTCAGGACTGATTCAATATACTGTGTTTGTGACAGTATGAGTCCCTCAGTCACCCTAGAAATCTTAATTCCTAAAATAACATTGGCAACTCCCATGTCCTTCATATCGAAGTTCCTCGTCAACATCTTCTTTGTGTTTAAGGTTATGTCCCGAGTACTTTCCATGATTAGCATGTCATCTACATAGAGACACACTATCACATAAGCATTATGTGTGCTCTTAATATAGACACACTTGTCACACTCATTGATCTTGAAACCGTTAGCTAACATAGCTTGATCAAACTTCAAGTGCCACTGTTTGGGCGCTTGCTTAAGTCCATACAAAGATTTAACAAGTCTACAAACTTTAGACTCTTGTCCTGGAACCACAAACCCTTCTGGTTGTTCCATATAGATTTCTTCATCTAACTCACCATTCAGAAACGCAGTCTTTACATCCATCTGATGGATTTCCATGTTATAGACTGCAGCAATCGCAACTAGCACCCTTATAGAAGTGATCCTAGTCACTGGTGAGTAGGTGTCGAAAAAGTCAAAGCCTTCCTTTTGCCGATAGCCTTTAGCTACCAACCTGGCTTTATACTTTTCAATAGACCCATCCTCTTTCAGTTTCTTCTTGAAAACCCACTTACAACCAAGTGGTTTACTTCCAAGTGGAAGGTCAACCAACTCCCAAGTGTGATTTTGAAGAATTGAGTCTATTTCACTATTCACTGCTTCTTTCCAGAATGGAGCTTCTGGAGTAGACATAGCCTCGGAAAAGTTCCTTGGCTCATTTTCTACCATATAGGTTAGAAAATCTGGTCCAAACGAAGTTGGCATTCTGGCACGCTTGCTTTGACGAAGCTCCTCATCTCCTTGAGGAGTCGCCTCACGCATTCGCTTACCAAATCTTGTTTCTTCTTGAATTTTGTCTTTCCTCGGAAAGACATCTTCAAAGAACACTGCGTTCCTTGACTCCATGACAACGTTTTCATGTATGTCAGGAATATCCGACTTGTGCACCAAGAACCGATATGCACTACTGTTAGTTGCATAACCGATGAATATGCAATCAACCGTTTTAGGCCCAATTTTCACCTGTCTTGGTCTCGGTACAGCAACCTTCGCCAGACACCCCCACACTTTCAAGTATTTGTAACTAGGCTTGTAGCCTTTCCAAAGCTCGAAAGGGGTTACATCCATCTTCTTAGATGGAATTCTGTTTAAAATGACGTTGGCTGAGAGGATTGCTTTCCCCCACAAGTTCTGAGGTAAACCCGAACTTATCAACATAGCATTCATCATCTCTTTTAGAGTACGGTTCTTGCGTTCAGCAATACCATTCGATTGAGGTGAATATGGTGCAGTCGTTTGATGAATAATGCCATGTTCGGAACAGAATTCATTAAACGGTGTATCATATTCGCCGCCTCTATCACTACGAATTTCTTTAATTCGTTTGCTAAGTTGATTCTCAACTTCATTTTTATAATCCTTGAAAGCATCAAGGGCCTCATCTTTGCTGCTTAGCAAATATACATAACAGTATCGTGTGCAATCGTCGATAAAAATTACAAAATACTTTTTACCACCTCTCGTTTGCACAAATTTTAAATCACACACATCGGTATGAATTAAATTCAAAGGTTCAGTGTTCCTTTCTATTGAAGGAAATGGCGCCTTTGCCATCTTCGCTTCAACACATATTTGACATTTTCCTTTATTATCAAAGTCCAGTTTGAGCAATAAGTCAAGATTACTCATTCGTTTTATTGACTTGTAATTAACAATGTCCCAAACGAAAATGCCATAAACAAGAAGACTCAAGCATGTAAGCAGAAGAGGAAGCAATTTTATTAGCCTCTGCGGGCAAATCTCTTTTGGGTACAATAGTGATGACATTCAATTTAAACATCCTATTCGACAAGTACCCCTTCCCCAAATACATGCCATTTTTCGAAAGAATAACTTTATTGGACTCTAACACTAGTCTAAAACCATGCATGACTAGAAGAGATCCAGATACTAAATTCTTCCGAATATCAGGGACGTGCAGCACATTCTGCAAAGTCAGATGCTTCCCTGATGTGAGCTTCAGAACAACTTTTGCCCTCGCCTTCGATCTTCGAGGAGACCGAGTTTCCCATGTAAAGTTGCTCATTGTTCCCGGGCTGGTACTCCGTGAACATCTCTCTGCTGGAGCAAACATGTCTAGTGGCGCCAGTATCAAGCCACTACTCACGTACGTTCCCCACAGCATTGCACTCTGAGACCACCGCACAGAGATTCAGATCATCCAATGCATCGACTATGTCGCCTTTGCCTTGGTTTGCTTCTTCTTGGGCTTTCTGCATTCATTGCTGACATGCCCCTGAATGCCACAGTTGTAGCATTTTCCGGTGAACTTCTTGGCGATCTGCTTGCCTTTCTTGTTCACCCCGAGTTGGCCTTTCTTTTTCTTGGCCTCTGCAACATGGGCCTTAGCCTGACCAGAGCTAGATTGTGGCGCTCTTTCAGATCTACGATTGTCCTCCTCAATGCAGAGTCGAACAATTAGATCTTCCAATGTCATCTCCTTTCTCTTGTGTTTGAGATAGCTTCTGAATTCCCTCCACAAAAGAGGTAGCTTCTCAATCACTGCTGCCACGACGAAAGATTCACTGAGCAACATGCCCTCCTCTTCCATCTCGGCAACCAACGTCTGAAGTTCCTCAACTTGAGAAACAACAGTGCGAGAATCTGACATTTTGAAATCCAGGAATTTGCCGACAATAAATTTCTTAGTGCCGGCATCTTCCGTACGATATTTCTTTTCCAAAGCCTGCCACAAAGACTTTGCGGTCTTGTACGTACAGTACAAACCATACAAGGAGTTGTCCAAACAACTCAGAATATGGCTCAAACAAACATAATTGTTGAAATTCCAAGTTTCAACAAAATGTTGGTTTTGCATATTCTGGGTTTGGTCCTCCAGCGGATCCACTACAGGCGGGTCCTCAGTCAGGAAAGTTTGCCAATCCCACAGCAGTCAAGAAGAACAGCATCTTCTGCTGCCAGCGCTTGAAGAAGCTCCCACTGAACTTCTTCGGTTTCTTCACTTGGGCCACTGCAGGACCCTGCGCAGGAGGAGCATGTCTTGGCATCCCAGCAGTTGGTGCCATTGGAGCAGAGCTCTGAATGTCTGCGCCATGAACGGAGCCTGAGCTTGCGTTCTCCATCAGATTACTGTTCAGTTGATCAAAACGAATAGATCAGAACAGAATCAGATTTAAGAAAGGAGTAGAAGTAGACTGCAAATCAGTACAAAACTGCTTTTGCGCAAATTAAAACGGTACAGAAATTAATTGAATTGAAATACGTCTTAAGATTGTTGGTTTTGCAATCAATCCTGTACCAAGACGCAGTCGTACAATGTGTGCATATGAAACAGCAAAATAAAATAAATCAAACCCGGGGCGAGTCGAGGACTCTGTCCTTAAGACGTATTGCTCCGGTATACTGTGCCCAACCGGTGTGAGCAATCGTCTCCCAGGATACAACGGGTACCTGTTCAGTTGAGCGGCACTGCTGAACTTGAACTACTTCGAACCTTCGAATGTCCTGACTTCTCCCGGACGATATGCAATACTCGGATGCTACGAACTTAGTATGCTATGAAAGCTTGGAAAAATGTTATGAATGAATGCACCCCTTTGCCCTCTTTATATAGGGGAGTCGGTTAGAGAACAAGGTACCGTGACCGTTGGATCAAAACCGCAGTTTGATTTAGACCGTTAGATTAAAACCTCCTATCTAGATTAGGAAGGTTTAATCTCAGCCTTTAGATCGAAGATAGATTAGCAGGTTTAAACCTGGAGCGTTAGATGGAAACCATATTCAGTTAAGCGGTTAAGACAGTTTAAATCTCGACCGTTAGATCAAAGCTGCCTCCCCACCACCGTTAGATCAAAACAGGTTGATCTTATTTTAAACAGGAGGATAGTGTTAGTTTCAGATTTGAAACATAACCACTCAAACTGAAGAGATTCTGCACGCTGTTCGACATCGATCGATCACATCGATCGATGTACGTCAAAATCGTTTTTCACCTTTCTGTCCAACTTCGATCGATACATCGATCGATCGAAGTCAACATCGATCGATCGAAGTGATCGACTGATGTGAGACAGAAACATCGAAGCTCTCTGATCAACTTCGATCGATGACATAGATCGATCGAAGTGACATCGATCGATCGAAGTCATCGATCGATGTCCGTCAGAAGCTCTTTTACACCACATGGACACATCCAACGTGATATTCTTCCATAAGGGTGACACGTCACCCATCCACAACATTTTCCATTTACTTTGAGTATTAATTTCACATTCACACAACATCGTAATTGAGTGATTCCACATCCTAAAATTAACTACTCGTCACGTAGATAATTAAGGATTCATTAGTTTTCGATTATCATTATCGGAAACTCATTAAGCTCAAAGTACGTTGCTCAACCAAGTTTTGCAAATTCATTAACGGGCCAAAGCCCAAATCTTCCAATCTCCAACGATGGGCCAAACCCAAACCTTTAATTCTCCAACAACAATTATATGATTTTCATGTTATAATTTCAGATAGATAGAAGTTTCTGATATAGCGAGATATACATGGTCCCATGCAGGTAGTTCACTGGGAAATTGAGCAGCAGTTCAGATTTGGAAATGTTTTCAATGAAGCTAAAAAACTAAGAGACAAGATTTCAAAGCTGAAATTTTGTGATGTAGTGGATCAAAATCTTGGTGAATTAGAAGCATTGCAGAAAAGGGGATTGGATCTCTTCACCGCAAGAGGCGATGGTGAAAGATGACCCAGCGACACGTGTTCAGCAGAAGACCGTAAGATCGGATGAAGAGATGACTGGTAAGGGGTGTACATCTGGGAGAAGGCGTTAAACAATGAGGGCGGTGAACGGATCTCACCTGTACAGAAAGAGCTCGATGAAAGGTTCGATCAACAAGAACTCATGTGGATGCAAAGAAGCAAAGAAGTGTAGTTGAAGCACGGTGACAAGAATACAACATATCTTCATGGTAAAGCATCCCATAGAGCAAGTTTTCTGGGTGGAGGATGAAGAAGAATTGAATCAAATGGTTATTTGTTACTTTGCTCATATGTTTTCCTCTGAGAATCTTTCTGATGTTGAGGTCCAAAATATAACTTCTAGAGCTGCCTCACCATTTCCAGAGGTCTTTACAAACAAATGTCAAGAGAATTCTCAAGTGAAGAGGGGTGCAATGTCTTGTTTTGAATAAAGCCATTAAAATCGCCAGGCCCAGATGGTTTTCCTCCACAATTCAATCAACAATATTGGAGCATTATTGGAAAGGATTTGACATAGTATATTATTGACATGCTGAAAAGGGTGGATTGATAAATCAATCAATCAGACCACTTGGCGAAGTCGGATTTTTAGTTAGGATCATCGAATAATTCAGATAATAAAACTAACCGTAGTTTCTAGAGAAAAACATGCACACGGAACGACGTTAGAGGCCCCGGAGATTTATTTCAGGAAAAACACTCTGATAATCAAGTCAGTACGCGAGTTTCCATATTCAAAAATGTTTAGGCTGAAATATTTAGAGGCATTCGAGTAATGTCTTTTTGGTTAGAGTTGAACTTGGTCCATTGTTGGACGTTTCTTGGTCTTCTGTATGGTTTAGGCAGCCAATGCATGTCGAAAAACTACGAGGGAGTCTTAAGTGTCCTGTTTTGCTGATGCATGACCGCTGCAGCCACGTATCGAGTTACATGACTAAGATGTTCGTTGGAAGGGATCTACCTTGCAGGTGTCTCCTTAGCCGAGCTGAGATAGAAAGCTTTGGGCATCGAGTAGCCGGCCGACCCACTAGGTACGCCAGGATTGCTCGTTGCAGCCAAGCTGACAGCTGTGGTATGTATGGAGTCAGTAGCTAAAGCTGAGATGGACACTATGGCTGAATAAAGATGAACGAGAATTCTGTTTTACCAAATAAATAAAGATGAACGAGAATTCCACTTTACAAATCAAACATGGTATCAGAGAATTTTGAACCTATAGGACTCAAATATGAATTCCTTATTGTCAAAGGAAAAAAACCCTTCTCGGACGCATATAGCCAAAACCAACCGGTGTCACTGCCGAGAAAAAACCAATCAAAGTAGAAACAATTGCATATTTAAACTAGCCAAAATAGAAAGCTACCAAAATCCCAAACAACTAACAAATGAGCAGTTGTCTAAGCTACAACCGAAACCATCACCAGAGCTACCAACATAGCCCAACAATCTAGCCAACCCAAAAAAAAACAAAACTCAGAAAAATATTCTCATTATATTCCCATAAGCACCTTTCTCGACCATAGTGACCAAAAGTAGCCAGTCCAAAACAGCAGCAACCCGCATCCAACCTACAATCCAACCAAAACACTATGTCAAATACAAATAAGATTCCCAAGACTAAACAAAAGCCAAAGTACGTGACATATCCTGGACGAGTTGACATTATAACTCGCCATCATTCCTCGAAATAACCTTGTAATACACACCCACAAACTAGTCCTGGAAACTTGTCCTTCACGATCAAGTTGAACGGAGATAATTACGACCTATGGGTCACGTTAATGCGGAAAGCAATTGGAGGGAGGGGAATGCGTACTATATAACTAAATATTTATGCATGCTACGTTGATGAGATAGCTCACCATAAAGCTACCATGATGGCCCAGGGGACAGTTGATAGAATGCGTACTCTATAACTAAATATTTATGAGCATTTTGAACAAACATCTCCATGGTCTATGGAACACCACAGTTTGTGTTACGGGACAGTTGATAGACGGCTATGGTTGTGGCCCACGGGACAGCAGAATATCAAACGAAGTCGATCATTAGTACTGAGCAGGAAGGTTTGTGCGTGCTACGTTGATGAGATAGCTCACCATAAGCTGCCATGATGGCTCACGGGACAGTTGATAGAATGCGTACTCTATAACTAAATATTTATGAGCATTTTGAACAAAAATCTCCATGGTCTATGAAACACCACAGTTTGTGTTGTGGGACAGTTGATACACGGCTATAGTTGTGGTCCACAGGACAACAGAATATCAAGCGAAGTCGATCATTAGTACTGAACATGAAGGTTTGTGCGTGCTATGTTGACGAGATAGCTCACCATAAAGCTGCCATGATGGCCCACGGGACAGTAGAATGCGTACTCTATAACTAAAAATTTATGAGCATTTTGAAAAAAAACATCTCCATGGCCTATAGGCACCACAGTTAGTGTTACCCAAGTAGAGATCCTTAATTATACAGTTTGTGTTTGTCAGTTTACATAAATTATGACAACACTATGTCTTAGTCTTTTGATTTTTTTCTGTTTGTCAGATTACATAAATTGAATCTGGCAGTATGACATTATTTAAAGAGTATGGCGCTCTTTAAACTTCTGGTCGATGTGGGACAACGTCTTACATCTGTAACATAACGCTTGGGATCAACAAAGTTCATATAAAGGAAAAAGATAGACATAACCATTGTTCGTCATTATTTTTCAATCATACAATTAATTTATTTTATTCTGCATCACGTAATTTTATCGGTTGCTATATGCAAATTCAAAAGTTCAATTAGACAACCAATCCAATGTAATAATGATGCGGTAACTAATTAAAAAATGGTGATAAAAATATGTGTTTCTCAAAATATTTAATATAGACTTCTGTACGATCGAATTTCCCCATTTTTCGAGTATCCAAACTGTCGAGTTTGTGGTAATGTTTACTTACGAGATTTTTCCCTTTTCAGGTGTGTGCATATTTTTCCCCCTTTAAGATCGAAAATTGGACTGTAGATATTATTCCCATAGATAAAGTGCGAAACTTTTAGCAGCCAGTATTTCCTTTTGGAACAGCAATAATCTCTGGGTTTCTACATGCGTGTTCTTCTATAATATTGAATACGAAAAATCATTCCCTGTTAAACCAAGAAAAAGATCACTCTCCTTCTAAATAGTAATCATAAAAATATTTCAGGAAAAAAATCATAAAGGTAAGGTCATATCTCATAAGAATTATTAAGGATAAATCTTCTCATATTTGTGACACTCATTTTTTATTTATTTTTGTTTGTCTCTCTGTGTGTATATATATCATTTAGATGAATTTTACGAAACCAAACTTTAAACGGAAAGGAAGCAATAAATGAAATAAAATTTGTTGGTGCAACATCATTTTCCTTGATGGAAAGGCAAGACAAAAGAGATGGCGTCCTTGGTGCACTAGTCTCCTGCGTTTGTACAAGGTCTGGAGAAAAGTTGAATCGCTTCTCGGTATGATGTATGCAGTCTTATTCTATACTTTTTTATGCAATGAGTTGTTTCTGCGGTTCGAACCCGTGACTTCAAGATCATAAATAAAGAAAAAAGATAAAAAAAAAAAAAAACCAACTCCACCTAAACACAATCAATTGCATCTGTATACACTAGCGAATGGTGTCACTTAAAATACATAGACATTCTACTCAAAAAAGGAAAATACATAACAGATTTGTATTATAACACACCAGATTTAAGAAATATTCAACAAGAATTTGAAGCAACAATTTCATGCTGTTAAAAATAAGGCATATCTACAGTCTTCACACATGGAGTGATTCAAGGGTCCAGATTTCTTGGATTCAAAAGAGCAATCTTTTATTCAGAAGAACCTTTGCAGCAGATTATATCCAAGCAGCACTCACAGGCCTCATAGCAACAGAAACAGCAGCAGGCCGTGAACAAACTGCAACATTCATTCAACCAAATTCACAATCACATATGCTAAGGTTAGGATCAAAAAATTCATATGCATGAAACTTCAAAAGAATCATATATTATTTATTCGGCATCAAGAAGTGTCACACCATCTACCGATATCGACTTATGTCAGTTATATATTAAAAAAAAAAAAATCAGACGGCTTCAAATTCTTTTACACTCTTCACGAAGTCTTTATGTCAACTACTCTTAGAAGATGGGAAGAGACCTTATCGTGTCCCATACAGTTTATTTATTACTCAATCTGTCTAAAAATATTTTGATTGTTTTAAAAATAACGTAATTTACACTAAGTTAAAAAGTCAAAAGGATCTTTTAAGAGGGAGCTAGTATTATAAGACTACCAAGACCCTTTAGGTACTATTTCTAACATTCTACTTCAATCATACACAATACTAGTGGAACTTACATGACGTGTACCAGAAACCAACACAACGATTGGCTAACCAATGGTCAGCCGACACGACGAAGGGATATTATTCCTTTATCTCAGTGAAGAAACTATGATTTCCTCCTTACCATGCAAACACTACCTGCACCAGCTGAATTAGAAGATACAACAACAATTTAGATTCTCCTTGACGGAGTATGGAGAGTCGGATGTACGCAACCATACCCATGTGTTAGGAACACACAGAGCTTGTTTCTGATGACTCATAATGAAAATTGCATCAAGATGTGTAGATCAACTGCTACTTCACAATATAAGAATCGCAACCAATCATTTTTGCTTTATTCCATCATATTTCAAAGTCAAGAAAGAAGTTGTCTTTTGAATCAGAAGATAAACAAGGTAAATAATTGAATAGAAACGAACCAGGCATAGAGACAGCCTTTTTCCTCGTGACGCTTCTTAACATGGTCTGTGTAGGACATCTGTTGGGAGGTTGGGGCGTCCATTTGAGCAGCCTTAGAGCAAAATCAGCAGAGTGGCTGTAGTGATTACTATATCTCTATTTGTTGGTCTGATAATGCCTTTAAGTTGAAGTCATATATAGGACCATCCCGAAAGAAAATGACCCTACTGTTTTATTGACTCTTAGGAGGAATTATGAAATGTATCATTGTTGAGAATCGTCCCACGCGGTTTGATTAAAGAAAAATACTCCCCCATACCTAACACCCTTCACATTTTATGATTGTGATGTCTAAAAATGTTTGTCTATATTTTGTAATGGTAAAAAAATTGTCAAATTACTAAATTATCCTTATTAGTTGTCAAAATGAGAAGTATAAGCATTAAATAGCTTTTCAACAAACTTTTGTAGACTTGTGTGCAAGTTTAACCTATACAAATAAATTGAGATGGAAAGAGTCTGTAGGCTTATATTAGAATGATATATCCGTTAGGAAAATGCAGCAAACAAGCAAGAATATAATCGATCGATCACATCAATCGATCGATGTCACTTCGATCCATCGATGTGATCGATCGAAGTCGGACAGAACATTAAGCTTCTATTCTGTCCTACATCGATCGATCGATCGATCGATGTGAACGATCGAAGTTGGACAAAATACTTCTGTGTTTGCATCACACCGTATCGATCGATCAATGTGTACATCGATCGAGCGAAGTCCCGTACATGGATCGATCGAAGTCCTCCAGAATACTCAACTTTATTCCAGCTTTCACTTGGTCCGATCCAGTCAGAACATGAATCGATCCAAGTGACCTATTTCAAGTTTAAAATGTTCCAAACTTCATCTAAACCTCCCAAACAACCTCATACATGTTCCATATAAGTTTGGAGCACACGGTAAAGTACTTTAACGTACTTTTCCAACAATATCAATATCTACCATTTTAATATTTTAGATGGATATCAACTCATCTTATATATTTTTTATCAAAATCTCAACATAGTACCAGAGTAAGTTCATATAGGCTCACACCCAACGGTAATCATTTAATACAAATATCTCGCTCACTTGAGTTGGATGCTACCGATTGAACACTCTGCGGTGAATATTTAATATTAATCTCTCTCGCCTAATGTTCATACTTCACGATGGCGAATTAATATCAATCTCTCCTTTACTTGATTTTGGGTATTAATGTCTGGCATCTTATAGTGTCCATTTAATATGAGTCACCTCTCATCCGAGTTCAGATATTTATATTTAACACGAAAATACTCAGCAAAGACATGTTATAAATGCTTGTTTATCACTTCATGTCGCTATGTGAGGGTGACATGTTATAAGTGTTTGTTTATCATTTTATGTTACTATGTGAAGACGGATGTTTAGAATTGTCCAATATTGATTGATTAAAAAAATATATTAGTCTATATAAAAATAAAATATTAACCACTGCTTTATGGTTTTGAATGACATATAAACCTCATATCATTTATAGCATTATCAAATATTTTCAACAACCGTTCATATTGGGTGCTTAATCCTCGTCTTTCATTTTCCTCAAAAAAAAAAAAATCCCTTGAATTTCACAAATTCTTTCTTTGGTCATTTTTTTTTACTTTAACTAATAATTGAGTAGGACCTAACGTTTATGAAAATCTTATGACCGAAGGGATTCTTTGGAATATGGGCATATTCTCTTGTACCCATTTGTTATTTTATTGTATAAAGCTTATCTCCTCCAGTTATTAACCGGATCTTGCACTGAATTTGGAGCAAAAATCGAAATTCTTCTCCGTATAAGTTTTTGTTACTCTAGTTACAAAGAGCATTATGTAGGATATAAATCGAGAGTTTAACAGACTCTTAGATTGGGTGACGACTTATGCATTGACCCGCACAAAGTGTCTCCCTGCAAACTAGGCATTCGGTCTAGCAACAGTGGAACACGCGCATCGTGTGTGTCCTTGAAATCGAACTCTTGAATTCTTAGAGCAAATCTCAACCCGAATAGTAACTGGATTAAGTACTAGAGCAATGAACATCAATACTAGTTTGTACATATATATAACGTATACATATTATACACGGAAAAATCATACTTTAAGTTTTTAAAATTATATTGTAACTATTTAATTTCTTTCACAACATTCTACAGTTAATTTTTAACGGAGCCCAATGCCAAGCTGCCACCGTCGTCAACCTCCACTTCCACCCACACCCTCATTCAATTTTCCCGCCCCACCTCTTAAAGCAGCGCACGCCGCCAGCGAGGAGGAGGACCTCGATTCAGCGCGCCCGACGACAAATCCAAATATGAATAATCAAAATCGCATGAATCTCTACCGGAGGACAGCTCGCTCCTCTTCGAACCTCCGCGGCGAAGCCTCCGATCATTTTCATTGATCTTCTCTGTTTCCGTGGTCAGTTCCCGGAAGTTTATTGCCGATAAACCATTCAGCAGTGAAAACTCCGATAGCGGCGACGCTGAGGATGCTGCTGTTATATCCCGTGCCCAACGGCAGTACAAAAGAAAATGAAATAAACAAAATAACAATAATAATAAAATAAACTATAGAAAACAACCTATCCTAATTAGAATAGGAAAAGACTAAGAAAAAGATAGAGTTTAATTGAATTACAAATCCTAAGCATATTAGGGTTACATATCCTACCTCTATAAATATACATCTAACCTAACACAATTCAATCCCACACCCAAAAAAAAAAAAAAAAAAGCCTCAGCCGCCCTCTCACCACAGCAGCTTCGGCAGCAACAAAAACAATCTCACAGCAAGGAAATTTTGGCTGCATGCTGCCTTGATTTTTGCCACAACCTTTGCCGCAAGCCTGCTGCCATCACTATTA
Organism: Eustoma russellianum; assembly: GCA_036186865.1. Taxonomy (NCBI): domain Eukaryota; kingdom Viridiplantae; phylum Streptophyta; class Magnoliopsida; order Gentianales; family Gentianaceae; genus Eustoma; species Eustoma russellianum. The sequence goes on along the minus strand of AP025047.1, from coordinate 7,891,574 downwards.
TTCTTCCTCAATTTAATTTCTTCACCCTTTCCTACTGCAAACCATCGGCAGCCCCTCCCTATTACCACCAGAATTGCTGCCGCCACCATAATTTCTTTAAATTCAATTCCATTAATCTTCATACTATAAACACCAGCCACCTTATTTCCCCAATCTTTAATTTCTTCAACTTTCATATTATAACAACGGCCGGCCTTATTTTCTCGAAGGAATAGCAACTTCCTGCAGCCAGCAATTAGGAAGAAAATCCATCAACTCTTCATCTGTTCTTCATCCACCCTTCGTATATCGCGTTGAATCGAGATACGAGACAAGTATCCTTGCTATATTTCCTATGTTTTTATAAAATTATTATGCTATTTTCATATCAAATTAGATCATGTATTTGTATGCTTGATTTCATAGATGGTTGATTATATATGTAAATGTTTATATATGTGTGTCGATTATAAACATATAAACATATGGGAAATTAGTGTTCCGATATTTGAAGAATATTTGAAGTGGGGCTGCAACGTCAAGAATAGGGCAGTTGAATACATATGGTTATCAAGGTGACCATATATTGATTTAATATATGTGTGAGCAGGGAAAACATTTGTTTGAGTAATCAACTTGATGGAAAATGGGCAAAAATGTTTGACCTGGGAAGGGAGCTTAATGGTTATGGGTAATACATAGTAATAATTGTGGATGAATCATAGGTGTACATAGGAGTAATCCCTGTGTTAATACGTAAATATAAACATTTATGCCGAAAGCGTTGTAATAATGTACAAAGTAAAATTGAAGCTCTGTTGGTACGTGTAGGGTAGCGGCTAAATTGTTCTTCATGTCTATAATTAAGGAGGTAATTGATGGGTTCAAATATGGTATATATATGGGCCGACACTTTTCTTTTAAGGTATATATATATTTTGAAAGACGTAAGTTTATATGTTCTATTTCGTATGTGTGAGTAAGTGTATGTGTATGTTGGTATGGCAAATAGAAAGAAATATAAAATCTATGAGCTAATTATTTTAAGTAAGTTAAATTAACCTTTGTTATTAGGTATTGATTTTTATATTACAATTGTTTAGATTCGAGCCTAGAAGAGAAGGAAGTAAATACCGGATTCAAGGTAGGTGCCTCTTCCCCCTCAAACGGGTATGATTCATGCATGCTTTGATGATATACTAATGTGTTTCGTTGTTTTACTTGTTTAAGTTATAAATTTTGTTTCGTTGTTTTTATGTGTTTAAGTTGTAAATTTTGTATATGTTGGAAAGCATGAGATATATTGTTTGTGGCTGCTATGTGCGTGTATGTGTGTGAAATTGATGGTATGATTGAATCGAAAACAAAATATCCTTAAAAAAATGGGGAAAAGAGGGAACTTTTACATTATGAGCCTTTAAAAAGTTGTGTTTTGGCCTTAGAATAAGTTCCTATAGACTGGAAATAGAAGAAAATGGGGGGTTGGGATCGAAAAACAAATCACAGCGTGCATTGCCGCTGGTGGAACATTCAATTAAATAAATAATTAATTAAATTAAAGTAGAGAACAGGCCGGCCAACGGGCCGGATCGACTGGCCAGCGGGTCGGACCGAAGGCGGCCTATTAACCTCTTAAAAAAATGTATCGGGTCTGGCGGATCAGACCAGGAAAATATAATTAAATACTAATAAAAATTCAAATAAATTCCAGAAAATATAAAAGGTTAAAATTAAATTATTTTCACTTAATTTCTGAAGTTTGGTAAATTTAGGTAATCAAAATTAATAGTAATAAATAAAATTAAATAAGAGAATCATAGGGTAAATTAGTAGAAAATTCTAGTAAATTAATACAAGCTAAGGAAAAAAATAAGGGTGGTGATAAATAACAACTTTCCAATATTCGAAAATTTTACGAAGCCAAATACTGAGTGCCGGAGATGGTGAGGACGAGCGTACGGGCCCCAGACGATTTGGTTGTTGCTGCATTCATGGCACGTGCATTGCATTTGGAGTGGATCATGGTGTACGGGCCATGGGTACTCGGTCATGGTGGATCATGGTGTACGGGCCATGGGCATCGGTTAAGGTGGATCGTGGTGTACGGGCCACGGGCATCGGTCAGGGTGGATTGTAGTGTACGGGCTACAGGCATCCAGTCAATCCCGGGATCATGCATTGCATATAGGTCTAGGGCATATTGCATGACATGATTCTTGTTGCGTGTGACACGTTATTTGAGCATGCATCACGTACTTGCGCATTTTTATGTTGAGTGATTTACTTACCGCATTTACTTTATCCTATGCATGTTATCTTATGTTTATGTGCTATGTGGTTATATCATGTTTATGTGCTATGTGGCTATATCATTTCGGTATGTACGTTTTGTATTTGTTTGAGGCGGGCATCTACTGGGTGATTTCTGTCACTCACCCTACTTCCCAGGTGAGCCGGATGAGGACTACGAGCACATCTTCGTTGAGGACGGGACGGACATAGCGGAATGGGCTAGTTGATAGCTGCAGGTAGGATACGAGGGAACTCTGCAGCTGATTTTTCGTAGTTATCTTTTGGGGATTTTCGCAGACTTCTTTAGTACTTTTATTATCAGAGTTTTATTCAGTAATGTAATGAAGATTAATGGAGTTTAATTTAAGTTACGATTTACGTTTCCGCGAGAAAAAAATTTCTACGTTATTTCTGACGTGTAAGAGATTGATTCGACGCCTTGTATTCTCCTCAGCGAGATATGGCGGGTGCACTGTTTCCGATGCTAGGGTTCGGGAACGGGGCGCTACAGCTGCAGAACCTGCCTGAGGGACGACATATCTGAACGGCGGTGAACGCCTGCGAAGCAATCGTGTTGGAAGAAGTGGCGGTTTTCTCCAAGCAGTTGTCGAGGAGGAAACGAACTGGTGCCTAATTAGAACGTCTTTGATGTAGCCAACGGCGTAGAGGTGGATGTTGACTGCCGAGGTTTCAGAGGCGATGAAATCGGGAAATTCTTAAGAGGAATTTATCATTCCAAGTAGAGTTTCCTTCACCGACGTGGTCAGTTCAGGTTCGGAGCTTTGTTGGCGGGTCTACCCATGCCACAGCGTATGTCTGTAAGCGACGGAGATTGGAAGACGGCGCTTGAAAGTTAAAACCTTGTGCAGAGATCAAGTTAAATTCCAGAATCTGATCTTTTTCCATCATCAAAATTACTTATCTTTTTCATGAATTGATCTGAAATTGCGAGGTTGACGAGGTGTTAGGCTGAATGATTAATTTGCGAGGAACATCTTACGTGGGTTACTGCGTAAGATCTCACCTAATTTATGAGGCTGCTGGGCTACTAATTTGCATCATTCGCATAAATTCCTTGAGATTGGGTAGATAAGATTTCACAAAATGAAGAATTTCACTTTTTGATTCAAGAAATTATTGCAGCCACAAATTTGAAATGATTCATAATAATAAAAACTAGCATTTGATAATTGATAATCCCGAAACACAATGAAAATGACCAAAGCGAATATGCATAGCTTATCCGGTGACTGATATATGTTTATCATGTCTTTAAGACATAGTTTAGTTATTAATTGAGTTGAGAGTTGCTTCAAAAGATACATGATTCGATTCCAGTGACACACGCAATATGGGTGTTTCACTGCTGTCTAGACCAAATGCCTAGTTTGCAGTGAACACCATGTGTGAACTCTTTGTGTATGACCTTTCTCAACCTAGGAGGCCGCTGAGCTATTGATTTGCATCCTCTATAATGCTTCTTGGGACTGAAACGTTAGGACTTCAAAACTAGGATATGACATTTTGCTGCAAGTTTATCCTACAACATTCACATCTATCCTTTATTAGCACAAACTTACTTGGAGTGATGAAATATCTATCCACAATTGACCTAATAATCTCTTTAATCCATTCAATTAGTGGACAAAACTTTAGCAATGAAAAAAACGAGAGAGAAAGAAAATGGTAGACAAACGGGATAGGATCCCCTCACCGCTCCTCCCTCACCGCGTACGTGACGGCTCCTCCCTCACCGCGTACGTGACGGCGCGACACGTGGTAAAAAGGGGTGGTGAAGGTTGGGTGAGGGTAACCCTCATCCAGCCTCACCGCCCTTCTGTTACCACGTGTCGCGTCCTAGTCTGCGCGGTGACTCACCGTGCGGTGAGGAGATCTCATCACATACAAACGGGAGCGAGTTGGGTTATGACGCTAACATTAACGAAATAATTATAGAAAAGAGACGCATTCTTATTAAACAGTAACACATTTAATAATATAAGTAATTAAATAGAGATCAAAGAAGGGATAAAATAGAAAAGATTTTATGTTTTTTATATTTTCTAAATAATCAGATTCATTGTTATAAGAAAATAAACCAATAATGAACAGATCCCTTTAGACAAATTCTTTTCTTCCTAGATAGACATATTTATCAAAGGCTTTACGGATCAATTGAAAAAGGAGAGTTGAGGCTGCCGACACTGCCGTGGCATTTAGGAAATTTCGGGAAATGGAGAAGGAGACAGTTGGTCATTAGCAACCACAAATTTATTGCAACTCTAAATGGTAAACCACATGTTGCAGCACTAAATGGTCTGTGACAAATGGTCATTATCTATCCCTCCACATATGTGTATCTATACA
>AP025047.1:7847591-7886626 GCA_036186865.1 Eustoma russellianum | reverse complement strand
CTATGTGAACAAAATAGACAAAGTGGGTAAAAACTATGTGAACAAAACAACAACAACAACAACATTACCCTATTGCATTGGAGGCTCCCGACTATGGAGGAGTATGGAGGGTCGAATGCACGCAACCATACCTATGTGCTAGAAACACACAGAGATTGTTTCACGATGACCCATAATGATGCGTTAAGATACGTCGATCTAAGCCAGCTCACCTTTTTAATATATTTTGTTTGCTAGGAAGTATGGCGTCAGCATTGTTGCACATGATTTGACCATCAAACGGCACAAGCACGACAGCTGGTGCGTAAACTCAAGAGTACAGCTCAACTATATTGCATAAGCTAGGAATTTTTTTTCTCTCGGCCAAGGTTGCAGGTCATCGTATTTTATGTGGTTTATTTCCTTTGCTGGTATCATCTTCTCCCCTTGTGAAATTTATTTTAGTACAATGCTCCTCTAACTACGACTGGGATCTCCTGACCCCTCTGTAGCGTCCCGCTCCCGCACCCTAACATCGGGAACAGTGCATCCACTGTATCTCGCTAAGGAGAATACAAGGCGTCGTTCAAACTTCTTACACGTCAAAAATAACGTAGAAATTTTTCCCTGCGGAAACGGTAATTGAAAGTCAAATTCAATTCATAAATAATCCAAAATATAAATAAATCAGAGTTTAGGGCTGACGAAACCCAATACGTTAAATGAAAATCTAAAAGTCTAATAAAATGGAATAAATGTGAAAACCATCGAGTATTCCCCAAAGAAATATCTCCAGCTCACTTGCACCAGCTTGCACAGTCGGACTCGTCTTCTACAAAAGTGTACTCGTACTTGGGCTCACCTGTGGGAGGATAAGTAGGGGGTGAGTGATTTGAGAAAATCACCCGTAGGTTACCCGTCTAATCCCAGAAAGGAACCATACTTACAAAATACATAAGCACGTAAGGGAAATAACAATAAACGCATAAAGAAATAAAGAACCACAATAACCGAAACATAAAATAAACACTCACTTGTCCAATCGAATGCAATGCGCAACTTCATGATGCATGTTTCTTCTCCCTATCGTGTCACACGCAACAACATCACTATCACACGCAAAATGTTCTTCTCTTTTCCCATGATATGCTATGCATGACCCGGGGTCCTACTCTTCGCTCCGTAACGTGGAGTCAGCGCACATCGCTCCGTAACGTGGAGTCAGCGGACAACGCTCCGTAACGTGGAGTCAGCGGACATCGCTCCGTAACGTGGAGTCAGCGGACAACGCTCCGTAACGTGGAGTCAGCGGACATCGCTCCGTAACGTGGAGTCAGCGGACAACGCTCCGTAACGTGGAGTCAGCGGACATCGCTCCGTAACATGGAGTCAGCGGACAACGCTCCGTAACGTGGAGTCAGCGCCCCGAAGGGATGCAATGCAATGCACGTGCCATGAATGTTCCACACACATAATCTATAATCCGGCGCATCCATGCTCCTATATATACCCGCGCCCATACACGTGCATATATAATTACATGTATACCCCCATTTTATTAAAGTGTATTCATACTCATATATATACCCGCGCCCATACACGTGCATATATACTTGTAGGAATACCCCCTATTTCATTTGTATTAATTTTTATTTAGTTAAATATATTTTTCTTATATTTTTCCAGTATTTATTTACTATTTATTAATTTTTTTCATCCAATTTTATCAATTTAATTATTGAGAATATAATGAAAATATTGTTAGTCATCACTTATCTTACCTAGCTTCTATTAAATTTTCCATGACTTTATACTATTTTTTTCTATTTATTTCATATTTACTACCTAATTATTCTAATTAATTAAATTAATGCAACTTCAGCAATTAGGTAAAAATATTTTAGTATTAGTATTTATACTTTCTAGAATTTAATAATAATTTTCTAGAATTTATTTATATTTTTTCTAGAATTTTTAAACTAATTCTAATTAATTAATTACTATTTATTCATTTTCAGAATTTAATTAATTTTTAAATTAATTAAATGTTTTTTTTGTCTGGCCCGCCTCCCAATACCTCTTCTGCGCCTGCGGCGCCAGTCCCCCTGCCACCCTTTTATTTTCTTTTTCTTTTTTTTATCTTCATTTATTCAAAAATTCATAACTCCTTCGTTTTAACTCCGATTGACCTCAAACCAGTTGCATTTTTCTCATTATAACGAGACGCACCCAACTGAACCGGACACCTCAGCGCGTGTTCGGGACGCGCCGTCAGGGGTGCGCGTGGGCCCCACGCGCCACCTCTGAAACGCGCGCGTTTTGCGCACGCGCCGTCGTCTAGACCCACATTTCGATTTCCAGTTCAATTCCGACCTAATTTCCGGGCTATGTGACCTATTTCTAAGGCTAATCATGCAATTTTCTCCCTAATCGCATAAAGATTCAACTTTTTTAATCTACTTCAACACGTAGATCAACACCTTCGCACGCATACACATACTCGATCATACAAACATCAAAGAGCATGCATTTATATATAAAAGAAAAATAAAAATAAAAACAAAACAAAAATAAAAATCAACGCAAGTATGATTCACACACGAAGTGCGGGCAATCCGAGAAGAGGGGAAGATAACCTACATTTTTTCGGACGAATTCTCTGCGCGTTCTTCTCTCTTTTCTTTTTCTCCTACACCGCGGCTGATCCCGGCTTGATGGTGTTAAATCTTTTTTTTCCTTTAGTGGTTGTGGCCGAAAATTGGCCACAAATATAATTGATGTTGTTATGTGTGGTTGGCGGCAGAAGAGGGAGGGTTGGGAAAACCTTTTTTTTTGTTTGTTTGGAGGGCTGCGGCAGAGGTTGGGGGAAAAGGGAGGGGTTAGGTTTTATTTATAGAGAGTTGAAAAAAATATAAAATTAGGGTTTTAGTTTAGGTAAATTTCCTATTGGGTTTAGGTTTCTATTTATTTCAACTATATCACCATCTCTTGTTCAAATTCCTGATTAGTTTAGGATATTTATCAAAATATTTTCCTTATTCTTTTCTTTTATTCTATTATTTATTTCTTTTCCTTTTCACCCTAGGACACAGGTATAATAGACCTCCCTCCTTACAATAAGTTTCGTCCTCGAAACTTGCGTATGGCGTAATCAATGACTTAGTATAGTTCTACTGAATTCGTTCACTTAGATAGTGACCAAGCTAAATATCCGTTACGTCTTTCGATATGCTAACCATTTCACTTCCTTATCATAGTCTAAGGCCTCAAAATCATTCATGGTATATCCATAAAGAAATTTCTAAGTTCATTATTCTCTGCTTATTGAAAATCATAGACTACTCTTTTTATACCTATAGAATCAAGCTTAGGGGTATCGTCACCATACCGGGGGTTCCATATCTCAGTTGTCAAACAATATCGCACTTATATATGCTTTTCTCAGCAATCCTATAAAATCAGTACTTATGTATACTACAATCCTTAACTTAAAGACTTGTTTGCAAAACTAGTTCGGTAAAATAGCATTAAAACAGTTGAAAATTTTGTAATGTAAGGTTTTATAAATTGATTTGAACACAGTAACTTTCGCTTTCTAGAAGAATTATATATTTTGAAAGCTATTTTTTTGACTTCGCAAATGGTGAGTAAGTTCCTCGCAAGTGGATAAATAACATCAAAAATACTTTAATGGGTAAAATGCTTGTAGTATCGATAGTCGACAGTAATTTTTTTTTGACAAAATAGATATAACAAAACGCAAGTTTGAAATATTATGTAAGAAATATATATAAACATATCGCTTTTAGAAGAACATCAATATTTAAAAAAAAAATTTTAAGGTCGTCAAAAGAATTGAAATTTTTGTTTTATTGATATACAGGTACGGAAATGAATTTGCCTTGTAAAGGTTAGTAGGCTATATAAAAATGGGACTCAATAAGGTATTTTTGATAACAAAATGTTTTGAGGTCCCTGTAAAATATAGATATACCTTGGTGTACGTGCTTATTAAAAATATTTAACTGTTTGGAAAATAATAGTCTAATATTTCGTATAATCTCTATAATACATCCTTATTTTCAAATGACTGTCTATGTATCGTTTCTTATAAGTTTATCATTTGTCTACACGTGATAAAATCTTTAACTTAAATTGTTCGATGCTAATATGTCACACAAATTATGGATAGACTTAAGGTGTTCTAAGTCATCATGCTTCCGCGCGCCATACTAGTCCGTTGTACTTCTTTACTTGGTTATACCGCTAATTTTAACCTAGTTAACTCTCACATGAAAAAAAAACCACTAATGGTTCGTGCTTAATCTATATCAATTGAAGCCTATTAGATTCAAACCAAGTAACTCAATATTTCAAGAAATCAACACTTAACCCACAATTTATATTGATGTATCATTCCAAGGTACTTACTACAGTCGATTCTCGCATGTCGCTATCGATCAGTACCTTTAATAAAACTAATATCGTCGACCTATTTTGATATAACTACATTCAACATCTTAACCCTAAACGATAATTTCCTTTGTACGATATATTTCACTAAACTCTACTGATTATAGTGCTTATGACTCGTTACTTAGGTTCTATCGTTCTACTATAAATCTTTCCTTAGTAGCTACGATCTCAACTTAGAACTAGTCGTGTCTTGACACTACTGTCAAGTAGTGGCATGACCCACTTCAGTTACTCTAATGATACCGGGTCTCACGCTGCAGTTACAGTAAGGCAGCCCGAGCTACTGCCTGACCTATTAATATGTCTGTAGTAGGGTATTCGGGTTAACCTTTGTAATTCATTCAACTTAATTATATAGTATTCCGCTAGGGTTACTAAGATCACGGCTTAAAGGGTTATGATCAAACTTCGAGCAAATGAGTACAGTTGTGGTGTATACCCTAGGCATACATGTTTCTAACGGATCGACTCCTTAAGTTTAGGACCATAACTTATTTCTAGGATTGTCCTTAGTATCGTCATTTTTTTAAGGCTAAGATCACGTCTTATTTCTAAATTATAATTAGTATATAATCGACACTTATGACTAAATCAGTACTTGCGTTTAAAGTCAGGTCTTAATTGAAATTGTCACTTATATCTAAGATTTTGACTTAGGGGCAAAATCGTAACTTAATTTCTAAGATCATGGCCTAAATCTACATTGCGGCCATGGATCTAGAGTCATGCTCTAAATGATCACACTGTCAGCACGTAGCACTTCTTGAACTCATCCCGAAATTAGGTCCAAGTGATCGACAGTGTCAGTTGTTCCTACATCCTATGCCACCACTCCCCTGCATCTCATTGTAGCAGAATCACAGGTCCGACAGCGGTGGCGGTGGGGGCGGTCTCGCTCCTGCTGTTTCAACAGCTGCTGCTGCTTTGCTAAGGTGTTTGTCATTGTGATTGTGGCGTATGTATGTGCTTAGAGGATAGCCCCTGATTCTGGTGAGTATTACCCGCTTGTTGCCGTCTTGTCGACATTTTCTAGCATTGAGAACGGTCGAAGATATTCATTTACTTGAATTCAAGCTAAGTTAGGGGGTATTTTGGAAATTTCCAGTCACTTATGGAGTGCACACAGAAGTTTAGGAATAAACGGTAAATAAATAAAGAAAAAACGGAAGGAACACTCTCACAACCCTTAACCCGATCATAACTTAAGTCTAAGATCATCACTTAAGTATATTTTGTTTATTATGGGAAAAATCGTCATTTTCGAGAAAGATTATAGCTTATGTCTAGGTGATCTAGTTAATCCTGCGTTTCCGAGGCGGATCTGGAGCCTCGGCTCTGATACCACCTGTAGCGTCCCGCTCCCGCACCCTAACATCGGGAACAGTGCACCCGCCGTATCTCGCTAAGGAGAATACAAGGCGTCGTTCAAACTTCTTACACGTCAAAAATAACGTAGAAATTTTTCCCTGCGGAAACGATAATTGAAAGTCAAATTCAATTCATAAATAATCCAAAATATAAATAAATCAGAGTTTAGGGCTGACGAAACCCAATACGTTAAATGAAAATCTAAAAGTCTAATAAAATGGAATAAATGTGAAAACCATCGAGTATTCCCCAAAGAAATATCTCCAGCTCACTTGCACCAGCTTGCACAGTGGGACTCGTCTTCTACAAAAGTGTACTCGTACTTGGGCTCACCTGTGGGAGGATAAGTAGGGGGTGAGTGATTTGGAAAAATCACCCGTAGGTTACCCGTCTAATCCCAGAAAGGAACCATACTTACAAAATACATAAGCACGTAAGGGAAATAACAATAAACGCATAAAGAAATAAAGAACCACAATAACCGAAACATAAAATAAACACTCACTTGTCCAATCGAATGCAATGCGCAACTTCATGATGCATGTTTCTTCTCCCTATCGTGTCACACGCAACAACATCACTATCACACGCAAACTGTTCTTCTCTTTTCCCATGATATGCTATGCATGACCCGAGGTCCTACTCTTCGCTCCGTAACGTGGAGTCAGCGCACATCGCTCTGTAACGTGGAGTCAGCGGACATCGCTCCGTAACGTGGAGTCAGCGGACAACGCTCCGTAACGTGGAGTCAGCAGACATCGCTCCGTAACGTGGAGTCAGCGGACATCGCTCCGTAACGTGGAGTCAGCGGACAACGCTCCGTAACGTGGAGTCAGCAGACATCGCTCCGTAACGTGGAGTCAGCGGACAACGCTCCGTAACATGGAGTCAGCGGACATCGCTCCGTAACGTGGAGTCAGCGGACAACGCTCCGTAACGTGGAGTCAGCGGACATCGCTCCGTAACGTGGAGTCAGCGGACAACGCTCCGTAACGTGAAGTCAGCGCCCCGAAGGGATGCAATGCAATGCACGTGCCATGAATGTTCCACACACATAATCTATAATCCGGCGCAAACATGCTCCTATATATACCCGCGCCCATACACGTGCATATATAATTACATGTATACCCCCATTTTATTAAAGTGTATTCATACTCATATATATACCCGCGCCCATACACGTGCATATATATTGTAGGAATACCCCCTATTTCATTTGTATTAATTTTTATTAGTTAAATATATTTTTCTTATATTTTTCCAGTATTTATTTACTATTTATTAATTTTTTTTCATCCAATTTCATCAATTTAATTATTGAGAATGTCATGAAAATATTGTTAGTCATCACTTATCTTACCTAGCTTCTATTAAATTTTCCATGACTTTATACTATTTTTTTCTATTTATTTCATATTTACTACCTAATTATTCTAATTAATTAAATTAATGCAACTTCAGCAATTAGGTAAAAATATTTTAGTATTAGTATTTATACTTTCTAGAATTTAATAATAATTTTCTAGAATTTATTTATATTTTTTCTAGAATTTTTAAACTAATTCTAATTAATTAATTACTATTTATTCATTTTCAGAATTTAATTAATTTTTAAATTAATTAAATGTTTTTTTTGTCTGGCCCGCCTCCCAATACCCCTTCCGCGCCTGCGGCGCCAGTCCCCCTGCCACCCTTTTATTTTCTTTTTCTTTTTTTATCTTCATTTATTCAAAAATTCATAACTCCTTCGTTTTAACTCCGATTGACCTCAAACCAGTTGCATTTTTCTCATTATAATGAGACGCACCCAACTGAACCGGACACGTCAGCGCGTGTTCGGGACGCGCCGTCAGGGGTGCGCGTGGGCCCCACGCGCCACCTCTGAAACGCGTGCGTTTTGCGCACGCGCCGTCGCCCAGACCCACTTTTCGATTTCCAGTTCAATTCCGACCTAATTTCCGGGCTATGTGACCTATTTCTAAGGCTAATCATGCAATTTTCTCCCTAATCGCATAAAGATTCAACTTTTTTAATCTACTTCAACACGTAGATCAACACCTTCGCACACATACACATACTCGATCATACAAACATCAAAGAGCATGCATTTATATATAAAAGCAAAATAAAAATAAAAACAAAACAAAAATAAAAATCAACGCAAGTATGATTCACACACGAAGTGCCGGCAATCCGAGAAGAGGAGAAGATAACCTACATTTTTTCGGACGAATTCTCTGCGCGTTCTTCTCTCTTTTCTTTTTCTCCTACACCGCGGCTGATCCCGGCTTGATGGTGTTAAATCTTTTTTTTTTCCTTTAGTGGTTGTGGCCGAAAATTGGCCACAAATATAATTGATGTTGTTATGTGTGGTTGGCGGCAGAAGAGGGAGGGTTGGGAAAACCTTTTTTTTTGTTTGTTTGGAGGGCTGCGGCAGAGGTTGGGGGAAAAGGGAGGGGTTAGGTTTTATTTATAGAGAGTTGAAAAAAATATAAAATTAGGGTTTTAGTTTAGGTAAATTTCCTATTGGGTTTAGGTTTCTATTTATTTCAACTATATCACCATCTCTTGTTCAAATTCCTAATTAGTTTTTTTTTTTGGGAAAATGGATCTTTTATTTCAATTGAAAATCTAAAAGATTACAGCTTGTTCGTTATACTACCAAAAGCTAAAGAGGAGTTCAAGTTTCCTCTGTGTGTGTATTACAGAAATGGGCATCTAATAAACTCTGCACGCGATAGAGTATCTCTCGGATGCGTTGGCTGGCAGGAGGTAAAACCGTCGATAGCCCATGAACCATTTGATTTCTCCAGTACCATATATTAGAAATCGTCTCGCGATATACGTAGCGCCAATCCAAGTGACTCGCCAAGCCCTGCCATCGTGCTTGTAAACTGTTCATGACCCACTCGATGGGGCTATGTGTACGGCAGAATTCCATCAGTTCGCCCGGTGGTAGTAGACCTCTCCAAATCCTTTTCGTCCACGGACAATCTCTAAGGATATGAAGTGTGTCCTCATGCATAAAGCCGCACAAAGTACAGCTGCTATCCGTCCCAACATGTCGATGGTGCAAGAAGGATTTAGTAGGCAAGCCATTCTGACAAATCTGCCACAAGAGTAAATTCAAGCGCTCCGGCCCCTTAAGTGACCATATGTTTTCCCAAGCACGGTGTACAGGTGGAACCGCAGCTTCAATAAGGAGGTCATAGGCACTACTGACACTAAAGATACCAGATGTAGTTGCTTTCCAGCGGAGCTGTCCATTGTTCCCGTTATCATCCGCATGACTCGTCTCCAGTCCAGCTTGTAATATCGGTAATACCCTGCGCATCTGTCACCAGACTTGGGAAACATTCTGATACCCCCGGTCATGAAGCACATCTCCATATTTAGATGTAAGTACTTTCACCCAAAGTGCCTCATGATGCGTAGCCACCTTCCAACAAAGTTTTAGAAACATTGTGACGTTCATTTTGTGTAGTTGTTTAAACCCCAAGCCACCATGTTCCTTCGGTAGACATAATCGTTCCCATGCACTCCAGTGAATATGGCGGTGATCACCCAGCTCGTTCCAAAAAAACGACGCATCACTTTTTCAAGTTCATCGATTAGATTTCCCGGTAGGAGTGTTGTTTGCATCACGTATGTAGGTAGTGAGGATAGCACGCTGCGAATGAGGATAGATCGTGCTGCTTGAGAGAGTAGTCTTGCTTGCCATGCATTTAACTTAGAGCGGATCTTGTCCAGTAGAAAGCTGTAGGTTTTCCGTCCACTGTGTTGATGTACTAGGGGGATGCCCAGGTAATTGCCAAGGTCAGATGTCCGCTGTATTCCTCGGCCAGCCAATGCAGGTGGATTAAATGAGTGTTCCATGTTCTTTGAGGCCAAATACTGGGACTTCCTCACGCTCACGCTCTGTCTGGACATGAGGCAAAAGTCGCTGACAATCTCCGCCATGACCTCTGCTTGATGGTTCGTTGCTTCACCGAATAGTAATAGGTCATCTGCAAAAAATAGATGCGATATACGAGGACCCTCGCGAGAAGTTGGTATGGGAATCCATTGTTTTGACGACACAGCATCCTCAATTTTGCCACTAAGGATTTCCATACACAATAAAAAGAGATAGGGGGCTAGTGGATTCCCTTGGCGGACACCTCGCTGCGGTTGAAAAGATGGTAGGCATTTACCGTTCCAGATAACGGAAAGAGATGCAGATGTAAGGGTAAACATAATTATCTTTTGCATTGCCCCACTGAAACCCACTTTAGCCAAGACTTGTCGCAAGAAATTCCAGTCTACTTTGTCATACGCTTTCTCAAGGTCAAGTTTTAGAGATATGTACCCTTTGCGACCTTGTTTCTTTTGCATTGTGTTCAAGATCTCCTGAGGTATAATGATATTGTCCGAAGCTTGGCGGTTCGGAATAAAGGCGCATTGAGTTGGTGAAATAATTTTGCCAATCACTGTTTTCAGTCAATTGGCAATGATCTTGCTAATAACTTTCACCACAACATTTGTGAGGGCTATTGGTCTAAATTGGGATGCATTTTCGGGTGGAAGGTTCTTGGGTATCAACGTAATAAGGGTCTTGTTCATTTCAGGAGGAAAGTGACCCATTTCGAATGCATCCATGACAAGCTTCACTACCTTCGGACCGACCACGTCCCAATTTCGTTGGTAAAATATCGGTGAAAATCCATCGGGCCCGGGGGCCTTGTATGCGCCCATTTGGAATATGGCTTCTTCAATCTCATGGTATGAAACTTTCCTATTAAGCATTTGACAGTCTGCATCCGATAGCGCATTGATGTGAAACTCGTGGTCGATTTGTGGCTGTGCAGAATCGCGGGAGAAGAGATTAATGTAGTGTTCTTGTATAATGGCTGCCATTCGGTCTGGGTTAGACGTCCAGGTACCATTAGTATCCTGGAGCTGAAGGATTCGGTGGGATCTTCGTTTGGCCGAAAGGGAGAGGTGGAAGTAGCGGCTATTTTGTTCACCGCTTTGGAGCCAATGCAGATTGTTACGTTGTTGCCAATAGATCTCCTCCTGTTTAAGGATGTCGATATACTCTTCTCTTAGTTCCCCATGAGACGAGTAAGGAATTTTGAAGGCTGCTGGGATAGAGCTCGCTGGATTCCCTCCAGCCGAGCTAGACATCGTTTTCGTCTTACGGTTAGGCTTCCAAAGACATCATGTTTCCATTGTTTTACTTTTTGTGTGAAGACATTAGCGGTGTCGAGATAGTCCCCCTCTATTTCATTCCAAGTCGACTGTATAAAGGGAGCAAACGCCTTATGTTCCATCCAGCTGGCCTGGAACCTGAAGATCTCTTGATAGGCAGTATCCGGTTGGTCAAGCATCGTTGGGAGCAGTATCGGGCTGTGGTCAGAGTTAGTGCGCGGTAAGTGCAGAAGCGTGGCTGTATCGAATCTCGCGTGCCAGTCACTATTCGCCCAAGCTTGATCTAATCTTTGCTCTATAAGCATTCAGCCAGGCTGGCCATTTGACCATGTAAACTGTGGGCCGGAAAATTCCAGTTCTGCAAGTTCGCAAGCATCAATCATGGCTTGCATTCGATCAACGTTTCGACCATATACACTGCGTCCACCTCTCTTATCTTCAGGATGTAGGACTTGGTTGAAATCCCCAAGGAGTAACCATGGAGCAGAGATGAATTTTTTCATAGCCATCATGTAGTCGTAGAACATGTAGCGTATAGCCTCGGTTGGTGACGCATACACTAATAAGAGCACCCATAGCGCAGCATTCACATTCATGATTCTGACATTTAATACCTGCGTTGTGTACGAGAGGACTTGTATGCATACGGATGTGTCGTCCCATAAGCACCATATGCCACCAGAGAAACCCCGAGCCTCTACTGCTGCCATGCGATTCAGGTGCGTGCGACGTAATATCTGTTGGCTTCTGGAGCTGGGAACTCTTGTTTCCGAAAGCACAAGAACTTGAGGTGTATGATCACGTACCAATCTTATTATTGTACGAATGGTTTCGGGCGATCCAGCGCCACGACAGTTCCAATATAGGATCTTCATTAGGAAAGATGTATCTCCATGTCTTGACCATTTGCATGGTCATTCTGCCTGTTCGTCTCCTCACCAATATGCATAACGGTGTTATCATTCTCATGTAGAGTAGCACAGATTCCTTCAGCACGATGATCTTCGTCTGGGGGTTTATGTTTAGTTGAGTCTTCGAGTGTGAAGGTAGGAATGTGCTTAGCAGGTGTATTCCCTTGGTCGCTAGCCACATGCGATAGGGATTCTGTTGCTTCGATATTTGAGGGCTTAGCATTTGTGATGTCAGAAAGGGCTCTGCCGTCTCGTTGAAGTATGATGTACTGGCCCGTTTGTTTACCCCTCCCGTCACTTGTACTGTTATCTTGCTTGGTCCGTGGGGTTTGCACTTTGACCTTGGGTGTTTCTCTAATTTGTATACCCTTGGCCTTACGCTCCCGTGGTTTACTCGTTTGGTTTTTAGCCGCCACACGGAACGTCACCGGTGGCCCCGAGTCTCTGATTGACTGGAGGTCATTGATTAACGGAGCAAGAGAGGGTGATGTTGTCTCGTCATTAGCATCCTCGGTTAAAATTGCAAATCTACTGCCCCCGGCTTGGGTGGTGGCACCCTTTGTTTTAACCTTTGGTTGATAACCAGTATCCTCTTCACTTCTACGTTTCCAGCAGTATGCGTGTCCGGCTCACGGGGTGCAGTTTGACGACGACGAGTATTATGCCTCGCGATCATCTATGGGCCGAAGGGGTCATCACCTTTCTGCGGGTTGGAGGTGCTCGATCTATGATCGTTCATGGTAGGTGGGGAAGGTGAGTTCAACGTGCAATCTTCTTGGAGATGACCGTACTTACCACATGCGAAACATATCTGGTGTAGACCTTCATATTCCACATTAAGGTGGATACCATTCAGGACCACTCCCGAGGCTAGAGGTTTAGAGAGATCGATTTCGATACAAACTCGAGCGTAACGTCCCCTAGAAACGCTCATGGTATGCATGTCAATCTTGACAGCTTTGCCGATGTGATTTCCCACTTTCATAAGTATACCTTCATTGAAATATTCTAGTGGCAGTCGAGGGAATCTTACCCATACAAGAGTGGATGTCACCCCAGAGGTGGATGGGAGGAATCCTGGACGGAATTTTGAGACGGTTAAATAGTGGCCTTTCAACATCCATGGTCCATCCTCCAACACGTGCCAATAATCCTCTTTGCAATTGAAGCGTACGACAAAGTAACCGTCTTCTAGATCAACCACGTGAATTCGGCCCCTCAGCCCCCAAAGATCTGCGATGCGCTGCGTCAGGATTCGATACGAGATGTTTCGTCCGAGTGGTTTCACTATGAGGGCTCGACGCCAAGGACGAAACAGGTTTCGGAGATCTTCTTTCTGGACGTCGACATAAACTTTTCCAGTTGTATGGCCGCGTAGGTCGCTCTGTATGGGTTCTGGGTACGGATTGGAGTAGGATTTGTCATCGCTGTCGTCTTCTCCTTCTCCAGTGTAGACGTCATGTACGCCATAAGGAGTCATAGTAGGTGTCTCCCTTAGGAGATCTACCCAAGTCTGGCCCTTTTGTCGTGGTTCTTCATGGATCGTGGGGGGATCTTCAGTTGCAATTCTTTTATACTTCTTAACACTTCTTTGGATTAAGTCAGTTTCTTCCTTGCTACATTCCGGCGGGGGTTCGTCCATGCCGGAGGGGCTGGAGTCGCCGGTATTGCCCGGCTGCAGTGGCGGTTACAGGGTAAAGCGGAAAAACCGTTAGGGTTTGCAGTCGCACGAGGTTAGCTTGTTTGACCCGTGTTTGAAGCCTTTCTTTTTGTCAAACCTTTAAATTCCTAATTAGTTTAGGATATTTATCAAAATATTTTCCTTATTCTTTTCTTTTATTCTATTATTTATTTCTTTTCCTTTTCACCCTAGGACACGGGTATAACACCCTCTCTCCGTGACCGTCCGCCACGTGGCAGCAGGAGGGTGGTGAGGCTGGTTTTAGTTTAGAATGTGGCTGAAGTTTCCCGTAAATGTTTGTGTGGGAGGAGGTGGAGTTATTCGCCTTTCCAATTCTGGGATTTTTGTTCCAACCTTTTCTCATCACTAAGCTGATCACCGTCTTTTACTGTATTAAATCTCAACTCGAGTATCAACTGAGCTATGTTTTGGAGACTATCACCGTCTTTTCCATCTCTTACACAAGTTTGCTAATTCCTATTCTGTTTTTATGCCTTTGTGTGATATGAGTTCTAAACTATGTTGTTTGCATATCTTATAGTTTCCACTTTTACAGGTTTCATTGCAAGAGTAAGGTACATACATTTCCCCTTTGCAGTATTGGTATTCCTCTATGTTATAAGTGAAGCATTTTATTAGTAAAAAAAAAACTAAGACTCTCAATCGGATTGGGCCAGACTAAACTTGGTTTGCTCGCCCTAAAAATAAAAGGCCAAGCCTTGAGACATTATGAGCTGAGCTGAACTTGGGCTTTGTCAAGCTTTATAAAGTTTGGCTTGATACACACACATATATATATATGTGGATGGATGTATGTATGTATGTTGTATGTGTTTATATGTATGTCTATATATAAATGTGTGTGAATGTGTGTTTATATATGTACACACAAATACACACACACACACACACACACACACACACACATATATATATATATATATATATAATATGTATTTTTAAGTGACCATAAATAAAATTTACTGCATTATATAGGCTTAGATTACAAAAAACAATACATTAGTGTTAATATTTCATTTACGCTTTTATTAGTTTCTCCTAAAAACTAAAATCGGGTTTTATAACCATAGTATAATTGGTTGTAATACGCAATTGCTTCTTATTTTTCGTTAAACATATGCTATTAACTTACTTTTTTTATTTATATTTATGTTGCTTTTTTTTTTTGGAAAAAAATAACTCATTTCATTTTACACGAGTGAGTTTGATCGAGGAATTTTAAAGATTTTACAAAAGAAATATTGCACTCGTTTTTTATTATGTATTTTGGATATTAGATTAGTAGAAGTAGGTAGACCGGAAGTAACAATTGAAAAGTATTACTTACTTGATATGGAAAAATGACAATTTTTGACCAAATTAATATGTTTTAGATACATATGTTGTCTTGGTGAATACGTTTCGATATATGCGTGTGTAGATTCTTAAGATGGATTGAGGCAAAAAGCAGCGAGGCTGACCTGGTTCGAGACTTGCCGGGTCGAGTTTGGGTTGCATCCTCATAAGCTTTATAAGAATCGAGCTTGGGCCGGAAACCCAATGTTTTATGGTAATACCGATCTGAAACTTGTCAAAAACTCAGATAGACATTTTTGCATAAAGTTATGAAATCTACGACTCAAAGAAAAAAGTATACGATGGTATGCGATTTGTGAAAAGAATCTGGTAATAAAAGACTATTTATAAATCCCTATAACCGATTAGGCGAAAATTAGGGTTTCGTCGTCTCCGGCCGATTTGGCCACATTTCATCCAATTACCGACAGAAAATGGAGGTTGAAACAAATCATGAGCAAGATATGGGAGGAGGAGAACGCTCTACGGAGGAGGTAGACCAATTGCACAGGAGTATCAAGAAATTCAAAAGGCAAGCAAATGGTGAGTTTATTCCCTATTCGGATTTTGTCCAACCGAAGGCCGGAGTCTGGGGGGTGCACATTTACAGATGTTCTTAGAGGAGACCCCATGGGAAAGATTGTCTATATCAGTGATGGTGAAACTGATGAGCTCGATATGGAAGGTGAGGAGCCTATGATGCCGGTTGATGACAACGAAGAATCCAAGGGAGGCAGAGCAAAAGTGGTGATTCCCGCAGACGATGTCAAAGAACTCTGGAAACCATGGGGTAGAGCTCTTATCATCAAGGTATTGGGCCGTACTATCTCATTTCGTTTTCTGCAGCAGAAATTGGTTGATTTGTGGAATCTAGACAAGGGCTGTGAACTAATTGATCTTGACGAAGGATATTACATTGTCCGTTTTTACTCAAAGTCTGATTACTGTCATGTTCTTGACGGTGGTCCTTGGCTAATCCAAGGTCACTATCTCACGGTAATCAAATGGCGCCCCTATTTTCATCCCAAGCAAAACCAGATTACCTCAACCTTGGCCTGGGTTCGGATTGCTCATTTACCAATCGAGTTTTATAATGAGAAAGTACTACTGGAGGAGGTTGCAAGTCGTTTTGGGAAGGCAGTGAAGGTTGACTATACGACAATGCGTGTGGAAAGGGGTAAGTACGCCCGTGTGTGCGTCGAGATAGACTTAACTCAGCCACTAATACCGACTGTGAATCTGAATGGGCGTAACTATAATGTGGAATACGAGGGCCTGCATCTTATATGTTTTGATTGTGGACGCTATGGTCATCGGAAGGAAAAGTGCACCTTGAATGCCATTACTCCCCACGCAAAACCCATGGAAGTGGTGCAGGTGGATAAGCAGAAGTCCCTTTATGGTCCCTGGATGGTAGCGTCCAACAATAGGTGGCGACGGCCTCAACCTAGAACGGAGTTTCAAGACCAGACGAGAATGTATGATGGCAACGCGAGGAAAGGGAAGCAGGTGTCGGATGGGAGTACACAAGAGAACAAACGGGTTAAAAGCAATTCAGCCTCCCAGATGAAGGGTAAGGCACGCAACCTCACAGGTACCCAATTTGGTTCAAGGTTTGAGGCTTTGGAGATAGAAGAATCAGATGTTAACCCAGTGTTTAACTTAGAGGAAGTGTGGAACAAGTTGGAGCAAGTGAAGGAAATGAAGGAAGGAGTGGAGTTTTCAAGCATATCCAAAGAACCTGGTGAATCCAGCAAGGGCAAAACATGCAAGGGAGTGGCAGTTAAGAATAATACTAAAATCAAAACTCAGCCTAGGCCATCACAGCGGATTCGCAATGAGAAGCCTAGGGGACAAGCCGACCCTAAAGCATCAGATGGTACGGAGCACCAGAGGACTCATCTAAGAGACCACACAAACATCCAGCAGTTGACATTCAGAACTGAGCTGGATAAAGGGAATTTGGAGCAACAGGTCTCGATGAATCATGAGGAGAGGCCTACTACCCGTGATCAACAGGTGAAGAGCAAACCGCCTGAATTGGAGGACATTCGAAGCTATGGTACTGACGGCGATGACCGAAATGCGAGATGTATGAAGGAAGGGATGCCTCAGATGTACCACAACAATGTGGAAGGTGACGGTGATGTGGAGCTTGAGCTCCTTACCTCATGAAAGTTTCCTGATGAAAGTCATTTCATGGAATTGCAGAAGGGCCGCGTCCCCCAAATTTCAGCTATGTTAGAGTGAATTAATTAGAGTTCACAAGCCAGATGTGTTGTTTTTAATGGAACCCCGTGTTCATAGCCGAAAAGGAAAGAAGATCCTGAGAAGGTATGCCTTCACTAATTTTGTTGCTGTCAAAGCTGAGGGTTTCTCCGGAGGCCTGCGGTGTTTTTGGAACAACCAAACAGTTAACATTCATGTGCTTAACTACTCAGAACAGATTATTAACTTGGCCATCACCAAAGGTAGCGATGTTGAGTGGATCTTCTCACTGGTTTATGCATCCCCGTCGGCTGAATTACGGTACACGTTATGGAAGCAGATTATACAATTGGGAACCATATTTTGGTGTCCCTGGTGCCTCATAGGTGACTACATTGAAATACTATCACAGTCCGATAAAAAAGGGGGCAAACGGTTCTCCCAATAAGGGCCTTCATCGTGTGTTGGATCTCTGCGAGCTCACACAGTTACCATTTTCAGGCCCCCAATTCACTTGGAGCAATGGCAGAACTGGGGCTGGACAGATATTTGAGCGAATAGATTTTGCCCTTAGTAATATCTGGTGGAGCAATATGTTTCCAGACGCCCGCTTGACACACTTAACCAAGTTGAGTTCGGATCATCACCCTCTGTTTCTACAAGTATGTCCATCGGCACTTCTCCCCCGCGTTCGAAGGCACTTCAAATTCCAAACCTGTTGGCTCGAGCATGAGGAATTTCGAACTTTTCTAGTCAACAATTGGGAAGATTCGGGGATACACATAAAAGACGCCCTTTCTACTTGCGCTACAAAATTGAATTGGTGGAGTCAGAATGTTTTTGGGAGTATTGCCCAACGAAAACAGAGATGCATTGCCCGGCTCTCCGGCCTTCAGCAGGCGTTATACGACCGTCCTTCCAACTTTCTAAGCAAGCTGGAGAAAAAACTGTCTGAGGAACTATCTACTATTTTGAAGCAAGAGGAATTATTCTGGTGGCAGAAGTCAAGACTGAAGTGGATTACTCAGGGTGAGCGAAATACTCGCTTCTTTCATACAACTACCATTATGAGGAGACGATGTAACTCTATTTCCAAATTAAGAGACGCGCATAGGAATTGGGTGGAGCATTCGGGTACTCTTGCAGAGTTGGTGCAGGACTTTTATGCAAATCTATATGCTGCCGAAAATAGCAGAGGTAATGAAACTGATGTGGTTCGATTTCCAGCCCTTACCGATAGTGAAAAGAGCATGTTGAATAGAGAGGTTGGTGATGGAGAGATTTATCGCGCTGTGTTTCAGCTTGGGGCACAGAAAGCCCCAGGCCCTGACGGCTTCGGCCCGATATTTTTCTAATATAATTGGGATGTGGTGGGAAAAGCTGTGTTGAACTTTGCTAAGGAGGCCTTTCGGACAAAGCAATCCCCAGCCGACATGAATCGCACGCTCATTACTCTTATACCCAAAGTGACAACTCCTGAGGTAGTGAGCCGATACAGTCCCATTGCACTCATGAACGTACTTGTCAAAATCCTGACGAAGGTTGTGGCGAATTGTGTTAAAGTAGTCGTGGCAAATCTAGTTAGTGATGTACAATGCAGTTTTATTCCAGGGCGTCAAGCAGGCGATAATATCATTGTTGTTCAAGAAGTACTTCACTCTATGCGTAAGAAAACTGGGAGAACAGGGGTCATGGCAATCAAAATCGACCTGGAGAAGGCATATGACCGAATCAGTTGGCCTTATCTGACTAAAGTACTGCATGCCGTGGGGTTTAGCAAGGACATGGTAGAAATCATTATGTATGTCATCACATCAACAAAGATGCAAGTTCTTTGGAATAGAGCATTTCTTGAGGAATTTCAGCCGACACGTGGCCTACGACAGGGTGATCCGCTCGCCCCATATCTATTTGTTCTTTGCATGGAGCACCTAACCCAATTGATACAGAAAAGCGTCGATGCTGGGCAGTGGACGCCCATACGTGCTTCCAGAAGCGGCCCTCCAGTATCCCATCTCCTATTTGCAGATGATCTGTTCTTGTTCGGCAGGGCGACAGAAACACAAGCTCGTACTATGGCTGGCTGCTTAGAAGAATTCTGTGGCATTTCTGGGCAAAAGGTAAATACATCTAAATCCTTACTATTTGTATCGAAAAATGTTGAGGGTGGATTGGAAAATCGGCTGAGCTCCTTATTTGGCATCCTACTTACATCTAACCTGGGAAATTACTTGGGGACGCCGGTGCTGCATGGACGAGTGAATAAGAACACATATACCTACCTTGTGGAGAAGGTTAACAAGCGGCTGGCATCATGGAAAGGAAGACTATTATCAAGGGCTGCGAGACAAATTCTGATACAATCGGTCACGTCTACTATCCCCTTTTATGCAATGCAAAATTCTCTGCTCCCTGCCACAACAATAAATCAACTGGAAAGGCTCAACAGGAGGTTCTTTTAGGGAGACTTTGGCGATAAGAGAAAGCTACACACTTTTGTGTGGCGAAAGGTGTGTAGGCCTAAGGGGGCGGGTGGTACCAGAATAAAGCGGCTACGACTTATGAATCTAGATTTGCTAGCCAAATTAGCATGTAGGCTAATTCATGGAGACGATGTTTTGTGGGTCAAAGTTTTAAGGGCTAAGTATGGCAGTATCTGGGATGCTAGAGCGCATAGGAAGGACTGTACCCACACATGGCGTAGCATCATCTCTGTGATTCCACTGATTGTTAAGGGTATGGATATCAAACATGTTGGCACTTCCTCTGATGGCACATCACAGACCGAATTTGTTTGGAAGGTACCAGTACCGGAAAGTTTACCGTGGCATCTGCGTACCAGATGCAGTTACCTGATGACGACAAGATGGAATGTAACTCATGGAGAGATATGTGGAAACTTAGAGGCGCGCAGCGAAACAACCTACTGCTATGACAAGCACGGTTAGGCCGCCTGCCAATGGGTGAACTACTATATTCCCGCCATCTTCGAAACTCGCCACAGTGTGGGATATGCAATCAAAGTATAGATGACAGCTTACATGCACTGAGAGATTGCACTGCTGCAAAAAGGATATGGATAAAGATGCTACCTACTCAATATAGGAGGACTTTCTTTGATATGGCATTAGACGTCACTGGGTGGATCGATGTTAACTTGAAAGGTGGAGTGCAGGATGCTGCGCCACATGTTGACTGGGCCTACGTGTTTAGGGAAGCTGTTGCGACGATTTGGTTTCTGAGGAACAAAAAATTGTACGAGGATGATTTTGAGCTGCCAGGGGAGTATAACACGATACGTTACATTTTTGAACGTGCTCGAAATATTAGATTAGCATGGGATCGAATTGCCCAATGTAGCGAAGATGTGTAAATACCATAGATGAACGATGATGTAAATATTTTACAATGTTAATGAAATATATCGATCCTTCCTTCCAAAAAAAAAGAATCTAGTAAAAAAAAGTTGAATCCCAACCATGAAATCGTTATTGTCATACAACAACAACAATCATATCCAGTATATCCCAACGACAGCAAAAACTATCGTTATAGGGTGGAGAGGATGAGAGACAAGTAAACAATTCCTTCATCCTAAGGGATATAAAATTTGCTTTCAATGAGACTACAGGTGCATAGATAACAAATATGTACTAGTGAATGGATTTTATTAAACATAAATAGGCGATAAAAATTTAGTAAATGATGTAGATTGAGATTATTATTTAAATGGATAGTCTTTTTAAGCTTCCACAATGCCGAGTCTGCTAATAATTCGAATCCAAGTTTTTGATAGGAAATCACAGTCGTTTCACTATGCACACCATTG
The DNA here is from genome assembly GCA_036186865.1 of Eustoma russellianum. Lineage (NCBI taxonomy): Eukaryota > Viridiplantae > Streptophyta > Magnoliopsida > Gentianales > Gentianaceae > Eustoma > Eustoma russellianum. The sequence continues at coordinate 7,865,625 of AP025047.1, read as the reverse complement.
ACCGACCATATGGAGGTTTTATTGAAGGACACAAAGAAAAACCGAATTATATAATTTATTGTACTTATTATGTACTGATACTTTTGCCTATATTGGTTGAACCCCATCCAATAAGGGTCACTGCCACACACAGTCCCAAAGGTAGTGTAAGGATATAAATTAAGTATCCAACGGCCCGCTAGCAGGAGCTTGGTCATATATACAGTAGTCTACATAAGGAGCCCCAGCACTGCAGGCAAGCCTACAGGCCAAGGAAGCTCCCACACTATGCACTTGCTGAAAAAGGGCTCTCTTGCCTTTGACAAAAATTGAACCCTTACCTTCCTTTCAAGAACTCCTGTCCGGAACCAGTTGGACTATGTCTTGGGACGATATTGGTGATATATCAGGTTGGGAACCAGGTTGGGAATGTGGGTGCTTCGTCTAAGGACTTGCGGTTAGTTTAGCGTGGAATCTTGATCAACACAATTGGGAGAGGCTGCTTTTTGTATAAGGTTGGAAGTCAATTGGCTGTCGTCTGTCATGAATGATACTTTGTGTTAATTAATTAATTGATATTTAATTATTTACATAATATCATGCTAACATAAATTAAATAATAATATGCTAACAAAATTAATCATAACATACGAACAATAATAATATAATAATATAACACTAATAACATAATAACAATAATAACTAAAACAATAACATACTCACAATATTATTTACAATAATTATTACAGTACTGATTACAATAATAATAACATGCTAACAATTATTACAATAATAACATGATAAACAATAATAATTACAATAACATTTACAAAAATCATTTACTGGTTTGTTCGTCTGGTTGTACCTGGTGGTAGCTCTCTTCTTGACTAATCGTATCTCCTTTGTCTTTTGCTTTTAACTTCACAAATCGAAAAATTAAGAAATGATTTTACTCGCGAGTAGCAACCTTGGACGCAACCTCCTTTTTATAGCCACGTCTAGTAACCTAGGACAGCTTTGGTAGTACTTTTCAAAGCTAAGGACGCACTTGGTAGTGCTGTCGAAGCCTTGGATATGTCTTACAATAAGGGTGACAATCTCAGACACGACACGAAAATACGACCCGAACCTGACACGCTTCTTGCGGGTATGGGTATAACATTGACGGGGTTCGTGTACAAATCGGGTAATACCTGAAACTTACCTGATAAGGACGGGTCGTGTGCAGGTATATCCGCGGGTTACCCATTTATACCCAACATACCAGATTTTTAAATATATTTCAAATATAAATTATAAATTATTAAAATTAAAATTATAAAATAGAAAAGAAAATCATAATACCTATATACCTAATCCTTTCTTACCCTTTGCAATTGCCCCCGACGCCCCTACCTTATAACCCATCATTCTCCTCTCTTAACTCTTCTGACTTCTTAGTCTTCTTTCTCAACTGAATTGTGCCACCAGCTGCCCGCCCCTACCCATAAGTCATCGTTCTCTCATCACTCTCTCAACTGAACTATGAACCTCGGCCTCCTTCTCCTATCCCTCCAGAGTCCATTCTCTGTCTCCCTCCGGCCGCCCTTACTCTTTGCCCGGCCGTCGCCTCTGGCTACAACTACCCATAATTCTCTCCTCACTCTTCTCTCTGAACTGAACTACACCACCGGCCGTCCCTACCTATAACATATCATTCTCTCTTCTCTTTGAACTGAACTGTGAACCTCAGCCTCCGTCTCCCGCCCATCCAGAGTCTAGCCTCCGTCTCTCTCCAGCCGTCCTGAACTGGGTTGTTTGTTAGATTTGTTTCTTGTTGAATGTATTTGTGTCTAGTCTAATGTTAGCAAGTAACCCTTTACAGCAGTTTGCTTGATCTCCCCTTTTTGTTTTTGAAAAATTGAAATGTAGTTGGAGTTAACAAAGAAGCATGGTTTTTTTAAGGTTTGGAAGGGATAATCACTTTAAGATGAAGAGGTATTTGGAAGATGGTTATATGACCTCATCACTTAAAGCAACTTTGAAGTCGGGCCGTAAGTAATTTGTTTTATCAATTTTTTGTTTATTTATTTCTTTTGTGCCATAGAATTCTTGATATGGGGGTTGACATCCTTACATTTTACTGGCAAATAATAAAAAGTTCTCCAGAGATTCTTGTTTTCATTGGTCGCATATATAATTTGGATTGTTTGTGGTTAAGGGAATGTTTTTCTTCAGATATACACTTAAGTTTTATCTTTTGTTATGAAACCTGAAAAAACCTGAAAAATACACGAAATGACCCGAAAACGACATAAAATATTTGTACTTGTCAAGTTTATGGGTAAACCTGATACTCGACATAAAACCTGACATGTACAGATTTGGGTATCTACTTCCGTACATGCGAAGAAAATGGCGCAGATATAGGTTCGGCACTTTGATACCCGAAAACCAAAAAATACGAAACACGACCTGTTTGCTGCCCCTATCTGACAATGTTGTCCTAGACATGAGTGATTTTCCGTCCTCAAAACAACATTTTTGTATCTAAAAATCACTTACTCTTTGGATGTATTGCGAGTACCATCTAAGGGTGATCCTTTTGATTGAACATAATGGTAAGGGAAGATCTACATAGCTGACTTTTTTTTTTAAGATAAGCTTTTGTGGTTTTGATTAATTGTATGCGTGCCTATATTTATCTATTTATGAGCCTTGCAGATTTTGAAAATGTCTGTATGTAGAACTCAGGTTGATATCGCTGTTGATGAAAAATGAAATATATGGCAGAGGTAACTTGGATCATAAGAACTTAAAGATGCTTTTCAATATAGAAAATTACTTATACCTTCCTTCCCCTCAATGAATGTTTGCGCCATTTATCTGAAGCACCATAATGTTTGAAAACCAAACTTTAAACTATCTTTATGTTTGACGGAAAAGGATCACTTTATATTGCAATAACTTGTAAATCAAAACTCCTACAGTAGTTACATGAAACTATGAATATGAACAATTCGATCCCATGCTAATCTAATGTTCGGTGCTCGCTCAAAAATCTGAGCAATTCGACGGAATGTATTAATTCTGATTCTAATGGGAGTTGAAAAACAAGCGTGTTTGAAATATTTAGAATAATAAATTTTACAATTTTCTTTTAGCAAATTGACAGGTTTACCTTTACTTAAAAAAAATGTAAACACCCACCCTCCCCCCTCTTCCATGAGTTGATATCACATCACCCTTCTTTTTTACCCCTCTTCTCAAGATATGTAGCACCAGAAGTGATGGGTCCAAACAAGTGTGAAACAAAGAAGAAAAATGGAAGACTTCTTTGTTTGGTTGGTAGCATACCAACTTTGACAAATACAAAGTAGCCATCAAATGAATAGTAAAACACATGTTTTATTCATCTTTGATTGCCTATAAATAGGCATGTTTTAGTAGATGGAAGACACACCAAAATCAAAGGAAGAAGCAATTTGAGAGCTTCTTGAGAGAGGAGTGAGTGAAAGAAAATCGAAAGAGGAAAAGAGAGTTGTGAGATTATACCAATCCGGTATAAGAAAATATTGAGTGTTTTAATTCTCTTGTATTTCTCAAGTTTAAGTCTAAACTTGAGTTGTCTCTTGTATTCCCATTATTTCGAATAGTGGAAGTTGTTCTCACTGCCCGTGGTTTTTTCCCTCCACAGAGAGAGGGTTTCCACGTAAATCTTGGTGTCTCTATTTCACTTTTACTGGTATTTATCTCGCTGTCATACTCGAAGATTCTAGTGAGTAGTAAATAACTATTCACGGTTTTATTCCGCTTAGAACCGGGTCGTTATTCCCAACAAGTGGTATCAGAGCTTGGTTATTCGGTTCTTGATTTTCTCGAATATGACAGAGATGAAATTCAATGTGGCAAAATTCAACGGAGATGATGGATTTTCCACATGGCAGAAAAGGATGAAGGATTACCTTATACAACAAGGTGTTCACAAAGTTCTTTATGGCAAAGAGAAAAAGCCAGAAGCCATGAAAGATGATGATTGGCAAGACATGGATGATAAAGCCGCAAGTGCAATCCGCTTGCACTTGTCCGACGAAGTCCTGAACAATGTAGACGGAAACGACTCAGCTATGGAGATTTGGACAAAGCTAGAAAGCTTGTATATGTCCAAAACGATGACAAATAAATTGTATCTTAAGAAGCAGCTCTACACACTCCAAATGAGCGAAGGTACAAATTTTTTGTCTCATCTGAATGATTTTAATGGCATCATATCCCAGATGGCGAGTCTTGGTGTTACTATAGAGGACGAGGATAAGGCGATCATGCTCTTGAGTTCACTTCCACCCTCATTCAATGGTTTAACGACCACTTTACTTCATGGTAAAGAAACAATTACATTGAAAGAAGTCACATCATCTTTGTTGCTGCATATTAAGATGATGCAACCAGAGAAGCAAGGACAGGCTCTTCTTACACAAGAAAGAGGAAGGAGCCGAAATAGAAACTTCAACAGTCATGATAAATCAAAAGATTATGACAAGTCCAGAAGTCATTCCAAATCGAGAAGCGGAGCGAAGTGCTGGAACTGTGGTAAGAATGGCCACCTCAAAAGGAATTGCAGATCTTTGAAGCAAGACAAAGATCGAGGTCAAAAGCAGGTGGGAGATAACAACACAGCAGCAATAGCTTCAAGCAGTGACGAAGAGACAACATTGGTTTGTCACCAAAATGAATGTTGTCATATCTCAGACATAGACCTTGAATGGATCGTGGATACAGGTGCTTCATATCATTGTGCTGCTAGCAAGGAGTACTTCTCCACATACAAAGCTGGAGACTTTGGTGTGTTGAAGATGGGAAATAAAAGCACCTCATCGATCATGGGAATAGGTGATATCATTGTGGAAACTTCACTTGGTTGCACGTTCACATTACGAAATGTGCGACATGTTCCAGATATGAGATTCAATCTTTTATCTGCAAGTGCTCTGGACAAGGAAGGTTATGAACATTTCTTTGGTAATGCGATATGGAAACTTACCAAAGGTTCTCTGGTGGTAGCAAAAGGGAAGTTATGTTGTAATTTGTACAAGACACACTTTAAGGTGTGTGAAAGTCAAATAAATGCAGTAGAAGACGGCGATTCCCCAAACGTGTGGCACAGACGTTTGGGACACATTGGGCAGAAAGGGTTGCAGTTACTGGCAAAGCAATCCTTGATACCGTTAGATAAAGGTAAGTCACTAGACCCATGTGATTACTGCTTATTTGGAAAACAGCACCGTGTCTCTTTTCAGAAAAACTCCAAGATAAAAGAAAATAAATTGGAGTTGGTTCACTCTGACGTGTGTGGTCCCATTGAGGTAGAATCTCTAGGTGGAAACAAATACTTTGTTACTTTCATTGATGATTCTTCTAGAAAAACATGGATCTACTTGATAAGAAATAAAAGTCAAGTATTCCAATGTTTTCAAAAGTTTCATGCAATGGTGGAAAGAGAGACTGGAGAAAAGTTGAAATGCCTTCGCACTGACAATGGCGGCGAGTACATATCAATAGAATTTGAAGAGTACTGCACAAAACATGGTATAAGACATGAGAAGACAGTTCCTGGTACTCCACAGCATAACGGAGTTGCAGAACGGATGAATAGAACCATTGTAGAAAAAGTGCGATGCATGCTCAAAATGGCTAAACTGTCTAAGTCATTTTGGGGGGAGGCTGTCAACACAGCTGTCTACTTGATCAACCGGTCACCTTCGGTTCCACTAAACTTTGATGTTCCAGAAGTAGTATGGAGCGGAAGAGAGGTAAGCTACGCTCACCTAAAAGTATTTGGATGTAAAGCTTTCATGCATGTTCCTAGAGACCAGAGATCAAAGTTGGATGACAAAACTATTCCTTGTATCTTTGTGGGATACGGAAATGAGGAATACGGCTTTAGGCTATGGGATCCAGAAAAGAAGAAAATTGTCAGAAGCAGAGATATCGTGTTCCAAGAACACGAAATGTTCAACGATGCAGAAAAGAAGTCTGTTGCAGAAAATGTTACAGAGGTAACATTTATTCCTTCATTGAGCAATGACACAAATGGAGGAAATATAGAAGAAACTGAAACATGTGATGATTCTGGTTGTATTGAGCAGGGGGAGCAAACCCCTGATTCTCTTGAATTGCAAGATGTGGATCCTCAACCGAGAAAGTCTGTCAGAGAACGTGCACCTTCTACCAGGTATCCTAGTTCTCAATACATTCTTATAACAGATGATGAAGAACCAGAAGGCTTCACAGTTAAAGGCAAAGAAGACATAGTCTGCAAGTTGAAAAGGAATTTGTACGGATTGAAGCAAGCTGAGATGAACTCTCAATGAGAGTTGGAGTATGCCCCTAGTTTGGAGGGGGAGATTTGATGGGTCCAAAAAAGTGTGAAACAAAGAAGAAAAATGGAAGACTTCTTTGTTTGGTTGGTAGCATACCAACTTTGACAAATACAAAGTAGCCATCAAATGAATAGTAAAACACATGTTTTATTCATCTTTGATTGCCTATAAATAGGCATGTTTTAGTAGATGGAAGACACACCAAAATCAAAGGAAGAAGCAATTTGAGAGCTTCTTGAGAGAGGAGTGAGTGAAAGAAAATCGAAAGAGGAAAAGAGAGTTGTGAGATTATACCAATCCGGTATAAGAAAATATTGAGTGTTTTAATTCTCTTGTATTTCTCAAGTTTAAGTCTAAACTTGAGTTGTCTCTTGTATTCCCATTATTTCGAATAGTGGAAGTTGTTCTCACTGCCCGTGGTTTTTTCCCTCCACAGAGAGAGGGTTTCCACGTAAATCTTGGTGTCTCTATTTCACTTTTACTGGTATTTATCTCGCTGTCATACTCGAAGATTCTAGTGAGTAGTAAATAACTATTCACGGTTTTATTCCGCTTAGAACCGGGTCGTTATTCCCAACAAGAAGGAGTGGTGAGGCTAGATAAAAAATGACTCGCACAAGCGTGTATAAGGGATGCTGGCACGTGAAGTGCGGTGGAAGGAGTCCCACCCCTTCCTCCGCCCACAACCACATGCTTCTGTCCTCGATTTCCTGTTGCTCCCTTCACCCATACCTCTCTACAGCCAAACAAAATCAACAACTTCAACACCCTGATTGAAATTCCCTTTAAAGCCTGACTTCATCAACCACAATGAGTCCTTCATACATGATCAGTTCAGATCAAACTAGGAAGTTACCAGATAAACATGCCATTGAATGCTTATATTGGATAAATTGCTGCCAGAAAGGGCATGCAAATCGCTTGATTTCATTTCAGCTCCAGTATTCAGCGCCAAATCAGATTAAAATTAGTTAGGACCAAACATATAAGAAAAGAAGAGAACTGCAAGTTTGAAAAAGTCATGATTAGTTCACTACAAAAATACAAAGGAAACTTTTGACTAGCCGTAATGGATCAAAAGCAATGGCAAATAAAGGAGAGAAGCCAGATAGATAAGCTGGATGGGGGACCGGGAGGAAAATGCACGACGGGAGGTAGGGAGCTTTTGGAGAGGAGAAGAACGGGGGTGGGCAGCTGAGAAATTGAACATCTACATGGTATCCTGGCACTTGCTCTTTTTTGCCGTTGATCCTAAGTCTTGGGGGCGTTTGGTTCGCACTTGATTATCAGAATTATAATCGAAATAGGTATGACAGTGTATGGGTTTGAGAATATATAGGCTTAGGCAACCTGAATAGATTGAGGATGGTCAAGCTAATATCCCCATTCCCCCAATATTGAAACACAAAGTAAGCTAGATATATCAAAAAACGATATCCGTTACCAAATATTCAGATATCAATCCAAAACTCATACCCCCAATTTTAACAACCAAACAACGTGTATGGGCTTGAAGGCCCTCCAAAACTATATCCTTAATGAAGAAACCCCAACCAAACACCCCTTTTAGTTTGATGGGTTTCCAGCACCTAGAAAAAGCAGTAAAATTGTTTTATAAAGCATTCTAAACTTATACAAAAGCATGTAAAAAAGCTGATTGGAGAAATAAGTAAACTGAATTGAATCATCATACTCCGAATTTTGAGTTTAGCTTATCACTATAATTAGAATCATGAGTTTGGTTTGTCAATATACTCTGAATTCTGAGTTTGTTGACAAAAGGCAAAACATTCATCAAAGAATTCTAAGTTTGGTATCTGCATATGGTATGATTCTGAACTTTCTGTTTTGTGACCAAACACAGTACCGAGGGTTTGATGAATCCATTTGCAGACGTTCTGAACTTTTTGTTTTGTGACCAAACACAGTACCGAGGGTTCGATGAATCCATTTGCAGACGTTCAGCTATGAGAATTATATACGAAGATTTTTTTTGAAAGATATTAAAATTTTACAGATATTAATTTTCTATTTATTTAAAAATATAAATAATTGTTGAATAATATTAATTTTTTATATGTTACCTATCAACTAGTGACATCACCACTTAGAGAAGTTTGTGAAGTCAAGTGGGAGGACGGCTTCTGGACTATTGCGACCTATTTGGTCTCAATACTCTCAACGTTGCCACGTGTACAATCTACTTTTTTAAAAAACAAAAAAAATTAAACTTTTGTCCTTTTTTGTACACGTGTCAGCGTGTGATTGGAGACCTCATATTTTACCTACATTTTCACCTCCTCTGATCTGACCCCTCAAACTCTCAACTTCTAGCTAGTCTTTTGACGTACAAATCACTTATGAGACCAGAAAAACATAGCATTTTTTAATTTATTGGAATGTTTTCTCTATTTAGTAAGACTTGGTCAATTTGTGGACAAAATATGATGTTTTTGAATGGTCGTGTGATAATTTCCACATCTGTGATATTCCATAATACACACTAAAGCCATACCTTTCACTTTATTATTATACTTTTATACATGTGCCTCTCTTGCTATGATTTTGGCTGATGGATGTTATTTGACTTTAGATTGACACACAAGTTTAGGTTATTTATTTAGGGGGTGGGGGATGAAAAAAAAGGTAGATATTGTAGATTTTCATTGTTTTACCATCAAAAGAATTGCAATAAGTAGAATTTTGTTAAAGATGTCAATTAATTTGGAGTACTTTGTTTTGTTATAGATCTATATATAGAAAATCAACTAATAAGATTAAGACTATAGTAAGTAAATTTCGAGCTTGATTCTGAAACCCTAGTTTCAACGGTGATTTATATTGCATATGTAATGTTCGATCACTTCTATGGTCTATCTAAGATAATCGACGTTTAATGTTATATATTTTTTATACAATGCATTTTATTCTTTTATCTTTAATTTGCGATATGGTATTATAAAGCAAATTGATACTCGATGGCTATGTGGTTGAAGCAAAAGATCATTCTTTGGTCCTGAAGGCCTCTACTGTCTTAACCTGAAGGAACATATGCAAATTAGGAGCCCACCACCAATCCCAAGGAGCATTATGGAGATGCAAATTAGGATTAGGAGCATTATGGGGATGCAAATTAGGATTAGGAGCCCAGCGGCTTTCTAGTAGGGTGAGCAGTGACCTACACAAGGTGCAACCACAAAACCGAGCATTGTGGATAATACAAATCAGGAGCTCATCGGCCGCATAGGTTGGATGAGGAGTTACGTAGTGACCCACACAAAGTGTAACCTCAAAACCAGGCCTTCGGCATAGCAGTACTGGAACACCCACACTGTGTGTCATTGAATTCGAATTCTTGATCTCTTGAATTAAATATCAACCTGAGACTGAGGGGCTCTATGGTCATGTGGTTGAACTTTGTTTTAAAGTAAATATTAATGATATTGTGCAAAATTTCATGGTATCCACTTTAGTTTATCGCAAGGGACGTTATGGACTAATCTTGTCTCCAACCAAATGGCCACACGTTTGCCATTTGTGTTGATATCTACTAAGTGTTTAATGTAACGTAAGTTGTCTTCATTGTATACAGTTCGATTTATAATTTATGTTAAATTTGATACACGTACTCTTAGTATTTTGTATTTAGCACAGATGGATGTGGTTTAACTTGATGGGTATGTACAGAGTTCAAATCAACTTGGGATAATACCCAACTTTGGCTTTTACTATTCCCGTAATTTGGAGTTCGTCATGGCGGTGATTCTTATCTCTCCACCACAATTTTTTTTTATATATTTTGAGTAGTCATATAGCGTCATTAATTAATTATTTATTATTTAAGTAGTTAGCGTTAATTAATGCATTATATGTAACTATAAGAGAAAGTGTGAAGACAGAGAAATATAAAAGACGTTTTCGGTGCACTAGCCTCCTGTGTTTACGCAAGTTCAGAGGAGATGCCGGATCGCTTCGTAATCTTGTACGTAGCCTTACCTGCACTTTTTGTGCAAGAGGCTGTTTTTACTCGTGATCGAAAGGTCATAAAGAACCAACTTTACTAGATGCTCTATGCTATGTTAGAGGACTATACAGTTAAATTAAGGGGGTTATGATACTTTTCACCTTATCTGTGTCAATGTTATTGATTAATGGTCAATATTGAAATAAAGAGAATTGGTTAAAGACAAAGATGGAATCTGCCAACGATTTTAGACCAATTTCTTTTTCTTGAACAAATATTTTTGGATGAACGAGTTTAGATCATTTTTTTTTCCTTGAACAAATAATTTTTGGATGAATTGTCTTAGATGGACAATTATTTTTACGTTCATGTGTTTAGACCTCCTCTAATTTAAAACTTTTTCAAGAAGAAAAATTAAAACTATTGTCCATTTGATAATAATCCTTTCGCCTCTTAAACGATATCTTCCATTTTATTTTATCGTTTCTGTAAATGTGTATTCTAATTCTTATCATTGAACAAAAAAAAAAAATCAAAACAACAAATAGTGTACCGCATATTCTGAAAGATAAACATGAGCCGTAAAAACGGATGCTATGCTTCTGCTGAGTTTTATTTTGTTATTTTTCAGCCATTAATGGCATTTTAGGAAAAGTTGAAAAGTTTGTATCGCATAATAAATACATTTAAAAACATTGACTCTAAGCAAATTCGTGTCAACATTATGTAGTTGGACGAAATTTACCCAAAATATTATAACAAATAACAAAAGAAGTAGGATGCCTTTTACTGGTAACTAAAATATTATAAAAGTTGCAAGGATCCGGCCTATCTTAGATATTGCGGGATAAATATTTTTTACTTAATTTGTCATATTATATATATATCTTCATTCAACGGTTTGAAGATCTTTCATTCAACATCTACATATTATATAGCTAAAAGGCCAAATATGCACTTGGCCTTTGGATACTATAGTAATAATCCTGACGAAGACCAACTTTTTGTTTGCATGTTTCTGATATCGTATCTATTTCTTGAACACTACGACGACAACAATAATCATATCCAATATGTCTTAACAACATCAAAAGCTATCTTTAAAGTCTGAAAATTATAAGAGGCAGGGAAACAATACATCTATCCCAAAGAATAGAGAGCATGCTTTAAGTGAGACTTCCATCTTTATATATACATGTATAGATGACACAATAATAGAAATATGACGTGCTTGTGTGCAAGTGAATGGATTTTGTGAACACAGTTAAAAAGCTTCATATATTAGAATAGTCATAACCATATGTATGAACAAATAATGAATGAGAAAGACAACAACAAAAAAATGCAAAATTATATATTTGTTGAACACAAATACATGATTATTTTTGCACAGCCGTATGTATTTTCTATTATCCTATTGTCGGGAAAAGATATAAAATGAGATATATGACATAAACTGCGGCTTTATCTTTTTAGTCTCGTATTTTCTTTAATGTTTCTAACGTGTCAACTTTTCACAATAAACTTTAGGCTTTAAAAGTGTAATTACAAATGGTCAGTCCATAGTCAGGCACACTTATCGGTCGGGTTAGGATCCCCTCACCCCAAATCTCTCACATAATGCGTTACCGTATGACACGTGACAGTAGGGATCTAGCCTCACCACCCATCTCTGCTGCCACGTGTCGTGCAGTGACGCGTGGAATAAGGAGAAAGTGGGTAAGATGATCTCATCCTTATTTATTTTTATATTTTAATATTTAGGTTTATTGAACGATCAGGCAGTAGTTCAGCACAGTTGCTTGTCCAATTCAGCATGTCTACGTTGGCCTGAGTCATGTCCCACCACCAAACTTTTGGAGTTGTTAATCAAACTGAACAGTTCGCTAACTGTTCGAGTTTAATGCGTATTTGGTTCGAGTTTATTTGTTAATTTTATTTAAACAAGTTGAATTCGAACATCTATTTGAGTTCGTTTAGTCAAACGAGCCGAACTATTCATAAACTATTCGGTTCGTTTAAATATTATTGAGTCGAACTCGAACTAATTTTAAGCTCGTTTAGCGAAACAAATCAAGTCAAACAGTTCGTTTAGCTAAACGAATCTAAATTTAAACATAATGTTCGGCTCAACTCAGTTCTTTAACACCGGTTATTATGGTTTGAAGTAAAAATATTATTTTTTTCTTAAAAGTTAAATATCATAGTAAAATTTCCCAATAATGACTAATAAATGGATAGAATTTAAATTAGTGAAAATTGAATTGGAGGATGTTTCTAAATTAAATTAGAACTTTCAAGTTTGACAAGAAAAGTAAATATTGGATTTGTCTCAATCATCATTGTTGATCAGAGGATAAAATCTGTTTTAATTATTGACTGAAAATTGCTTCGTGCTTTATCAAACTGGCCGGAGATATTAACAAGACGAAAGAAAATGAAACGTCCTTTTCATGAAAGTTAAAATATCCCATAAGGTAAGTTGTGTTTATATGAAGTGAAAATATTTTTCATTCATTTTGCACAACGCTAAGTCAAAAATTATTTTGATGACTGACTTTGTGAGGATATATGTCAACTAATTTTTAGACCTTATGTGTGAAAGTTTGATGATGCGCTCTTTAAGTTTCTCTTTAATGAAATGGCTATTTACTTCCACACATTTGGTCCGGTCATGCTGCACTAGATTCTCATAAATGTTAATAGCTGTCTCATTATCGCACATCAACTAAACCGAGAGTCTAAGTGAGAGCCCAATCTCATGCATCAACTTCTTCCGTCACAGAATCTCCATTACACCCTTTGCGATTCCTCTAAACTCTGTCTCCATACTTGACAGTGCTATTACATTCTGTTTTTTGCTCCTCTACATTACCACATGTTCTCCAACCAAGACAAAGTATCCTAAAGTAGAACGTTTATCATTTGTATTTTTCGCTCAACCAGCATCAGTGTATATCTCAATATCAAGATGCTCATTCCTTTCAAACAGAAGGCCCCTACCTTGTATTCCCTTTAAATATCATATTATCTTCATTACTACCTCCATGTATTCTTTCTGAGGTCGATGCATAAAAGCATAATCCCGATAGCATATGTGATATTAGGTTTTGTGTGAGACAAGTATATCAATTTTTCCACTAATATCTGGTACTATTCTATGTCCACTAGTGTACTCCTTCCACTATCTGGAGCTGGTGATTCACCACCATTGGAGAATCGCTAGGCTTACAGTCCACCATCTCAACCTCTGTCAGTAAATCCAGTATGTATTTCCATTGGTGTATGAAAATTTCCATATTTGAGCTGCTTAGAAAATAATTCGAACCCCCTAGATCTTTCATCTCAAATTATGCAAACATACTTTCCCAAAGTTGAGCAATCTCCTCCTTGTCGTCCCCAGTTATAATCATGTCATCCACATATATTATCAGACAGGTCACCAAGTAATCTATGTTACTTTGTTTATACCCACACTATTTTATGACAAATGTGAAATGCCCGAACCAGACATGTGAAGATTGTTTGAATCCATAGAGAGCTTATCTGAGTCTATATGTTTTATTCTCTTTGAACTCTATGGAAATCATAACATTGCTTCCATATATACTTCTTTTAAGTCTTTGTGAGAAAGCACTTTTTTACTTCGAACTGATGAAGCAACTATTCTCTATTTGCGTCTATCAAGAAAAATACCCTTATAATATATATCTTTGCAACAAGAGAGAAGGTCACTCAATTATCAATACCATATGTCTAAGTATAATCCTTAGCATCCAACCTTTCTATGTACAGTTCAATCGTGTCATTTGCCTCGTATTTAATGATGAAAACTTATCGACAACAACACACTCTTTTACCTATGGGTAATATATATTTTTCACAGGTTCCATTTTTTTCCTAGGGCTTCTATCTATGTACTCATAACCTGCAGCCATTCTACCATCGTGCTTGCTTCCTGTGTTGTCCTTAGGATAGATTCTGATAAAAAAAAATTACGAAAAAGCACACGCATTGTCTGAAAGTCTTCCCCTAATTGTGTTGAATGGGTACCTAGAGTTTCAGGACACTTGTTCTGTTGAGTACCGATCATGGAGTAATATTAATTCCTTCGTGGTAGTAGAAAAAAGTTTGATGTTCACCTGAATTCTCAACCTATTGTTCATCTGCATTCTCAACATTAGTAGCACCAATAATAGTGTTATCATATGAACTCTGAGCCAGAGTGTGAATCACTTATCTCCTATCAAACATATGACGGAAGAGGCTCAGCATGTGGTGGAACTGATTTGTTTTTATCGCCTATGTTTTCAGTGGCAGGCTCGATCGCTCCATCTACCTATTTTTATAGAACAGCCTCTAGACATCTTAAATTTGTCAGGCAGTCAAGTGAGTAATTGGTTATCTCTCCCTCAATAGTAGGTTGGTGGGAAAGTAAATATTTAGAATTAAATTATTTTTATTGATTTCGTATAGAGTATAGAGTCTTTATAAAAAGTATTTCTATATATGTACAATAACTGTGAAAATATTTGATTGACGTAATTATAGTTGAAATATAATTTTCTAATATCACATCTTAATAATTCAGGTAAACATATCTAATCAAATCTTACCTTCTATCATGTTACATATAATAGACAATTCCAAGAATATCTTGGATATTTTGTGAAGAGTTGAATAGAGATACGATCACAATGATTTATATGCATTCAACTTCATTAGGCGCTGAGATATTGTATTTTTTTATCCCCTCTGAAAGGTATTCGTCGTTTTTTTTAATCATTATTGTGACGACAACTTCACAGCGTTTCTTAAAATTCACGTCTCCTAGATTTATTTTTAGACATAATTTTACGGTGAACTTCCAGAAACATCTGTATGTAATATTAAAATTACAGGACAAATTATGTAATAAACAACAATATCATGAAGGTAAGAATGAGAATATTTTTTCAACACAGAATGAGAATCCTTTATATTATTAATGATTAGATTACACATCAAATAATGCTCCTTAATGAGTTATAAAACACTCAATTGTGACGCAAGAAATATAACTGTGGCGATAGTAATACTAAACTATGAAATGACATTTTCATATGATAATTTCCAGATTTCATGAAAAGAAAGAATACAAGAAAGGATAGTCATTTTTTTCTTCTAAAATATGTGTCCCTATGGCACTCAGTTATCCAATCTTACTTATATTATCACGCTTAAATTTTCAAACATATGTGTAATTTCGTAAAATTCCATAAATCTCCCGATATTCATACCTTGTTTTAAGTCAATTTCCCTCACGTATATATGACCTACTAATGGGTAGCTGTAAGTATCTATAGACGCAAAAGTATAGTAGATATAGCGTAGATATAAAACTGCTATCTGGACCAGTAATAACTTATGTTATGGTATCTGGTCCAATTAGGTTAAAGGTTGCTGGCCCATTTTGCCGTGTGCGTCTTGTATTTGTTATTTAGTAAAAAGCATTACCAACATAAAAAAATCGTTGAGCTCATAATTTGCATCTTCTGCGAATCGTTTTAAAATCACGACAGTAAAAACTCTCAAAATCAAAGTATAATCTTTTTGGAACTACAAAATCGGATCACCAAAATGAACCACTAGTGCAACTGGTGCTGGGGGAGCCAATTTAAGGCGGATGGGATCTCCTCACCGTGCGGTGAGTCACCGTACTTCACAGCACACGACACGTGGCAGCAGGGAGGGGTTACCACCCCCACTGCTGTCACGTGTCGCGCGGTGACGCACGCGGTGAGGAGATCTGAACCCAATTTAATGGATGATATCAAACAGGTGGGACTTTGTATGATTGTATAAATAAATAAATAAATAAATAAATAAGATGATGGGGCTAATAAAATCAATAGTGACTATAAAATCTCAAATTTGGCATTCTAGATTGATACTTTGATGTGATGCACAGTAATGATGTTTGGCAAAATGAAAGCATTTGATAATCCTACCAGCTGCCGGCTTCGGTTGATAAACATTACTATTACAACCCATAGATCCCAATTGATCGTAAATGCAGGTAAAACTAATAATAAATTTAGCTACATTCTACTGCCAGGTTATGATATCTCCCATTACAGCAAAAGGTTATTCCTTGACCCTGGAGCTCCTACCGTTCCAGCCTCAAGAAACATTGTAGAGGATGTAAATCAGGAGTCTAGCGGCTTCCTATGTTGGGTGAGGACTTACGCAGTGACCTACACAAGGTGACCCACAAACTAGGCCGAAGCCTCAAGAAGCATTGTAATGGAGGTAAATCAAGAGTCTAGCGGCCTCCTAAGTTGGGTGATGACTTATGTAGTGACTCACACAAGGTGCCCCATAAACTAGGCCTTCGGTCTAGCAGCAGTGGAGCACTCACACTGTACATATCCTTAGATTCGAACTTTTGACCTCTTAAAATAAATTCCAACCAAAGTACCAACTGTACTATATCGTGAAGACATTTCATAGTTAGAACCGAGGTTTTAATAGGGAGAGATCTAAAATTTATATACCATGTTTATTTTTTATTCATTTAATATGCTTCACTCTGTCATTTCCTGAAATGCAATACTCCTCTGTCTAGAAAAATTATCTTAGTTTGATTTTGACTAATAACAATTACTATTTTTAAAAAATTGATAATATTTTTGACACAAACAAAAATAAAAAAGAAAGCAATATATTTTAGACGAAGATATATCTATTTTAGAAAGAAAAACAAGATTATCAAAGCTGATCCAGTAGTCAGTTCCGTAGTGTATGCTTTTTGCTGACAATATTGTATTAGTCGCAGATAGTAGACATACCATGAGTATGAGACTAGAGCAGTGGAGAGGTATTTTAGAGAGAAAATGCTTAAGGATTAATCATTCTAAGACCGAGTATCTGCACTACGACTTCAGCGGTGCAGCTGGCGGTGAGAATAGCCAGCTCACCATCGAAGGTCAAGTGATAACACATGTAAGTAAGTTCAAATACCTAGGATCATTTGTACAGCAGGACTGTGACATAGATAGTGATGTAGCACACCGAGTTCAGGCATGCTGGTGTAGATGGAGGGCGGCCTCAGGGTGCTATTTGATAAGAATTTTCTAACTAAATTAAAGAGAAAATTTTATAGGGTGGCAGTGCGGCCGGCAATGTTATATGGAATAGACTATTGGGTCATCAAGAGGCCACAGTCGCCGAAGATAGAAGTGGCAGAGATGAGGATGCTGATGTGGATGTGTAGGCATATACAAGCCTAGACCGGATCAGAAATAAGGTGTTTCGAGAAATGTTAGGGTGACTAGTATAGCAGATAAGATAAGAGAGGGGAGGCCGAGATGGTTTGGCCATGTCAAGAGGAGACATACAACGGCGTCTGTCAGAGCAGTTGAAAGCCTCACTATAGAGGGGAAGAGAAGTAAACGCATGTCCAAACTAACATGAGATAAGCGGATTAAGCATGACTTATTAGATTTGTAGCTCTCTGAGGACATTGTTCATGATAGAAGTTCAATAAGGAAGAGGATTAAGGTTAACGGGGCTTAGACAAAATATAATGACACCTTAGAGTATATTTAGATGCTTCCTATTTGTGTTTATGAGCATTTTATTATCGGAAGCTTCCTATTTGTGTTTATTGAATTACCTCACTAACACACTAGCACATCATATCCCTATTTTTGTGCCATTTATACAGGTACATAAAGAATCAGAGGTCTCA
>AP025047.1:7836244-7847581 GCA_036186865.1 Eustoma russellianum | reverse complement strand
GCATTTTATTATCGGAAGCTTCCTATTTGTGTTTATTGAATTACCTCACTAACACACTAGCACATCATATCCCTATTTTTGTGCCATTTATACAGGTACATAAAGAATCAGAGGTCTCAGTGGAATCAAACTCTCTATCCATTGGGATAGAGGTATTGTTTGCATGTCATTCACACTCCTCAGACCCTAATGATAGCTTTTTCTGTCATTGGGATATACTGAGTATGATTGATTGATTGATATGTTACTATGATACTAGGAGTCAGACGTATGTATACGAATATGATAGACTTGTATATATAGACATAATAATATGGTTCTAATGCGTTACGTTATCTAGCACGCTTTTGATTGATAGAGTGCATACCAAAGATCTCTATACAACTTACACGAGAATTACTTTAAATGGGCAGAATGCCTGCCTGAAGGCTTGCCCGTAAAAAGAACATATAAGTTAAAAGAAACACAGCCCGTAAGATAACTCGATTCTTTTCTATGTAGCGTGTTATATAAAAGACAACATAATCTAAAGTATAGCAAATTACTAACCAATGGCATTACGCTGTCCCGTTCGGTTAAGATATTTGAGAATAATATAGTGCTTATAATCTTTATTGTTTTACGACATCCACCAACAACACATATCCAGTATAGCTCAGCGACATCAAAAGCTATCGATAGAATCTAGGGAGGGTGAGAGACAAACAAACTATATCTCCATCCTAAAAGATAGAAAATTTACTTCCAATGAAACACGCAGCTCTATATGTATGTATATAGATGACACACCAATAGAGATATGGTGTGTTAATGTGTTAATGGATGAATTTTATGTTTTACGACATGCATGATATTAAAAACTTTAAAGTATCTAGCTGAAAGAGATTTGTATAATAACTTATTAAACTTTTGATACATGAAATTTTTGATATACTACTTTTTAATTCTCGTAACAATTCTTTTAATACGATATAATTAATTATTACAAATAGTATCATTATTTTATAAGAAACTTATTTCTTTCATAGAATAAAAAGTATGAAAGAGAAGATAATGAGTTACTCTCTGGACTCAAAAAGATAGTTGCTCTTTTCTTTTGAGATGTCCCAAAAATATGTCCGCTTTCTATTCTTACTTTTCAAACATTATATGAACTTTCAACATTATCTTTATTAATGCTAAGAAAAACAACATATAAAAAACTAAACTATAATAAAAGAAAGAGTAAAATTGAGAATATGTGGATAAGACAACACATTAAACGATGTTCTTTTATTAAGTTAGAAAATTTTAGAAGTAACTATCTTTTTGAAAAGGAGTAAAAAAAAAAGTTGTGTTTGAAAATATGTATGTAGATTTAAAATTTGAGAAGCACCTAGTTCTGGATCTAACGGTTTCGGAAAAGCCACGTTGTCAATTGACTGATTTAAATCTTTGATCATACATTCACACTGGCTATTTCTATGGTTAGAGTCCACAGACCGAAAAAAAGGTAGTTTCGAAACGAAATAATTTAATTACACATATTACTGCTTTATTGATTTGATAGAAAGAGAATTTATCGGTCAAAATTTTCCGTTCTCATTAGCATTCAATTTCCTCTTTAGAAAAAGTCAAGTCTTCACGCAACAACAATATTATCCATCGTTTTAGAGGCTTCCGGTTATAGTGAGATACGAATGGGTCAGATATACGCAACCATATTCATGTATTAAGACACAAAGATTTGAAAAGAAAAAAGAAAAGAGAAACAACAATACTATCTTGCCAAAAAAATAAGACCTTATACAATTGGTAGAACCGTCTGAGAAAATGTCTATAATTAATCGTTTTTTCAATAATTATATACCTGGGATTCTTCTTCCTTTTTGGCTGGCGGATTTATGTTTTTTTTTTTTGTTTTCAATTTGTTTACGTGTGTATTGATATTTTTCTGTATAAGAATTTAAGAACCTAACCAGATCCTTTGTTTTGAATGATTAACCAGTGACTCGTGAGTTTGATTCTGTTGGTGTAGAGAAGATATTCTTTCTAAATCAGCATAAACAAAAACGAGATCTTAGAAGAATAGAAGAAGTTGGTATTTGGTCTTGATTCTATTTATCCATGTCTATGTATTCAAATTTTTTCAAAAGGTGACAAGTGGTACGTATACCCATCGACAGATGTACGAGTTTTGCTAAATGAAAATATCTTCTGGTTACAGCTGTTTCATATGGTTCCAAATATAATACTTTCTAGCGAAGCTGGGTCGCCTTTGAGATCGAAAGTTGATTCAGATACAAAAATATATAGAATAGGTTGCTAAAAACCTATGAGAATCTACAACATTAGAGGTTCAGAGTTTTTATTAAAGGAAAAACCCTATGACAATCAAGACAGTTGTGGATTGTTTAATATTTGACATTTAATGTATGCTGAAATGTAGAAAAATTTGTCTCTTTGTGAAACTATTGTGTAATTCGAGAACAATCTTCTCCATTGGATGTCTTAATGTGTTCGAACATGCTTTGTCTCACGGTAATCATTCCTTTTGCACTCTTTTACTGGCCAATGCATGTTTAGAGGCCGCCAGACGCTGTCAAGTGCCATGTCTTACTTGTGCATGTTGGTCAAGTGTCAGTGAGTTGGTGCCACGTGTCGCTTTGTCATACGAAGCTACCTGCATGGCGATGACTACCTAGACTGAGCTGATTTTGACTTGGTTTAGTTTCTGTTCGCGTGCTGGTGAGGCCGAGCTGGCGACTGCGTTTGATCTAACGCTATGGATGACCTAAAATGACCAAGGCCAGTGAAATGTCTCCCATCGATGGCGGTGCCGAGTTGAACCTTGTACGGCTAATGTGACCGTATTGAATCATGGATGTCATGCGTCCTTGTGGGTTCAGTTGGTGCTGATTGTGTGAAGGGAGACCTGGTTACAGTTGTAGAGCTTTTGGATGTATTAATTTTTACCTCATCAGATGCCCCCATCAGCCTTGTCAATCTAAATGATGAGGTGGATTTCTCGGTAACGAAAAATCTTCTGATTGTTCTACTACTGCACATCTCTGACGTGTCGTCCCCTAATTACGCGCTTGACACACGTCATATTGATGGAAGTTTGGTGGATTCTCTAAACGATTATAACCTCTAAAACATTAATCCCATCGACGCATGTTCCGTATAAAGTTTTTAAATTCGGGGAAAATTAATTCCAAATGAGATCAAATTTTATCTTCTAAAATATTTGGGTATATACCAATGCATTCTCTCTTTCCTTTCTTTTGTATTCTAAAGCTTTTCCTTTCATCTTTTCGTCCTCTTATTTCCTCTCCCAACTTCCGTTGGAATTCTGTTGCGTCTTCGTCTGTTTTCGCTTGCCTTCCCTTTGCAAATTTCCCTTCTTTGGCCTTTTAACAACCCATTCGAAGTATGTTTCCTTCCTTTCATATGCCTTCTTCTGATTCAAAGAATATTTCTGAAAGACCTTTCTAAGCCGGTCGCATAGAGGAAGAGTCCACCTCTCTAAGCTCCTCAGAGAGGACTGCTTCTGATGTTAGACACATCAATCCATGCCCAGCCAAAAGGCAAAAAGGGGCGGCGAAAACCACTGCTGAGTCCAGTGAGGTTGTTCCTTCGGCTGAGCTGGCAGTTTTACCACTATAGTCCTCTTCTAAGCAACAACCTGTCGTTTCTTTCATTCATTCTAATCTAGATTATGCTATCCTTTTCTTTTGGTATTGTAAATAGGCATTCACCTTATAGGTTGGTTCAACAAAATTTTTGTACTTTGAATGAGGCCGACAGGTGCGTATATATAGACTTGTATATATAGATATACATAATATGCTTCTAATGCGTTACGTTATGTAGTACGCTTTTAATTGATAGAGTGCATACCAAAAATCTCTATACAACTTACACGAGATTTAATTTAAATGTGCAGAATGCCTGCCTGAAGGCTTGCCCATAAAGAAAAACATATTTGTTAAAAGAAACACAGCCCATAAAATAACTTGATTCTTTTTTATGTAGCGTGTTATATAAAAGACGTACCATAATCTAAAGTATAGCAAATTACTAACCAATGGCATTACGCTGTCTCGTTCGGTTAAGATATTTGAGAATAATATAGTGCTTATAGTCTTTATTGTTTTACCATATGCATCAGCAACACATACCCAGTATAATACAACGATAGTAAAAGCTATCGCTAGGGTCTGGGGAAGGTGAGAGGTAAGCAAACAATACATACATCCTAAATGATAGAGAGTTTGTTTCCAGTGAAACCCGCAGCTCTGTATGTACGTATATAGATGACACAATAATAGGAATATGGTGTGCTGGCGTGTTAGTGAATGATTTTATGTTCTACAACATGCATGGTATTAAAAACTTTAAAGTATCTAGCTGAAAAAGATTTGTGTCATAACTTATTAATTTCTGATACAAAAAATTTTTGATACACTATTTTCTAATTATCTTTAATATGATATAATTGATTATTACAGATAGTGTCATTACTTGGTATAAAATTTATTTTTTTTAAAGTAAAAAGTATGAAGGAGAAAATGTTGATTTACTCACTCCGTCACAAAAAGATAGTCACTCTTTTCTTTTGAGATGTCCTAAAAATATATCCACTTTCTGTTTTTACTTCTCAAACATTATATGAACTTTCAACATTATCTTTATTAATGCTAATAAGAGGAAACAACCCATAAAAAACTAAACTATAATAAAAGAAAGAGTAAAACTGAGAATATGTGGATAAACGATGTTTTTTTAAAAACTTGAAATTTTAGAAGTGGGTATCTTTTTGACAAGGAGGAAAAAAAAGTTATGTTTGAAAATATGTATATAGATTTAGAATTTGAGTTTGTATGAAGTACTTATCCAACTTAGGAGGACGTTGGGCTCCTAATCTGCATCCTCCATAGCCTCCAGGATGTAACTCAGTTGTTACTCATGTTGAGATTTACTCCAATAGGTGAAGAGTTCGAATCTAGGGACATGCACAGTGTAGATGTTCAACTGTTGCTAGGTTGAAGGTCTGGTTTGCGGACGGACACCTTCTGTCGGTCACTGCATAAGTTATCATCCAACCTACAAAACCGTTGGACTCTTGATTTGCATTCTCCACAATGCTCTTTGGGACTGAGATACTGGACTCTCCGCGACGAAGGATTTCGTTTTTTCTTCAAAATTTGTGTTTGTATTCTAAAACACAAGCACCTAGTTGTGGATCTAACGGTTTGGGGAAAGCCACTTTATCAATTGACTGATTTAAAACTTTGATCACTTTGGCAATTTCTATGGTTAGAGTCCACAGACCAAAAAAAGGTACTTTCGAAACGAAATAATTTAATTACACATATTACTGAAGAGAATTTATCGGTCAAAATTTTCCATTATCATTAGCATTCAATGTCCTCTTTAGAAAAAGTCTTCAGGCAACAAAGATCTGAAAAGGAAAAGAAAAAAGAGAAAATAACAATACTATCTTGCCAAAAATTACGATCTTAATCAATCGGTAGACCCGTCTGAGAAAATGTCTATAATTAATCGTTTTTTCAATAATTATATACCTGTGATTCTTCTTCCTTTTTGGTTGGCGGATTTATGTGTTTTTTTTTTATGTTTTCAATTTGTTTACGTGTGTATTGATATTTTTCTGTACAAGAATTTAAGAACCTAACCAGATCCTTTGTTTTGAATGATTAACGAGTGATCGTGAGTTTGATTCTGTTGGTGTAGAGAAGATATTCTTTCTAAATCAGCATAAACAAAAACAAGATCTTAGAAGAATAGAAGAAGTTGGTATTTGGTCTTGATTCTATTTATCCATGTCTATGCTTTCAATATTTTCAAAAGGTGACAAGTTGTACGTATACTCATCGACAGATATGCGAGTTTTGATAAATGAAAATATCGTCTGGCTACAGCTGTTTCATATAGTTCCAAATATAATACCACCTAGCGAAGCTGGGTTGTTCTTCAGATCGAAAGTTGATCCAAATAAAGAAAAATATATAGAATAGGTTGCTAAAAACCTATGAGAATCGACAACATTGGAGGCTCAGAGTTCTTATTCAAAGAAAAACCCTCTGACGATCAAGTCAGTTATGGATCGTTCAATATTTGACATTTAATGTATGCTGAAATGTAGAAAAATTTGTCTCTTTGTGAAACTATTGTGTAATTCGAGAACAATCTTCTCCATTGGATGTCTTAATGTGTTCGAACATGCTTTGTCTCTCGGTAGTCATTCCTTTTGCACTCTTTTACTGGCCAATGCATGCTTAGAGGCCGTCAGACGCTGTCAAGTGTCATGTCTTGCTTGTGCATGTTGGTTAAGCGTCAGTAAGTAGGTGCCACATGTCGCTTTGTTAGACGAAGCTACCTGCATGGTGAAGACTACCTAGACCAAGCTGACTTTGACTTGGTTTAGTTTCTATGCGTGTGCTGGTAAGGCAGAGCTGGCGGCTGCATATGATCTAACGCTATAGCTGACCTAAAATGACCAAGGCCAGTGAAATGTCTCCCATCGATGGCGGTGCCGAGTTGAACCTTGTACGACTAATGTGACTGTGTTGAATCATGGATGGCATGCGTTCTTGTGGGTTCAGTTGGTGCTGACTATGTGAGGAGTGACCTGCTTACAGTTGTAGATCTTTTGTATGTATTGATTTTTACCTCATCAGATGCCCCCATCAGCCTTAGCAATCTCAATGATGAGGTGTAACAAAAAATCTTCTGATTGTTTCACTACTGCACATCTCTGCCATGTCATCTCCTAATTAGGTGCCTGACACACGTCGTATTGATGGAAGTTTGGTGCGATTCTCTAAACAATTATAACCTCTAAAACATCAATCCCGTCAACGCATGTTCCATATAAAGTTTTTAAATTCGGGGAACAGTAACTCCAAATGAGATCAAATCTTATCTTCTAAAAATTTTGGGTATATACCACTGCATTCTCTCTCTCCTTTCTTTTGCATTCTAAAGCTTTTCCTTTCATATTTTCGTCCTCTTATTTTCTCTCTCAATTTTCGCTGGAACTATGTTGTTTCTTCGTCTGTTCGCTTGACTTCCCTTTGCAAATTTCCCTTCTTTGACCTTTTAACAACCTATTCCAAGTATGTGTCCTTCCTTTCGTATGCCTTCGTATAATTCAAAGAATATTTCTGATGGACCTTTCTATGTCGGTGGCGCATAGGAAGAGTCCGCCTCTCTGAGCTCCTAAGAGAGGACTGCTTCTGATGCAAGACACATCAATCCCTGCCAAGCTAAAAGGCAAAAAGGGGCGGCGAAAACCACTACTGAGTCCAGTGAGGTTGTTCCTTCGGCTAAGCTGGCGGCTGTACCACTAGAATCCTCCTCTGAGCAACAATTTGTTGTTTCTCTCATTCCTCCCAGTCTAGATTATGCTATCCTTTCTTTTGGTACTGTAAATAGGAATTCACCTTGTAGGTTAGCTCAACAAAATTTGTGTACTTCAAATGAGGCCGACAAGTGCGTATATGTGAAGTTCACCAAATAGATTGCAGTTGGTTCGATCTAATTTTGTCTCTCCCAGGCCAGACAACCTACGACACACCTCTGGGTCATGAGGCTGTTTATGAAGAATATTTTAAAATTGGCATGCATCTGTCCATTCCAAACCCTTTGAAGTCGATATTGGGGTATTACCAGCTTATACTATCTCAAATAGTCTCGAAAATTGCTTTCTACCTCATTTTCCTCAAAGTCTTCCAGCCTGCTTTTGAACTCTAGACCTTTTTCACATATAAGTTTCTGAAAATTGGTATTAGTTTAGCAAGAGAACCCTAAACAATGAGTTCTAATTCATAAAGGACATGCCGACCTTCAACAAAAGATGAAAGGGTAGACTCTTCTACATGAAGAAGGTCGGCATAATGAGTACTGATGTTTGGTGTACATCTAAAGCAAACATTACGAAGTAGAGCAAATAGTACCAAGAAGCTGCACAAAGCCTCCATAACCTGGACACCATTGTTGATTGGCTAAAAATGAGTGGTCCGAACTTTATAGAGCTGATTCCTAAGGACTTAGAAACTGTTCAGGGCATATAGATGTGCTTGTTGTCGTTATGTTTATTTTTGTTATTTTTGATTGTCCCCAATGCTAACAAAATCTGTTCTTTTTTTGGCAAGAGCTATGTCAGCCAACTTAATTTTCATGCAGAAGGCAAAGGGAAAGGCAAGCAGGTGGCGACGTTGGCTGACCGGGACTCATCGGCCGCAGAGATGGTGGCACGAGTGGATAAGATGCGTAAGGCATATTGATAAGGGAACCGGATCAGCCAAGTGTTGCCGCCATTGTGCTACAGTTGGCAAAGCAGCTACCAGTGTTTTATTACTATTTGGTTGATCTCTTTGCTGGCCAGACCCCTCATTTGCTTCTTCTTTTGTTTTTGCTGACATGGATTGACTCCTCTCCCTTCATTTTTGTTGCCAAACTTGCTAAGGTCATCCCCTCGAGTACCAGCTAGGAACTTGCCAACCGAGCTAAGCATGCAAGCTTGTTGGCAGCTACAGCAGTTGAAACATTTGAAGTGAAAGAGGCCGAGGACGATGTGTCTCTAGCCTATCAAACAACGAAAAGAAGAATGGGTGAAACCTCGGTGCCTCCCTCAGGATGGGATTTACCCGTCGCACTCCCAGGTTCATCCCTCAATAGCTGAGCCACCTCAAACCCTAGTCAGTCTGCTACCCACGAGCAGAATGAATATTTCAATGATGAAAAAAATGGTGAGGATCCAGAAACAGTGTGTTTCCTTAATAAGAACTCGGTGCTGCTCGCTGACATGCGGATGTCTCAAGTGCTATCTTTTCAGCAATTAGTGGCTATTGATCATAAAGATATTAAGATATGGCGTTGGTGAGTTTTGTCCTTAGTTTTGTTCAATGCCTTGATTTCATTGCATGACATTTCTGTTAGGAAATCAACCGAGATCACTGCAAAACGCGCAGCGGAAAACAAAAACTTGATCTCCGATTTCCTACCAAGGATCCATGTTGTTCGTTTAATTCGACAAAAGAAATCAAAAACTACCTCTGTAGATTCGAAGTCTGCAGATGGAAGAGGTGCGAAATCACGAACACCCTCTGTCGGTATCCACACGAACGCTTCTGCCCGGAGTGCTAGCTCTTCAAACGGCGCGGCTGAAGAACTCGTTTTTCACAAAAACGGCTCTAGGGTTTTTTATGACTCTGTGTATTTTTCGTGTGTCTTGTGTATACGAGATACACAAGTATATATGCACATACGTAGACATCAGAATCCGAGTCCTAATCGGATTAGTGGATGCCAATCAAAATCCATATCAGATACGGATTCTATCAGGATATTCAAAATCCATATCAGATATGGATTCTCTCGTTATTATCCGATAATACACATGTATATATAATCACCAAAAACCCAAAAATAATAATAATAATAATTAATATCCAATATTAATATTATTAATATTAAAAAACGATAATAATAATACTAATAATTAATATCCAATATTAATATTATTAATATTATTAATCTCAGCCTTACGCATTCTTGTGTGTGACCCGATAGGCCTATATTAATTGGCAGTTGATTAAATCTCTATTAAATCAACAAGTCGTAATTGGCCTCTAGCAAGGCATTACAACTACCCAATTAATACGAGTAAAGTCCAACTAGCCTAATAATAGTACATGCATTAATCCCTTTGTCACACGATATCTAGTTTGAACATAAGTCATGGTCAGCGTCATACTTATATAGTTCAAACATATGATTACTCGATCTCTAAGTAGACTGATAAAACAAATGATATTGATCACACTATCAATTCATTTGAGCACGGCCATGCATTTCACAGTCTCACTAATCGAGGGGCCCAAAGATATCTCTCTCAAAAGAGAGGGACAAATTCTATCTTGATTGTTCAATATCCTCTACATAATTTCTATCACATTCAATCATGACCTTTATTATTATCCAGTTACGGATAACGTTTGATCATGTCAAAATATAATAGACCTTATGTTGGAAACTATGACAATCTCAAGTCAAAGGATTACAACATGACTATCATGAGATTTACTTATGACGCTAATCCATGTAGCAATCTCATGATGGGTCTATCCAATACACTGTTCTCTAACAAGTATCTATGAGATTGATTCGTATCACCATACACATAATCATCTCATGATTATCAAATCAATACTCATACTGATTATAAATTATTTTATCTCCATAACAATAATGAATCAGGGACATATATCAAAATTGTGTAACATACTAACCAACAATAATGATAATAAAACCTCTTTTATTAATAATAAATGCATAACATAAATATCCAAATCATGGCCTAGGGCACATACACTAACAATTTCTTACCTGTTTTTAACTTTTCTAGTTCAAGGCCAAATAGATGGACCTTATGAGCGGGGATGAAGCAATGGAAGAGTTGATTGATTTTGCGAAGAGAAAAAGAAAGCAACTAGCCAAACTCAAGAAGCAAAGGTTCAAGGAGATAGACGAGCTCAAAAACATGCTTGGAAGCTACAGAGGGAGAAGGAGGAATCTGACGCAGCGTTGGATGATTCCAACTCCCAGGTTGTTGAACTCATGACTAAAGTCTTTGACTTGGAGCAGACATTGACCTGGGCTCAGTCCTCTATTGACTCCTTGAGGGATTACTGGATGAATCACAGAAAGGCAAGGTTGAGGCTCAGGTAAGCAAAGATGAGCTCCAAGGACAACTGAACAGGCTGGCATCAGAAAACTAAAACCTGAAATAGGAGGCCAACTTTTTCCAGCAATAACTAGTCCATGCCAAAGATACATAATGGAGAACCTAGCACTTCTCCAATTATGGAACAAACAGAAGCGATTGATGCCTATGTTGGAGTGGAGCATTCCCTGAATAGGGAGGATCCCCCACCTCCGGATAACCAATGTGCATAATTCAACTGCTAAGATCGAGTACAATGAGAAATTCAAGCTCTTTTGTGAGGGAGAAGACCGGAGGGATGCACTATAAATAGGCATTTATCTGCTTTTTGTTTGTACCTTTCATGTTCATAGCCTTGCAACTTTTATTTCTATCGCATTATAATGATCAAAACTTGAATGGAATGAGAATTCAGTTCATCTCTTCTTTGTCTAGTTGTTTCTGAGTTGCTAACTGTTAATTAGAAAAGTTGCAAAAGGTTCTAACTTTCCCTATTATGATCACCTCGGACCTTCTAATTGAGCGGAATAACTGAACTTGAATAATAACGATAATAAACTGCAAAAATCCTGAGATTTGCACAAGTGTGATCACTTCAGATC
>AP025047.1:7775257-7836234 GCA_036186865.1 Eustoma russellianum | reverse complement strand
TTAAACTATATTTCAAGATGAGAAATCTTGTTCGATTGCTAACATCAAAAAACATATATTTCAAGTTGGGGAAGATGCTTAGACTTGGAGAAGAGTCAATTGAAAAAACTGTCCCATAACCCTCATTAAGACAAACGAGTCAGAACTGCTGATGTCAGAAGGGAAACATGTCATGTGCCCCTTGTTAGGATAGGCGCTCAAACTTGCTGAGGTTAAGTAGGAAATATGGCATGTGTCCACCGTTGAGACACAGTGGCAATTTGGACCTACCGAGGTCACAGTGGCAATTCGGACTTGCCGAAGTCACCAAGTTGAGGATCTGCCTCGAGTAAATTACATTTTGGTTGACCTATTTATACTTCGAAATAAATTAACAAAAATGAGTATGAGACCTCTACTTGATTTTCTTCAAAGAAAATTTACAAGTATTATACATGAAAATGTTTCCAATTTGATACATGCCAAATGTTTGGCAAAGTTCTACCAGCATGGTTTCTAACTTGTAATCTCCAACGAAATAAGCTTTGATGACATGATATGAATCTTTCTATTTTGGATTGAGTTTCCCTGAAAGACCGACCTGACCGGCAAAACTCTTAGGAAGGACGATGTTTGTGGTCTTGAAGTATTTGTGTCGCACTCTAGTATTGTCATACTGAGATATCAAGTTCATGTATTATGTCATGCAAATATGGACTTGTTCCCTTTTTTCTTTCAACTCATCTAAGTTGTGGAGGAGATTTTGATTGTTTTGCCTGGTCAGAGTAATTTTAATTCTAGCCGATGAGACATCGATTTCAGTTAGTAGCATAGTTTCAGATCTATAGGCCCAGTGTCTCCTTTGTGGATGTAGAGGGAATCGTGCGGTAGGCCTACAAGAAGCTGAAAAGTTCATCTACCCATCCTTCTCTTACTTGTTCCAATGGCTTCTTTAGACCTTCCTTCAAGCTATGGTTGACAAGCTCTACTTGTCCATTTGATTGGGGATGAGCCATAAACTGTTGCATAATGTGCAACTCGATGCACCACCTTTTAGCTGTTTCCTTAATAAATTGTTTCATGTTGTTGGACAGTAAAACTCTTGGTAATCCAAAACGTCTAGTGATGCGTTTCTGGAGAAATTGCTTCAACATTTTGTATGGTATTACCGCCAAAGGCTCTGCCTCACTTCAGTTGATGAAACAATCGATGGCAACAACGAGACATTAAACTGACCCTGGAGCATGTAGGAGAGGTCCAACCAGATCAATTTTCCATTGGATGAATGACTATGGGCTGATGATATGAATATTTTTTGATTGGGACCATGAGTCATAGGAGCGTGCACGAAACAGACTTAACATTTCTTTATCATTTCAAGAGCATTCTAATATAAGTTCAGCCAATAGCATCCGACTAAGCAGCATTTTCGAGCAAACGACCTCGATCGATATGGTTTCCACAAATCTTCATTGAATCTCTATGAAGACGTAATCTCCTCCATCTTGCGAGACACACTTTAGCCATGGTGGAAAAAATCATCTCTAGTAAAGGACGCTATTAAAAACATACCTGGCCACTTTCATGTGTAGCTTTTTAGCTTCTTGCCTGTCTCAAGAGTGAACGACATGTTTTAGAAAATTTACAATCTCATTCATTCAAGTGTTATGGTAGTCAACTTGAATCACCTCAGCATGCTCGTAGTCATGGCGTTTGATAAGCTCTACCAGAATATTCTTGTCGAATGCTGTTGGAGTTGAGGATCCTCAACATTATTGGTAATTTTCGAACATTTCCTTCAGTTGTTCAGCCTTTTACAAATATCGTTGAATCTTATTCTCTTTCGCTTCATAATAGCCATTAACATGGTCCATAATGAGTTGAGAATCACTATAGTTTGACTTTTTGAGCCTTCTATTTTTATGTGAGGCTCAAACCAGAAACCAAGCCTCATACTCATCTTTGTTGTAGGTGGTATCGAAGTTGAATCTTAGTGTATATTCAAATTCTTTCATTTTTGACCTTATAAGTAGAAGGCCTGCTCCACTGCTGTCGCAGGAAGACAATCCATTAACATATATGGTTTATTGACCCTCCTAAGGCTGCTCATCTTCTACGGAGATCCCCTCATCGATGAAGTCGGTGAACGCTTAGGCTTTAATTAAAGTACAACATCTATGACAGATATCAGACTTGGCTTGTAGCGCCCTGGCCCGAAACTGTCATCGGAACAAGTGCACCCGCCGTAGTCTACTATGAGAACTACGAAGCGTGAAAGCAGATCAAGCATGCATCATCCATGATGTAAGATAAATCAGCGGAAACGTTGTAAGATTTAAAACTTCACCATCATTAATGTAACCAGAAAATACAACGGAAATAAAAGGTGTTTGATCAACTGTCTAACACAAATTCCAGTACAACATAATAAACATGAAGTTTCCAAACTTAAAGAGAGTAATCCAGCATCTATCTACTTTCATGCCCGTCATCCCATTGAGCCCACTCGCCATCGTCTTCGACAAATATCATTTCATATTCCGGAGTACAAGATGATTTTTTTTGTAGAAGATATCGGCGAGTGGGCTCATTGGGACGATAGTCACTAAAATGGACAGGCTTACAGTCCTTATCCTTTAGTTGCGGGAGTTACTGTTAACACTTTGTGTTGAAGGATACTTTAGACACTCTCCCTGACACGTTTTATTTCCGCTGTGTTTCTATTGGTTACATTGATGTTAGTGAAGTTTTTATTTCTACGACGTTTCCGCTGATTTATCTTACGTCATGAATGACGTGTGCTTGATCTGCTTTGACGCTTCGTAGTTCTCGTAGTAGGCTACGGCGGGTGCACTGGTACCGATGTCCAGTATCGGGGCGGGGCGCTACAGGTGGTATCAGAGCCTAGGTTTCAGATTTATCTCGGAAACTTAGGTTCATGATCTTATAGCAAATTAAGATGTGATTTCCCCTTAAGTTTTACCTTTAGGTATAAGTGATGATTTTTCTAGAGTTTAAGTATGATCTGGGTTGGGTGTGTGCGAGCGCGTATATCATTTAAATTTCTATAATAATTTAAATTTCAGACCCCACTGATCTCTTGGACACAATTCTGTGATGCCTTTCTGAAGTGTTACGTGCCTGAGGCAGCAATCTTAGACAAGATAAGGCGTTCGACAGGCTGAAATAGGGTCGGATGACAGGGCCAGAGTATGCCGACTATTTTCATGCTTTGAGTAAACTCGTTCCTGTGATTATGTCTGATAATCGCTTAAAGGTGACAAAGTTTGAGCGAGGTTTGGATTCGAGAATTCAGTCGGCAATTGTAAATACGGAGATGAGAACCTACGAAGATTTGCTAGACACGTACCTTCACGTTAAGAGGGATTTCTGCAGAATAGCTGCAAGAGAGGCCGGTGCAAGATACTCTGACAGAGATAAGAGGCCAAGGGAGGAGATTGGATTTGGTGACAGGCCTGGACGTTGGGTTAAGATTCAGAAAAGAGGCCCAGTCGGGAAGTTTTCAGAGACCCCCGCCACAGAGTCCAGTTGTACACCAGGCTGTAGGAGTTTGCCGCATTGTTATAAGAGCCATGACAGTGAATGTGGGAAGGTGGCAGGAGTATGTTATCGATGCGAACAGGGGGGCAACCTTATTAGGGATTGCCCAGAGATAAGGAAGAATGATCTGGGAGAAGCGGCTCAGCGGCCGAAGGCAAAGCCGAAGATGAATGTCCGCGTCAATTTCATGACTGACACGGATATTTAGGAAGTCACCGACGTGGTATGAGGTACAATTTTAGTGAATAAGATATTGGCCAATGTACTTTTCGATAGTGGCATGAACCACTCTTTCGTGGCAAATGGATTCGTTTAGCGCCTTCGTGGTTCACCAGAATAGTTGGAGACTCCGTACCATGTCTAAGCGTCGAGATCAAATTAAGATCTCACACCAACATTTACTGTCGATTAAAACAAGGTACAGTTAAGAATTCTGAGATGGAAGAGATAACCTTCCAAGGTGATTGCCGTTGATTCGAAGAAAGTTAGAAAGTTAGCACCGAGTGGTCTAACCCCATTGTTACCGAAGTGCGGAGTTTCTTGGGTCTAGCTAGTTATTACGGAAAGTTTGTCGAGGGACTTTCGACAATAGCGAAGCCCTCAGTCGGCTTACTCAAAAGAAATCCTAGTTTGAGAGGATGGGAGAATGCGAGAAAAGATTCGCAAAGTTTAAGAAGAGATAAACCACATCTTCAGTAGTGGCTCAACCCTCTTGTATAGAAAGGTTTGTGATCTATAGTAATGCGTCAAAAAATGGCCTAAGTACGTAAACTATAGCATATGTTATGATTTTCCATCCAAATCGAGTT
Organism: Eustoma russellianum; assembly: GCA_036186865.1. Classification (NCBI taxonomy): domain Eukaryota; kingdom Viridiplantae; phylum Streptophyta; class Magnoliopsida; order Gentianales; family Gentianaceae; genus Eustoma; species Eustoma russellianum. Next base: position 7,831,885 of record AP025047.1, on the reverse strand, counting down.
GAGGGTAATACTTTACTTGTAGGTTGTGTTTTGATGTAACATGGGCGAGTTATCGCATGTGTTATGAGGCAAATAAAACCTTACGAACAAAATTAACTGACATATGATCTTGAGCTTGCAGCAGTTGTGTTCGCCCTGAAGATTTAGCGGCACTTTTTATATGGGAAGAAGTGTACTATGTTTACTGATCGTAAGAGCCTAAAGTATCTGTTCTTCCAGAAGGGTTGAACATGGGACAACGGCGATGGTTGGAAATGCTAAAAGACTACGAGATGACCATTAATTACTATCCGGGAAAAGCTAATAAAGTGGCTGATGCACTAAACAGAAAGTCTAACCATGCGCAACACCACCATTGGAGGGAGAAATGGAATAATTGGTCTAGATTCGATTGACTCTAACGTGAATATTATGACAACATTGACCATCACATTGAGTCTGATTGATCGGGTGGAAGAGGCTCAGAATAATGATAAGACTTTGGGTGTTATTGCTGGGAAACTGAGGTATGGTCAGGTTGATGGATTTCAGGCTAATGATGACGGGAGCCTATGGTTTAGTGGGTGACTATGTGTTCCTGGGGTGGATGAATTCAGAAGAGAAATTTTGTAGGAGGCACACAGTTTGAATGTTATTGGTACATCCCGGTAGCACTAAGAAGTACAGAGATCTCAAACAATATTATTAGTGGTGAGGGATGAAGAGACATATTTCGGAGTTTATTGAGAGATGTCTGGTGTGTCAGTAAGTTGAGACTGAACACCAACAACCTAGTGGATTAGTGATACCGTTGGAGCTTCCAGGGTAGAGATAGGAACTTATTACTATGGACTTTGTCGCCCAACTTTTATTACGATCCTGAGCCATCTTGAGTATTTCCTGTATAATTTTCTCCTTTTCTAGTGTCTTGTCAAGTAACTCAGATCCGGTGATGGTCCTCACACCGACTTTGTCCCAGTACACGGGTGACCTGCACTTCTGTCCATATAGCACTTCGAAAGGAGCCATATCAATTGCACTATGGTGACTGTTATTATGATAGAACTCCATTAACTTCACCATTACATCCCCAACTCATTTTGAAATCTAGGACACCAGCTTTTAACATGTCTTTTAGGGTATGCGTAGTCCATTCGGACTGTCCATATCTGAGGGTGATAGGATGTACTCATCCTTAACTCCTTACCTAGGGCTCTCTAGAATACTATCCAGAGCTTGGAAGTGAACCGTTGGTCTCGGTCAGACATTATACTTATTGGAACACCGTGTAGGCTGACAATGTTGTCCATATCTAAATTTACCAACTTCCGAGAGATACTTCCCTCGAGACCGATAGAAAATGTGCAGATTGGTCGATCGATCCACAATCACCAAAATCATGTTATATCCACTTCTTGTTTTCGGTTTTGAATTTAATGTATGTGGAAAAGGTTTATTTGAGAGTATCACCTACAAAGGACATTATGAGGTTTGGAGTGAAAGGCAAGCTAAGCCCTCGTTTTATTGGTCCTTACGAAATACTTGAGAAGGTGGGAGCCTTGTCATATAGGTTAGCATTACCTCCGGTGTTGGCGCAAGTTCACAACGTATTCCATGTGTCACAATTAAGGAAGTACGTGGCGGATCCAAGTCATGTACTTGAAGCCCAACTTTTGGAACTCAAAGATGATGTCACATACGAAGAGATACCCGTGAAAATGTCGACCGGAAGGACCAAGTGTTGAGGAAGCGGGTGATCCCTTATGTGAAGGTTCAGTGGAGCAATCACACAGAACGTGAGGCCACTTGGGAACTCGAAGAACAGATGCGGGAGAAGTATCCGCAACTTTTCAACTAAGGTACGTAAGTTTCGAGGACGAAACTTATTGTAAGGGGGATGGAATATCATACCCCGTAAAATTTTAGTCCGGCTTTTAATAATTAGAAAACAAGTTAGAATGTAATTTCAATAAAGGTATAGGTCATGAAGTTTAATTAGACAAAACATAAGGGGAGAAATATACAAAAAGGGAAATTGAGGGAACTTGGCCAAATACCAAAAGTTGCCCAACTGCCTATGGGGGAAGTTATACAACAATTGTATAACCTCCCCATTATCCAGCCATTGGTTAGCGCACCAAAAGAGGGGAAGGAAACGCCTGGAGGAGGAAAGAGAGAAGAGAAAAAGAGAAATGAAGAAGAAGAGGAAGAAGAACTTGCGGTCAACCTAGGTTTAATCCTTACCAAAGTTCTGCAGTACATTCGTAAGACTAACTAGAAACCAAGGCAAGTAATCTTTCTATACGCTTTACGTAAATTTTGTTACCTTAGGCCCTATGTTCGTACAAAGAGAAAACTTGGATCACACATTAGTAGTTTTGGTTTGTTTATCTTAAATGCTTTACTATATGTAATTGTTGTTGTTAGTTGTGTAAAGTCATGTTCTTTGGGCCAAATTTCTGAGAATAGCTATGTGGTGCTTTGTTGTTTGTCAAGCATGCCCATGAAAGTGTATTCTTGATGTGTTTATTGTCTTGTTATACTCTTGTGTTGGTTGTCTACACCTTAGATGTTTGAGAGGATTTGCAGGGAGTTGAAGGATGAATGATGGCATTGTTATAGACTTGTTGTGTTGGAAAGGTTGAACATATCTATTGAAAGTTGTGAATGATAGAAGGTTAAGAGTGGATATTATTAGACACGTCTAAGAATCAATTCATGTTAGTTGTGTGTTAAGCATGATGAATCTAGATGGTAAGATGGATCTTGAGGTGTTTAACATGGAAGGGGTGAAGAAGAAAGGTGTTGGGTGGAAGTTACTACAGAAAAACTGCAGTTCTGAACCGTCAGAACACTTCGAACACCTACATTAGGCGCTTCAAGTCACATTAGGCGCCTAATGTAGGCGTTCAATGTGTCCCAGAGCATCTCCGTACACTTCGAACACCTACATTAGGCGCTTCATGTCACATTAGGCGCTTCATGTAGGTGTTCGATGTATATGGCACATCCCCGAACACTTCGAACGCCTAGAATAGGCGCCCCATGTCCCCTTTAGGCGCCTCATGTGGCGTTCCAAGTATACTGGAAGTCTTTTTGACCCTTTAGGCGCCCTATTTATGTGTAGTAACTCTATACACTTCTTTTGAACATAAAATGCAAGGGTATTTGAGGTGTAATTGAGGAATAGATGGTAAGTTTGACTAAGTAAGAATAAGATTGAATCCCAAGTGACTTAGTGAGACGAACGGACTAGGAAAGATACAAACAAGGAGTGTTTGAGGTGCAAGACCATATACTTGATATGTAAGATGTGTGTGAAATACCTTTATTCTCTTCCATTGCTCATACATTACAAGTGTTTTGAAAGTGTGCTTGAGTTGTAAACATTAAGTGTGAATGAGTAGGGTTAAGTATGAATTCGAAGTGGATTCGCGATACGAAAGGGCATAAAGTGGTATGAATGAGGTGTATTGGAGTTGTAAACATTAAGTGTGAATGGGTAAAGTTAGGTATGAATCCAAAGTGAGTTAGCAATATGAAAGGGCACAAAATGGTACGAAAAGGGTGTGTTTGAGGAAGTATGAACGAGCAAGGTTAAGTGTGACCTCGAGATGATTTTGTAATACAAAAGGACATGATATGGTACGAGCAGGATGTGATAGAGGTTCAGGACTTTGTACTTGATATGTAAAGTGTGTGTGCATGTTTACACGGTTGATATGAAGTTACATGAGCATTCTGCATCATGACATGAACACTTTGCATTTCGACATGAGTTTCGGTTTGCGAAAAGAATACAAGTTTGAAAAGAAGATTAAAGTTTTCGAAAAGCAACTATGGCTGTTGGTTGATCGTAGGGTATAAAAGTCACGCCTGCGAAAGCAGGGTATAAAAGCGTGATCTGTGAATCAACAGCAGGGTATAAAGTATTTTATGGAGCCGTGGACCTATCAGCACGGAAAATAAAGTTATTTTGTGGGGCAGTGGACCTATCAGCACAGATATATGATATATGTAATGGGGACGTGGACCTATCAGCACGGATATATGATATATGTAATGGGGCCGTGGATCTTTCAGCACGGGGTATAAAGTTATATGTTATGGGGTCGTGGACCTTTCAGCATGGGGTATAAAGTTATATGTTATGAGGCCGTGGACCTTTCAGCACGGGGTATAAAGTTCTGTTTGCTGTGGACTGATCACCCACAGGGTATAAAGTTCTGCTACGCGAAGAATATGATAAGAAGTATTATGAAAAGTTTTGTGAAATGACACGCATGACATGTTTACGAAAGAAGACACATGCATGGGTGTTGTGTGTGGTTTTGAAGAAGTACATGCATCATGATACACGAAGCATAAGATTTGACATGCAAGAAATGTTACTAGCATATGTTCTGTTTATGTAATATGTTTGGCTCTATATGTGTTGGTCTCATTTTGTGTGTCAATTATGTGGCTTATTTGGATTTGATGAATCGTTATAAAGATAATACTTGCCAACCCGAGCACCTTATTTTGGGCATTGATTTATATACTGGTGACTCGTCGTGTGTGATCCCATAAGGTGTATACACGGGTTACTTGCTGGCGATGTTTTCGCTAAGAACAATTACTCTATCTGCTTTTCAGGTGAGCCAAAGTACAAGATGATTTTTTTTGTAGAAGATATCGGTGAGTGGGCTCATTGGGACGAGAGTCACTAAAATGGACAGGCTTACAGTCCTTATCCTTTAGTTGCGGGAGTTACTGTTAACAATTTGTGTTGAAGGATACTTTAGACACTCTCTCTGACACGTTTTATTTCCGCTGTGTTTCTATTGGTTACATTAATGTTAGTGAAGTTTTTAATTCTACGACGTTTCCGCTGATTTATCTTACGTCATGAATGACGTGTGCTTGATCTGCTTTGACGCTTCGTAGTTCTCGTAGTAGGCTAGGCAGGTGCACTGGTACCGATATCCAGTATTGGGCCGAGGCGCTACCCGGCCAATACCATGACCCATTTAGTTGTGAAACATGAGATTTCTAGATTTGACAACATCTATTTTACAGGTTGATCAGTCACTGCCACGATATAATGAGCTTGAAAGTAAGACTTAGGCTTTCTTGCGGCTATGACCAATGCCATAGCTACATCTTTAGCATTTGTGTACCCGACCTCAGGCCCATGCAAAGATTTGCTAACAAAATAAATTGGTCTTTGAATGTTATCTTCCTTCCTGAGTAAAATAACACTAACCTCTTTATGATAAACAGTCAAATATGTGTACATCACTTCACTAGGCACTGATGATTTTTTTTATTGGAGCACTGGTGAGGTTAATGTTGCAATTCAGTCAAGTAAATTTTCAAGTCATCAAAAGCCTATTGACACGTGTCGTCCCACTAGAACATATATTTTTTATCAAAATTTAGAAGAAAGAGAGTGATCTTTCTATCGAGATGGATAGAAATCGATTTAAAGCCCCAATTCTTACTGCCAGTCTCTAAATCTCTTTAATGCTTCGATGTAAATGCATGGCCTTTAAGGCTTCAATTTTGCTTAGGTTAGTTTAACCCCTTCTTTAGAAACCATGTATCCCAAGAACTTTTCACTATGGACCCCAAAAGTACATTTCTTGGGCTTAACCTCATCTTGGAGTATCTGAGGATAGTGAACACCTCTCTCAAATTTTTGATATACACATCAAAGTCATGTGCTATGAGCATATCATCAATGTAAACTTCTAGGATTTTATCAATCTAATCTTTGAAAAGAAAGTGTGCCTACTTTTGGTAGATGGCTCCTGTGTTTTTCACACCAAGAGACATTCGGATGTAGCAGTAGGTGCCAAACTCTGTGATAAAGGAGGTTTTAGCATGATCTTCTAAAGTCATGGCTATTTGATGATAGTCTTAGAAAGGATCAAGAAAATCAAAGTCCCCATGCTCAATTGTCAAATCTACTAGTTGATCAATTTTAGGCAGTGGTTGATAATCTTTCAAGAGTGCTTTGCTCAGGTCAGAGTTTATAAATATCCTCCAAATTTTGTCAAGTTTTGCCTAGCCAGATCGAATAAATGACTCCAATAACAAATTTGATCGCAAGCAACCCATAGACCTCTGGTGCGATCACTTGTTAATTCTAAGAGCGAAATTTCTTTTTTTTTTACTTAACTGATTTGACATTAGGGTCCATGTTAAACTTAATTGGGATTCCCAAAATATCTTAGGCCGCCCAGGCAAAGACAATCACAAACTCTTTAAGTAGATTTTGGAGCCGGCTTAACAGATCCGTTTACATGTGAGTTTCAACCTTGATTACAATGTGAGGTGTCTCTGAATCTAAGATGAAATCTTGGATGTCATCATCAGGATGTAGTTTTTCTTTGGTTGGTGGTGCAATATCATCGAGGCTGACCTGCTGCATGGGCAATTTTCCTTTGACTACAGCTGCGTAGCAGAATTGTGCCATTTGTAAATATTCATGACCGATTGCTACCCAACCTCGGGTTGGGAATTTCAGATTGACATATAGTGGAGATACAGTTGACTCCAACTCAAATAAGACTGGCCTGTCAAGCAAAATTTTATAAGCTGACCTCTCTTTAATAATGACAAAATCTATCTACAAGGTTCTGTACTTTGGGTTTTCTCCAGGCCTGCTGGCTGTACTATCACTCTAGAAAACCCAAATAGTGGAGTTAAAATAGGACGTAATAAGCGGTCCTACAGTCTAAGTGCTTGATAAACATTATGGTACATAATATTGGCCGCACTGCTTGTGTTAGCATAAACTCGGCACACCTACACGATGTTATTTGATACAAGGTTGATAAGGATGTCAATTACCAACCTTCGTTGCCATAACCCAGGGAAATCAAATTTTTAGGTCCATATGTTAATCCAAGCGTTAAATTGGCATTCTTTTGTGGTGATTTATCTGAACTCTCAACACATTCAGGCTCTGCCTTGACCTGGGCATACCATGTCTATCCAAAATCGTATAAATAACAGCATTTACCTGATGCTAACCTACAATATCATGGTCATCTTCTTCATCATCATGCAACGAGCTGATCTTCCCAATATTTCTCTTCATAGGGATGTCAACTAAAGTCTAACCGATCGTGAATTTCTTTAACTCATTACTAGCTTTATTCATTGAATTAGCTCGGCCAGTCTTTCGATAAGCAAATTAATAGGCTTTTTTCAGACAAGCCCTTAGATATTTAGGACACTCTCCTCGGCCAACTGGCATAATAGACGACTTGTCTTCGGCTCATCAACAAATTCTACAACCATGACTCTATCATTGCGGTTTCCGACTTCAATACATGTATTAAAAGACAGGTTTTTCAAGTCCTTGTCTCAGGGACATTAAATTGAAATTTTTTTGATAAAGGGTGTTGGGGATACAAACTATGCCTTAAACCTTTAAGCAAGCTTCCTAAACGAATAAATGGATTGAGCCGAGAACTCTTGAAACCATCTACGGGTATTTTTCCTCAGATAAACAGGAAAAATTTTGCACCTCAATAGGCCTGATACATTCTTCAAATTTGTCGCTGCTTGGAACTCGAATCAGTGATCCATTAGATCTGAGGTGCCACCGTAGTTGTCTATCTTAGGCAACTTGAAGTTGTCAGCGACAATAAACTCTGCAATATCTTTGAAAAAAAGACTTTCATGCAGAGCAAATGCAGTCTTGGCGTCCTAAAAATGACTCATCTCTAGAGCCTCCTAGGTAATGATGAGGCCGTGATGATGCATGTACTTAGAGTGACACGACTTAGCTCTCAAGAGCCTTTTTCTGAGAGATGAAGGGTCAGTCTGAGGCCTTTTACCCCAGCCTCTGGCATCCGCTATAAATTCATCCATCAGCCTAGAAGAATATTCTTCAGATTTTTGCCTTCTCCGGTCGTCGTCAAGAATGTCTTTGACCACATACGTAGCCTCAGGAGCCTTCCTTTTATTTTGTTTCACTAGAGCTTGAAAAACACCTGTGTTCTGTGCAACAAACTGTATGGCTTCCATATATTCTTCATGGGTTATCCCTGGGTATACATTGTGGCGTCCAACCTATTCATTAAAGTCCAACTCCAACGGACAGTTGGGCCTTTTGTTTCTATGAATGTGAGAAGATTCCTCACAACCATTTTGATTAGTTCTACGCATTTTGGATATCTTTGAGTATCCTTGGGTAAGACAAGTATGAGAGTAAGTCCCGGTGAGCCTCCTTCTAGTACCAAAATGGCAAACTTGGGTCACCCGTGAGATCAATAGTTGAACCGAATAATAAAATATATGGAATATGTTGCTGAAAACCTACGAGAATCAACGACGTTAGAGGCTCCAAAGTTGTTATTACAAGAAAAACTCTCTGACGATCAAGTCAATTGTTTGTTTTTCCATATTTGGCATTTAATATATGATGAATTTTAGAGAAAGCTGTCTCTTTGTGGGAATATTGTGTAGTTTAAAAAGAATGTTCTTTGTTGGATGTCTCAATGTGTTCGGCATGCTTTCTGTCTTACAACAATTATTCTTTTTGTTTGACTGACCAATACATTCTTGGGAGCCATCAGGCACTGCCAAGTGTCAGGTCCTTCTTGTGCATGTTGGCCAATTGTTAATGATTTAGCGTCATATATCGCTTTGTCAGATGAAGCTACCTGCATGGTGAAGGCTGTCTTGGCCGAGCTGATGTGACTTTGTTAGTTTATGTGTGCATGCTGGTGACGCTGACCTGATGGTTGTGGCTGATCTGAGCTATGGTTGACATGAAGTGACCAAGGTCAGTGAAATGTCCCGCATCAGTGGTAGTGCCGAGTTGAATCTTGTACGATGAGTGTGGCCGTGTTGAATCTTGGACGAACTGCGTCCTTTTGGGGTCAGTTGGTGCTTACTACGTGAGGACCGACCTTGTTACACTTATAGGGCTTTTACTTGTTTTGATTTTCACCTCATCAGCCCCTTTTCCTTTTGTTAACCATAGTTTTGTCTCATCCATCCTCTGCAGAGTGACTTCTTTTTCACTGTTTATTAAAAATATTCTACCGTGACACGCACCCATACATCACATTCTAGTTGCATAAAGATCATACCTAACCCCGGGCCCCTACCGCCTCAGGTCCAAAGAGCTTTGTAAATGATGTAAATCAGGAACCCAAGTGGCCTCTTAGATTGCTAAGACTTTTTACACAAAAACCAGCACAAGTTACACAATGCAAATTTAACTAACAACCATTTAATTCAATTGGGTCGGATACTATAGTCTAAGTCAGTATTGACTCACGTATATCACATTCGTTTACATGCAAATGTGTTAGGCATATATCGACCATACTCATGTCTTAACAAGCAAGTAGATAAACACTTTCTTATTTTATTTACGAATCAATTAAGTACAATATATATGCTTCAATGTGTATAGATTAATACGTGAACTGTTAACTTCATAAATGACTTAAACACATGAATAGAATATACTTGGTCTAACAATTTTTTAAATTTTACTCAACCATTGAATTATATCATTTTTCCGTCAGTATAAATGTGCATTGCATACATACACACATATGCAGACACACACACATACATATATATACATATATATATGTATATATATGTGTGCGTGTGTGCACGCACGTGCGCACGCACACGCATATAGAATGAGCCAAGCCCCATTGCCATGAGCATATTCCACTAGAAAAATCTGTAGTGTTTACGGTGTAATCCTTTCCTGTTCTTAGAACTTTTCTTGTACAGTTATTTTTATGAAAGTTTTTATGTATCAAGATGTCGTGGAACAAAAAAAACTCTAATGAAATGTGACATCGTTGTAAACCTATGATTATCATAGCACATCTCTAGATTTATTTTAAAACAATAGCAAATAGTCTATTATGACGTCAACGCTGTTCATGAATCAAAGATGTCGAGAATTGTTAGAAAACGTTTTGCTATTTTTTCAAGCCGTGTAAAATTGGGTGAAAACAGCGGTAAAAACAGGCAGAATGCAGAAGTAAAGAAGAAAGACAAGAACACCGAGAATTTATCCTGGTTTGGTCAATATGACATACTCCAGTCCCAAGGAACATCTTTCATTGGATTTTGCTATGAATCAATCACCAATACAACAAGAACCAAGCTTGATCATTGGGTTATACACTAACCTTATTCAAAAATTGGATAATCACCTCTAAGCAACTATGGTTGCAACACCTCAACCACCTATTTGATGTAGCCTTATAAAAATGGCTAATCAATCTTACAAAATACAATATAATAGGTGTATAGTGTAGCTCTACAACAACTTTTAAAGGAACACCTTAGCTACACAAGATATGAACAAGAAATAAGAGAAGAGAGAATAGCGAGACAATGATCTTCAAGTTTGTTCTCAAGTGTGTGTTCTTCTCTTCTTCACATTGCATTCTATTTATAATGTGAAACGGTCCTTGTAGATGAGAATGCCAATGTGTCAATATCTTCAACATCAAAGCTTAAGTGTCTTCACTTCATTGGATGGTTACCTTAGCATCTTGTACACTTGGCGACTTCAAGCAATATGATTTGTCCACCTTGGCATCTTATTTTGGCCCTTTTTTGTCTTTACAAATGATGTGGAATTTCTTGCAAAATGATGATAACAAGGAACGCATATTCCACCAAGATTACCTCAACTTTTTGGCACAAGAATAGGACATGTGATGGTTGCTCATTCTTGGATAAAAATGGCTAGAATCAGCCCTAAAGTAGCCGTTGGTTTCAAATGGAATTTTCAAGTTGGCAACTCTTGTCAACTAGCTTGTATTTGGTTGATCCAAGTGGCATAACATTGTACACATATCATAAAATGAATGGAACACCTTCTCCATATAATTGACCACGTTTTTGAAGCTTAAATAAGTGTACAAACTCATATTTAATTAAGAAAAATAAGTAGATAAAGTTGACAAGACTTTGTCAACATATAGCTCAAAATTCTCACATTTTTCACCTTGTAAGTTATGGTGAATTTTATGCCAAGAATATCCTCAAATTCTTTGCAAAACGATGAATGAGAACCTCCAATAACATATATAAAAATGTCTTCAAGAATAAAATAGAATGTGACATCAAAAACCGTCACATATCCCGATGATGTCGATAATATCACCAAATAAAGAATAGAATAGATAATCATCAAATGATCTTCAATAAAACCATAAATGAGCTTCACAATGAAGATAAATGAAACTCAGGTGTTGTCTTTGAGTAAAATGACCAAAATGCCCTTGGGGGTAAAATGACAAAAATACCCTTGGTGATAGAAAACTCTGAAAATAACCTCGATGGTCAGAAATAATATAAGAACACCTTCGTAGTGATGAATAAGTCATAAAGAAGTCCTTGTACGATTTTCTCTATGTTATGTATCTATAAGAACTCAAAATACCATTTTTGTCCTTTTTGGTAAGTTATAGAAACTTCCAAGGCATATTAGTCACACGACATGATAATATTTATAAAAAAAGTAATAAGAACACAATAAACATATATAAAACATATGCAAATGAAAACAAATATTTTATCACATTTTAGACAAAATTTACCAAAAAACCTAGACATCGTTCGATCGATGTGCCTCTTAGCAAGATATCGACGTCTCATAGTGAGGTCCTGATTTTGAATCTTTCTTATATTGATTGATCGATGTAAGAGACTGATGTACAACGATCAATCGGTGTGTCTCAGATTTACACATCGATGTCTCACAGTAAGGTTTTAGTTTTGTTCCGTCTAGGGGTGTACGAGCCGAACCGAATACTAGGTTTTCGAATTCGGATTCGTTTGGCTAAATAAACTATTTGGCTTGGTTTGTTTAGCTAAACAAACTTTAAAACTGGTACGAGTTTGTCTCGATATCCTTTAACTATTTAAACGAGCCAAATGGTTCGCGAATAGTTCGTCTCATTTTAGTAAACAAACCCGAATAGCTGTTCGAATTTGGCTCATTTACCGATCATTAACGAACGAATACGAACCAAACACAAACAGTTCACGAACTGTTCGGTTCGTTGAACAACCCTACTTCTACCTTACATAGATCGATTGATGTGAGGGATCGATGTACATCGATCAATCGAAGTGTATAAACCTGAGAGATCGATGTCATTTTTCTCATTTGTTTAATATATTTCAACTCCTTAACAGTTATACCGTGGCATTTTTATAACATCCCTTGGTATTATTTAAGTGGGTATCATTTAAAATCATAATTTTGAAAATTATCCAAACATATTTCTCAACAACCGTATCTCATAATCATCAAGTATGTCTAGATCGACAGACTAGTATCTTAACTAACTTAAGAAAGACCCAGGTCGTTTGAGATGTAGATCGTCTGAGGTGCAAGTCATCTATATTGTCTCAAATATATAGTCAGATCAACATTATCAAATAGACACATGACGTTCTATTGAGGTCGGCCTCAATGATTATATGCCCACAAAACTCAAGCAAAAGTAAAATCATCTCGTTCGATCGTTCAGCGTGAGAAATCATATCATCTTAGCTCGGCCAAGACAACGTTCGTCATGCAAACAGTTTCATCTAACACAATGACACGTGGTTCTAACTCATCGACATCTAGCCAACGTACATAAACGAGACAAGATATTTGACATCATTTGACATCTCCAAGAATATATTGGCGCATTCATTGACTAAAAAACATTTGTCTTACATGTTTCAATAACAAATTCACTATTTTTCTGTTAAGACTCCTCCTTTCGATCGAGACATCCCCCAAGCCCCAAAATCTCCACCTTCTAGAACATTGCTAGGTGCTCCCCAATGCATTTATGCTCCTTTTGTTTTCTTTTACTTTTCTCCTCATCTTAATCCCCTTCTCTAAAGTTCTCTTCCCCATTCCTACTGCTATATATCTTCTCTGTCACTCAATCTTTAACTAAATATATAAAAGAACCTCCTTTAAAACTTCAAATTTCAAAAGGGTTCTTATTTTTCTTCATCTTCAATCATAAAGTAACAATATTTGTTCTCTATAACTAAACCCAGTTGATTTCTTGGTTTTCTTCGGTCAATTTGAAGGACATCGGAATATGGAGCTTTTACCGGGTCTTCCAGATGATTTGGGTCTTGAATGTTTGGTCCGGATTCCTTATGGCAATTTTTCATCTGTTTCTTCAGTTTGTAAAAGCTGGAAAGTTGAGATTCAGCATCAGAAGTTTTGGCGACAGAGAAAAGCCGCCGGATTTACTAAAAAAGTGATTGTCATGGCTCAAGCTTGGGTCGACCCGAATAAAAGATCCGGGTCCATGAAATTCACCGAGACCCCTGTCTATCGGCTCACTCTTTGTGAATCTGAAACGGGTTATTGTCGGATTCTGCCGCCGTTGCCTGGCTGCTCCGATGGGCTGCCGATGTTTTGCCAGCTGGTGGCCGTCGGGTTGAATTTGGTGGTGATGGGCGGGTGGGATCCGGTTACTTGGGAAGTTTCTAAAGCTGTATTTGTTTATAGCTTTATATCCGCCACGTGGCGACGCGGTGCCGACATTCCCGGTGCCCGAAGATCTTTTTTCGGCTGTGCTTCCGACTCCCGCCGGGTGGTGTTCGTTGCTGGCGGCCACGACGATGAGAAGAACGCCCTGAGTTCAGCTTATGCGTATGATGTGGCACAGGACAGGTGGATCCAGCTTCCTGACATGGCAGGCCAAAGGGATGAGTGTAAAGGGGTATTCCACTGTGGCAAGTTCCACGTCATTGGTGGGTACCCCACAGACATGCAAGGCAGCTTCAGTAAAAGTGCTGAAAGGTTCAACCCTGTGACGTGGCAGTGGGACCCAGCTCAGGAGGAATTCCTGGAGGCTGACGTTTGTCCTCGGACCTGTGTGGATGGTGGGGATAGCAAAATCTACATGACTCGAGGTGCCCAGGTGGTGGTCTATGTGGACGACAATGCTACGTGGCAAGTTGTGGCAGAGCTTCCAGCTGAGGTGAGATGTACACCCTACTTGACAGCGTGGCAAGGGAAGCTGTTTGTTATTGGCTCCCCTAGTTTCACCCAACCTCACATAATGTACACGTTGGGTCTGAAGAGCTACACTTGGACAAAGGTGGAGGTACCGGAGAATTTCTCCGGCCATGTTCAGGCAGGTTGCTGCCTGGAGATGTGAGCTGATAGAACTATAGAAGTTTGCCAATGGGCATTTTGTGGCAATGAGTAAAAGCAATGGTTCAGATCATATCTGATCTAGGACATTGACTTCTAGCACTATAAATATAGAGTTCTCGATAAAATCACGACGACAACAACAATATTATCACGCTGCCTTAGAGTTTTCATCTATAGCGAGGTATGAGGTTTAAATGTACGCAACCATACATTTGTGTTAAAAACACACAAAGATTGTTTCTCGATGACCCATAATGATGCGTTAAGGTGTGCCGATCAACTGTTACTTCACAATATAAGAAGCGCAATCAAATTATTGAGTCGATAAAAATACAAGTTTGTTAATTACTCAGCGCACGATTTTATCTTCAAAAGTTTGAACTTATAACTTCATAATGCACCCCATTAAAGAATCAAAAAGACATTCGTAAAATATTGACTTAACCTTTTGTCCTACGCATAATTACGTACTAAGCATTTTATGGGACTAAGGCACTTTAGAACAAATAGGTATTCCGTCACTGACATACTAGCACATCATATCTCTATTTTTGTGTCATTTATACATGTACATATAGAGTCGGGAGTCTCATTGGAATCAAACTATCTATCTATTGAGATAGAGGTATTATTTACCTGCCGCTTACCCTCTACAAACCCTAACGATAGCTTTTGTTACCGTTGTGATATAATGAGTAGGATTGATTAATTGCATTCTACGAGACCAAGGCACTCGACCTGCATAATTACGTTCTAAGGGACAACTAGACAATTTAAGAGAGAAGAAAACGGAAGAATTTTCTTGTCCATCTCTCTATCTTATCTTTCCGTATCATATGTAAAACAAGAGGTCTTTTTGAAAAAAAAACAAAAAAAAAAATAAAACACTTGTTTTTACTCATGATAAAAGAAAGTAGAATAGAGAGTTGGATCAGAAAATCTCATCCCAAAGAAAACAAGGTGGGGGTTGACTTGGTCGATTATTTGTTTTCTAAATAATTACCTAAGAACCAACTAAAAGGACGTTTCCAGTACATTAGGTTTCCGCGTTTACGTAGATTCTGGAGAAGAACCGAATCGTTTTGCGATCGTACAAGAAGCTGTTTTCGTAGCTCGAACATATGACATCAAAGTCACAAAGCAACAACCTTACCAGTTGCTAAAAAGGCCCGTCCTCTAGCTACCTAAGGACCAACTAATGCTAGTGATGTTCTTTTTAATAAGCGAACAATTAAGATATCGAATTATACTATTGGTATTAATTCTACTTAGACGAGTGAGAATAATTATATACCAAAATAAAATTATAAATAGTAATTATTCAAATATCATTATCTTTTTTTTCATTAATAAACAATAACTATTAAAATATCTAACAAATTACTCGATGACCACAATAAAACTATGGTTAGTAACAACTCATCGACAACGGGTAGTAATTATAGATCGCAACAAAACTACTGGTTGCATTTGCTGTCAAATGCTAAAAAACCTGCAATGAACGGTAATTCCAAAGGCGTGGAATCAGACGATGCCAATATGATGTTGAAAAATCCATAATCCAGGTAAAAGTCGAATATAAAATTGCATCCTCATATACGTTCAAAATGTTAGGCAGATACCTCTCTGATCCGGGCAAGGATCACTGGACCGCGGCAAAGAGGGTGCTAAGATATTTACAAGGAACAAAGCAACACGTACTGACGTATCGGAGATCTGATGAGTTAGAGATCACTGGATATACAGATTCCGATTTTGCTGGATGCCAGGACAGCATGAAATCGACCTCGGGCTATGTGTTTACTTTAGCCGGAGGTGCGATCTCATGGAAAAGCGCGAAACAGACCTTATTGGCGTCTTCCACTATGGAGGCAGAATTCGTTGCATCATTCCACGCATCCAATCAGGCGATATGGCTTCGCAATTTTGTCACAGGGCTGCGGGTATTGGAGACTATCTCATCTCCAATGAGGATTTACTGTGACAGTTGTAGCGCCCCGACCCAGACAGCGGAATCCGAACCGGTGCACCCGTCGTAGCTTACTGAGAAGACTACAAGACGTCTCATCTCTCGTGTACCCGTCATCAGTGACGTACGAAAGTAAAAGCGGAAACAGGTATCCTACGAATACCAACCGTCAACTCGCACATCGAGAATACTAAAATTCCAACAAACTAGTCATGATGTTCACCAACTCAAATCTTCAAACAAATGAAATAACTGAAATAAACAACATCTGTCTCGACTATTCGCCATTAGGCACTCTAAGCATCCCACTCAGCCCACTCGCCGTCGTCTTCAATGAAAATCATGTCATAGCTAGGCTCATCTGCACAATAAGAGTAGTACCCTTAGCGAAAACGCTAGCAAGTAACCCGCTTATAAGACATACGGGATCACACATGGCAAGACATGAGTAATATATAAGTCAAGGGATTTGAGGGGCACATGTCTTGTAAACTTCCAAATATTGCATTAAATAACGTAGTAAAGCAAGTACAGCAATTTGCCCGCGAATAACAATTCATTGGCTATCAGATACCACGCACATCCATACCACATTGACTCTCGTGATGCATGTCAAAATATGCACTACACTACACAATCACAAATGCATGAGCCATTTCCTTTCAAATCAGTGCAATGCATGTCACAATGTCCGGTCTCGTAACTCGTTACCCTGTAACGCGCCCCGGCTTATATTTCCATCCCGGTTTACGTTACAGGCTCGTATGCTCTGTGATGCGCCCCGGCTTATATTTCCATCCCGGTTTACATCACAGATCTCGTAAAACTCTGCAATGCACCTCGGCTTATATTTCCATCCCGATTAACATTGCAGAGGGCTTTATACCCTGCAACGCGCCCCGGCTTATATTTCCATCCCGGTTTGCGTTACAGCCTTTTGTGCCCTGCAATGCGCCCCCGGCTTATATTTCCATCCCGGTTTACATTGCAGGTCACCTTCGCAAATTTGTGCCGTAGCACCTTTCTTTTCAAATCAATATGCAAATGCACGTGCCATGATGCAAGACTCCTCTCTTCATTCTCACTTCTCATTCTCGTATGCAAGTCACATTCATATTTCATGTACACATGCGCAAGTACAAGCAACACACAAGCTTTCACCGACTTACCCATCATGACTTAGGCTTCAACCATCTCGTCAACACTTAGTCTTGACTCTAAGGTTCGTAACCTAAGGCAAGTATCCCTAACCATCCATCATTGAACTCTCACTCACCTCGTACGTTCATCTCCTAACCCTTCTAAGTCATCCACGTTGAACTCCGATTCGAATACCCTTCAAAATTCTCCAAACTTGATTCACCATCTTAAGTCATGTTCCCAAGACTTAGACTAGTCATAATCAGGTCCTAAGAAGTCCCTAAGGTCACCCAAAGTATCCCCTAGCTTCCCTCTTTCTTCCCTTGCTTTCCCACAAAACTGGTTGACGTCATACCCTGACGTCGATCGATCGACATACGTCATACCCTGACGTCGATCGATCGACGTCCATCTGAGGCACGTCGATCTCTCACTCAATCTACGTCGATCGATCGACGTTCATCTGAGGCACGTCGAACTCTCACTCATCCTACGTCGATCGATCTACGTCCTTCTGAGGCACGTCATACCCTCACTTGCTATACGTCGATCGATCAACGTACGTCATACCCTGACGTCGATCGATCGACGTCCCCGTTCCAGAACACCATTCTGCAATTTTCTGCAGAAACTGCAGAAATAACCCCCAATTCGACCCCAACTTCCTTCAAAACCATTCCAAGCCTATTTCCCACTATCAATCCATCCTAAAATCTCCCAAGACAACATCTTTAGCATACGATTCACGGATTCAAGCCTAGCACTCAAAGTACTTATCAAATCAACCCAAAGATCAAATCTTTTCACTCTCCCCTCCCTTCAACCACCATTATCAACAAAGTAGGGTTCAAGGGATTGGGATTTACATGATCTCATATAAACAACAATCAACGAACAAGATTTCAACATATAATGGCCAAATCTCAAACCAAAACACATAGATCTCACAAGTAGATTCACATAGAGAAATTACTGCATGGTGATCCAAATTGATATCAAAATAGGCCCTTTCTCTTTCGCAAATCGTAAAAACTTATAAGTAGATTACTTGCCTTTGATTACTCGAGAACTGATTGAAAAATGAAGGAAGATTGGATGACTTTCTGGAGCGATTCTTCTCCTAGGGTTGAAGAGCCTCAAAACCGCCTAGAGGGAGAAGAGACTGCGCGTCAGTTTCTTTCTGCTAATGGGAGAACTGACGTTCAGTCACTTTTATATGGAAAGGGGAAAAGTTTGGTGTTTCTAAATTATATCTATTATCTATTTATCTTAAAGGATAAACCTTTATTATTTAATTCTAAATTAAATACAAATTAATTCTAATATTCAATTCTCTCATTAATTTCTAATTAATCCTCATACTTAATTCCTAATTCATTACCGTTGACCGTCATTAATCTCCTTTAATTCCTTCTTTGCCTTTTAATGATCCTACGGAGGGTGCGGGGCATAACATTCCACCCCCCTTACAAAAAGTTTCGTCCTCGAAACTTGTGCGTTACGAAATCAATGACTTAGTATAGTCCCTCATAATTTATTTACTTAGATCATGACCGAAATTAGTATCCCTTACGTATTCCGGTATGATACCCATTTCACTTCCTCGATACAGGACTAAGTTCTCAAATCATTCAGTATGTATATACACAATGTACTCTTCAAATCCATTGTCCTCCGTCCGATAGATCGTAACCTATTCTTGTATAGTTCTCGAATCAACCTTAAGGTTACCGTCATTATAATGGCTTCATAACTTAATCGTCGGGGTATATCGTACTTATATTGGTTATCATGAACAACCCTCTAAAGTCAGTTCTTAGGTGTAGCCCAATCTTTAACTTACGCTCTGCTCACAAGACTCATCCCTGAGCCATATATATTTTTTCGAAATACAATGTACTCCAGTACGATTTAATTTAGTCAATACTAACGTCTCTCAAGGGGCCCTAATCCTTATGCGATTCAGTCCTTACTTAGTCCTCGATAATGAGTGTTTACAATCTTCCACTTACACCACTTGACGTGTTTCACCCAACTTATTGTAACCTACTATACCCGCTTCATAAACTTATCACATATGATTTATCACTCAGATGCTCAATCATACTAACATCCTTGTGTATGCCAGGATGGTAATCGTTACCCCTCCTTAACACGACTAAGTCCTCAAAAGCAGTTCCTATATACTTACCAACTAGCTCTATGATCATGCTCTTAATTTCTCAGAGATACCTTCATAAGCCTAGTATACGAAATATATGTATGGACATGCTTCTTTTTTTTTTTGTAAAATGTAGTTTAAGTGACTATAATTCAAAATATAGCTTTAACTATTTATACAGTATCTCTAAATTTTCTTTTGTAAACATGCGAGCTAAAGTATTATAAACTCGTTCTCGCGGGTATTGTTTCGCGTGACCTCTTATAAAAGGAATGACTAACTTGTTCGCACGAGTGTCTCAAACAAGGAAAAAAATATATGAGTATAACCTACTCACAAAAGCGTTTCAGGTAAGACCTCCTTAAAACCATTTGGAACTTCACGACGTAAAGTTTTATGAAGCAATTTGGAAATGGCATATCTCTTTCTCTGAAAAATGTATGTTTTGAAACTACTTTTGTTTTACAAAATTAGGTAACTTCATGGCAAGCGGTTGACAATTCCAAAAATAAAAGGCTTGCAATATCAATAGTCGACAACACAAATTATTTTAACATGATAAACATAGCTAAACGAAAATTTGTGGAATAACATAAGAGATATATAGACATATTGCTCTTCAAATCATCAACATTTTAAAATGTATCTATTTTCCATAGTTTGTCAATAGTAGTTGAAATTCCATCAGGTTGAAATACGACTATGGAAGAAAATATAGCATTGTTAAGTTAGCAGACTATATAGATAAGCACCCTAGTTAAAATACTTAGAAAAATTGAAAAAAATCTTTGAAATATAGGGTATATTTTGGCGTACGTGCTCATGTATAACTACTTAACCGCTTGAAAAATATTTGTCCATACTTCGTATAATTTCTATAATCCACTCTTACGGTCAAGGATAATTCTACCTAAGTACCGTAACTTATAGGTCTAATGTTCGTCTATTCATGCTAACATCTTTGGCTGAGACTGTCCAATCCTAGCATGGCAACTCAATATTATTCGTCTTAATGTATTCTCATTTACCGTACTTCTGTGCGCCACACTAATCCATCGCACTTTTTAATGGGTTATTTTAGCCGCTAATTCTAATTCAGTTAATCTCACCTGAACAACAATTATTACTTGTTCATGCTTGCTTCCTTACAATTTCAAGCCTACTCGACTCAAGCCAAGTAACTCTATGTTTCTAGTGGTTCATCACTTAGCTAAAGGTTTTGTGACACTTTATAGTTCCCAGGTGTATAATATAGTAGGTTCTCGTATGTCGCTACCGATCAATATCGCTAATAAGACTAATATGATCGGCCTATTTTGGTAATTCTAAATTGGGCATCTTAATTGTAAACTATAAACTCCGTTGGCAATATCTTTCACTAATTCTACTGATCCTAATGCTTATAAATCGTTTCTATCATGCTACTATAAATCATCTCTTAGTATTTACTCCACTGTTACAATTCATTTCTTAGTAGCTATGGTCCCAAATTAGTCCTAAGCATGCTCTGGTGTTACCGTCTAGGTAAGAATATGGACCTTTTCTAATTTACCCTAGTGGCGTCAAGTACTATGTTGCAGTTATGGTAAGGCAGCCCGAGTTACTGCCTGACCCGGTAATATTGACCTATTGTTTGTCCTAGGATATTCTGATTAACATCGTAATTCATTCGAATCAAATATATAGTGTTCAACTAGGGTTACTAAGATCACGACTTAGAGAGTTGTGATCAACCTTAGGTAAGGGAGAATGTTATGGGATATCTTAGATATACGTCTTTCCAAAACCGTTGGCCCTCTATAGTTAGGATCATAACTTATTTCTAGTATCGTTCTTAGCATCATCATTCTTACCTCTAAGATCGCATCTTATTACATAATCAACACTTATTACTACTTTTGTACTTATGTCTAAAGTCAACTCTTAATCAAGATCGTTACTTATGTCTAGGATCATGACTTATGTTCAGAATCATCGCTTATAACTGAGATTAGTACCTATGTTCTTGATCATCGCCTTATGTTCAAATCATCACTTATGTCTAAGATTGTGACTTAGAGGCAAAAGCGTAACTTATTTTCTAATATCATGGCCTAATTCTACATTTCTGCCGTGCACATAGAGCCATGCTCTGAAGATCGTACTGTCGGCATGTAATATCTCTTGAACTCATTCTAAAATTAGGTCCAAGTGATCGGCGGTGTCAGTTGTATTGCAGCACCACTCTGCATCCATTTTGGAAGAGTCCCAAGTCCGAGTACGACGGTGGCGGAGGAGGTTGCTGCTGCTACTGAGCAAATCCTTGTGCGATCACCGTGATACCGTCCATTAGTTCTTGGGGAACTTCCATCTGCGGTGGTGGGAGATTCTCGTTCCCGTTTCCACCGTTCCCTTGGTTTTTCCTTTTTAGGAGGCATTGTCGCTTATCAGCATTCGGTGATTCCAACGGTAATCCTGAAAGTCCATAAACGTTGTACAGAACAGAACTCGTAGACCGAAGAAATTAAAGCTGATGAGTTAAGTTTTATCGCGCTCGCACACACCCAACCCAATCAAACTTATGTCTAAGATCACATACTTAGACCTATGGGTCAACTTAGGGTCAAAATCATAGCTTAAGACTCTACATGACATAACCTAGGTCTCCGAGGTAGATCTGAAGCCTAGGCTCTGATACCACCTGTAGCACCCCGACCCGGACAGCGGAATCCGAACCGGTGCACCCGTCGTAGCTTACTGAGAAGACTACAAGACGTCTCATCTCTCGTGTACCCGTCATCAGTGACGTACGAAAGTAAAAGCGGAAACAGGTATCCTACGAATACTAACCGTCAACTCGCACATCGAGAATACTAAAATTCCAACAAACTAGTCATGATGTTCACCAACTCAAATCTTCAAACAAATGAAATAACTGAAATAAACAACATCTGTCTCGACTATTCGCCATTAGGCACTCTAAGCATCCCACTCAGCCCACTCGCCGTCGTCTTCAATGAAAATCATGTCATAGCTAGGCTCATCTGCACAATAAGAGTAGTACCCTTAGCGAAAACGCTAGCAAGTAACCCGCTTATAAGACATACGGGATCACACATGGCAAGACATGAGTAATATATAAGTCAAGGGATTTGAGGGGCACATGTCTTGTAAACTTCCAAATATTGCATTAAATAACGTAGTAAAGCAAGTACAGCAATTTGCCCGCGAATAACAATTCATTGGCTATCAGATACCACGCACATCCATACCACATTGACTCTCGTGATGCATGTCAAAATATGCACTACACTACACAATCACAAATGCATGAGCCATTTCCTTTCAAATCAGTGCAATGCATGTCACAATGTCCGGTCTCGTAACTCGTTACCCTGTAACGCGCCCCGGCTTATATTTCCATCCCGGTTTACGTTACAGGCTCGTATGCTCTGTGATGCGCCCCGGCTTATATTTCCATCCCGGTTTACATCACAGATCTCGTAAAACTCTGCAATGCACCTCGGCTTATATTTCCATCCCGATTAACATTGCAGAGGGCTTTATACCCTGCAACGCGCCCCGGCTTATATTTCCATCCCGGTTTGCGTTACAGCCTTTTGTGCCCTGCAATGCGCCCCGGCTTATATTTCCATCCCGGTTTACATTGCAGGTCACCTTCGCAAATTTGTGCCGTAGCACCTTTCTTTTCAAATCAATATGCAAATGCACGTGCCATGATGCAAGACTCCTCTCTTCATTCTCACTTCTCATTCTCGTATGCAAGTCACATTCATATTTCATGTACACATGCGCAAGTACAAGCAACACACAAGCTTTCACCGACTTACCCATCATGACTTAGGCTTCAACCATCTCGTCAACACTTAGTCTTGACTCTAAGGTTCGTAACCTAAGGCAAGTATCCCTAACCATCCATCATTGAACTCTCACTCACCTCGTACGTTCATCTCCTAACCCTTCTAAGTCATCCACGTTGAACTCCGATTCGAATACCCTTCAAAATTCTCCAAACTTGATTCACCATCTTAAGTCATGTTCCCAAGACTTAGACTAGTCATAATCAGGTCCTAAGAAGTCCCTAAGGTCACCCAAAGTATCCCCTAGCTTCCCTCTTTCTTCCCTTGCTTTCCCACAAAACTGGTTGACGTCATACCCTGACGTCGATCGATCGACATACGTCATACCCTGACGTCGATCGATCGACGTCCATCTGAGGCACGTCGATCTCTCACTCAATCTACGTCGATCGATCGACGTTCATCTGAGGCACGTCGAACTCTCACTCATCCTACGTCGATCGATCTACGTCCTTCTGAGGCACGTCATACCCTCACTTGCTATACGTCGATCGATCAACGTACGTCATACCCTGACGTCGATCGATCGACGTCCCCGTTCCAGAACACCATTCTGCAATTTTCTGCAGAAACTGCAGAAATAACCCCCAATTCGACCCCAACTTCCTTCAAAACCATTCCAAGCCTATTTCCCACTATCAATCCATCCTAAAATCTCCCAAGACAACATCTTTAGCATACGATTCACGGATTCAAGCCTAGCACTCAAAGTACTTATCAAATCAACCCAAAGATCAAATCTTTTCACTCTCCCCTCCCTTCAACCACCATTATCAACAAAGTAGGGTTCAAGGGATTGGGATTTACATGATCTCATATAAACAACAATCAACGAACAAGATTTCAACATATAATGGCCAAATCTCAAACCAAAACACATAGATCTCACAAGTAGATTCACATAGAGAAATTACTGCATGGTGATCCAAATTGATATCAAAATAGGCCCTTTCTCTTTCGCAAATCGTAAAAACTTATAAGTATATTACTTGCCTTTGATTACTCGAGAACTGATTGAAAAATGAAGGAAGATTGGATGACTTTCTGGAGCGATTCTTCTCCTAGGGTTGAAGAGCCTCAAAACCGCCTAGAGGGAGAAGAGACTGCGCGTCAGTTTCTTTCTGCTAATGGGAGAACTGACGTTCAGTCACTTTTATATGGAAAGGGGAAAAGTTTGGTGTTTCTAAATTATATCTATTATCTATTTATCTTAAGGATAAACCTTTATTATTTAATTCTAAATTAAATACAAATTAATTCTAATATTCAATTCTCTCATTAATTTCTAATTAATCCTCATACTTAATTCCTAATTCATTACCGTTGACCGTCATTAATCTCCTTTAATTCCTTCTTTGCCTTTTAATGATCCTACGGAGGGTGCGGGGCATAACAACAGTAAAGCTGTGGTGCTATACTCAAATAACAACCGGAGTTCATCTAAAGCGAAATACATAGAGATGAAGTATCTGGCTGTTAAAGAAAGAATTCTGAGTGGTCTGATCAGTATTGAGCACATTAGTACAGACTCTATGGTGGCCGACCCTTTGACTAAGGCCGTGGAACCGGTTGTGTTTCACAAGCATGTTAGCCGTATGGGTCTTAGTCCAGTTGAGGATGTTTTATCCTAGTGGGAGTCTGTGAGGTTTTTCTGGTGTTCAATAAAGTTGTTTATTTCAGACATACAGTATAATGTACATTCCGGTTATATTAAAGTTTTTCTGCAGAAGTAATGTACATTAAGCAGTTACGGCATACATTCTGAATTCTATTGATCTCGCTAAAGAGGGCCAAGTTGGAATTAGATATGTATGATCACCTAGCATATTAATTCCACACTACATATCCATTTCAGTATCCATATCATTCAGTAGAATGTTAGTATCATGATTTAAGAGGGACTAGTCACTAATTCAATGTGGCGACGTGCGGCTTTAGTCTTTTGTTAACATTTGCTGATGGACCGGATAAAGAAAGACACACTAAAGGACATACGGTATATGAGCTCAAAAGGAGTGACATATAATCTTTAAGATACATACATAGTCCAAGTGGGAGATTGTTGGGATTAATTCGAGATACGTGTGATGCGCAGCACGTTGATAAGGTTTATACGAATTAATCATAAGGTGGACGTTATGTATGATAATATTATATGTCACATATGTCACGTAATAATATTAATTGTTACGTAAAACATCCACACGTTAAGTGATCATCGGGTATGCTCGCGGATGTATAGTGTAGTCTAAATGGAAACCCCGAATATGTAGACAGTCATATGGTCAGAGACCGCGATGGATGGGCTCAAAGTGCAACGACCATAAAGTTACGACATCTGGTCCCCGAGGGGCGACAACCCACGTGTGGCTAGTAGATAATTGTTGGCACAATAATTAAATATTAAATAATATTTAATAATATTTATTATTAAATATTAGATAATATTTGGAAATGGATAGAGATAACTTGAATTTGGCATCAAGTATATTCCAGGTATCTTGGATAAAGGAATCTCTATCCATAAAGGAATATGCCACCAGGATTCCTATTGGATAATGGATAAAGACAACTTGAATATGGCATCAAGCATATTCCAGGCATCTGGGATAAAAGAAACTTTATCTATTAAGAAATATGTCAATTAGGATTCCCCTATTCTCCCCCTATATAAAGGAGGAGACCTTCACCTCCTCACAGCATCAATCAAAGAAATCGGCCATATACAGAGGAAAAGTGGGAGGGTGTGCCAACCTGTTCTATAAAGCTCACACTACCTAGCCTCTCCATCGGGTAAAGCAGTGAATTGTTGATTCCGTTCAAGGGGTATATCAGCAATTGGTGGGAGGTCGTGAATCCTTGGATCACGCCAGATTCTTCATCAGCCGGAGCAGTTGCAGTGCACGTGTTCAGATTAACAACAGCAATGGAGCAAGGTATATTTTCCGCATTTTGTTACTTTGTCCATTGATTCGATTAAACGGTCCTATTCGGGGGTTTATTAAATTAAATCCAACAAGTGGTATCAGAGCAGGCCTAATCGAATCAATTTCGTTAATCTGTTCATTCTGAAAAATTAAAAAAAAAACATTTTTACGGAACAAGTTTTTGATAAAGGAAAAGTTTCTGTTTTTGAATATATAAAAGCCGTCAGGCAGTTAGGCATACGAACAGCGTTGGCGTTGCGGCCAGTGCTCCAGTTATCAAACCTTGAATCCGAAATTTCAGGAACTTTTTTTGATTTCCTGGATTTCGGTTTTATTTGTTAATAAATATAAGAATTCCTGTTATTCAAAGCAAAAGGAGCCTCTGGGTCTGGTGGCCAGCGCCTGGGACAACGTCCTGAAGGTTACGGGTTCAATCCCTCCTAGCCAAAATATTGGCTGTTTTTATAAATTTCTGGAATTCTGTTAGATTTAATATATTATAAAACAGTCTCCTTTCATGCACAAAAGACTTTCTGTCCAAGTGCTTGACAGGAAACAGGAGGTCACAGGTTCGACCCTGTCTCCTGAAATTCTGGATTATTTTTGCTCCAGTCAGAATCTGGCGGTTGAGCTTCTGGATTCGGGTTCGACCCGATCCGGCCCTAATTCGGTTCAGTATAGGACTCCGGCCCACTACCGTATTTAACAACAAAAAAAAAAGAAAAGGGAAATCTGTAAAATCAGAATGGGCTGGGCGGGTTTCGACCCGACCCGACCCGCGGCTCATTTCCCTTTTCCTTTTAATTTTAGTTTTTTTGTTTATGTGTATATTATTATTATTTTGGATAAAGTAAATAATAATAATTTTTATTATTATTATTTAAAGTTCATTTTAAGGAAAATAGTAATAATAACAAATTGTTGTTATTATTATTTTAAAGTCTCCTTTTAAAGAAAATAATAATAATAATGATGATAATTTAATTATTATTGTTATTATTATTAAAGTAAAATAATAATAATAATAATAATAATAAGTAATTATTTTTATTATTATTATTTTAAAGTTTCTTTTTAAAGGAAAATAAAGTAAATAATAATGATAATAATTTGATTATTATTGTTATTATTTAAGGTTTATCAAGGAAAATAGTAATAATAATAATAATAAATTCTTGTTATTATTATTATTATTATTTTAAAGAAATCCAAAATAATAATAATCAAGTGTTAAGTTTAATTTCCGGTTATTGCATTATTTGTTTATATGCATGCAGTTATTTGTTTATTTATTTATTTATGCCTTATGTTTATGCATGTCAATAAATAAATACAATAAAGTTAAGGAACTTAACCCAATAAGGATCCGAATCTTGCTTGACCCGGTTTGACCGAGTTCAACCAAGTTAATTTGATGGGCTAAGTTGACTGAATTAACCAACACTTATCAATCAATGCGGTTTATACTCGTGATAGATGACTCATTGAGTTGTGATAAAAACACCGTACCATAGTTTTGTCTAAGAAAGCCGGTACTTAAGCGAGACCATTGTGACTCCACCGGTGGCCTGGAAATTATGTGGAATGGTAATACACCCTTATGGCAAGTGGGTATTGCTGAATCGGTTCACTTCACACTCAATGTGACCCATCATAAGGTTATATCACTTGTTAAATTGATTGATAAAGATATTGTTTTTTTATACCGTAAGGTGAACTGAGCTTGGTTCAAGGTGGTTCTTATTTGAGCCGTAAAGGGAATCAAGCTAGTTCAAATTGGTTTAAGTAAAACAAAACGGATGTTGGTGTTAAGTATGCACGGTACGTGCAAAAGGGTCAGTCAGTAAACTGCGGATCATTTAGAACCATAAAGTTACGCGACTTAGCAAATGTAGGGCTTTAATATGATCCCCTTAAAGTGCGGCAATCATATCATCGCCACTATATTTGTTATGATCGTGAAGGGCATGTATGTGTTGGAGGCAATCATTGACCGGCCCAAAGGAAGGTGTGATTGTCGAAAACGCATATGAGCATGGTAGTGGACCCAAATATGGCCGGCGGCGAAGCTTTAAAAGCGTAGGTTAACTCATCGGCCCAAAGGAAGGTGGTTAACCTGTGCTTGGAGAGCCGTCATATTGACCACTACACCCAATTGTTGGAAGGTGTTGGGATGACTCCAAAGAGCCCCAATATTGGAAGACAATTGGTAGATGGAATCGGGGTTCTATTTTGATATTTGTTTTTATGCAATTTAAAGATTACACGTGTTGTGTATTTAAGTCCGTCTCTTGTTTGCTTTTCAGCAATAATGTCTAACATTAAGGATATTCCTACAATGAACGGTTCAAACTATAAGCAATGGAAAGATCGATTTGAGATCTTTCTGGGGATTGCTGATCTAGACAATGCGTTACAGATAGATCGTCCAGCTGTGCTAACAGACGAAAGTACCAGTGAGGAAAAATCTCACATGGCACGCTGGCTACGATCAAATCGCATGTGTCTTATGATCATGCAAAAGACTATCCCCAAATGCTTCAGGGGACACGTTTCTAAGTCCACGACGGCTAAGAAATTTTTAGCCGATCTCGAGCAAAGATATGTAAAGAATGAGAAAGCCGAGGCAGGCAATCTCTTAAAGAAACCTTGCTCGAAACAGTACCGTGGAATCGACAGCATAAGGGTGCATAAAGTTATGAATGCTGTCGCCACCAATTTTGGTGGTAAGAAACGCAAAGCTGCGGAAATGGTTACTGTGCAAAAGGCAAGTCAAAAGGAAAAGGGGGTGCCTACTGCTGACACACCCAAAAGCATGACTTGTTTCTTTTGCAATAAGGAAGGACATTTAAGGAAGAATTGTACCGGTTATATATCTTGTCTCAAGAAAAAGGGTACATTCTTAGTTTGTTCTGAAGTTAATTTTGTTTCGGATATAGCCACTTGGTGGGTCGATACGGGAGCCACGACCCACCTATCTGTGACTATGCAAGGTTGCCTAAGCCATAGAAAACCAAGCGACGATGAAAGATACGTCTATTGGGGAAATGGCAGCGGCATAAAGGTTGAAGCCATCGGGCATTTCAGATTGCTGTTGACATCCGGTTTCTATCTAGATTTGCATGACACTTTTGTAGTACCATCGTTTAAACGAAATCTTATTTCGTTTTATCGATTGGATAAAAGTGGATATTACGGTTATTTTGGAAATGGAAATTTCCAACTTTATCATGCTTCTAGATTGAGTGCCGGAGATGGTGAGGATGGGCGTACGGGCCCCAGGCGATTTTGTTGTGGCATTCGTGGCACGTGCATTGCATTTGGAGTGGGTTGAGATGTACGGGTCTCAGACGCTCGAGTGGAGTGGATCATGGTGTACAGGCCATGGGTACTCGGTCATGGTGGATCATGGTGTACGGGCCATGGGCATCGGTTGTGGTGGATCGTGGTGTACGGGCCACGGGCATCGGTCAGGGTGAATTGTAGTGTACGGGCTACAGGCATCCAGTCAATCCTGGGATCATGCATTGCATATAGGTCTAGGGCATATTGCATGACATGATTCTTGTTGCGTGTGACACGTTAATTGAGCATGCATCACGTACTTGCGCATTTTTATGTGGAGTGCTTTACTTACCGCATTTACTTTATCTTATGCATGTTCTCTTATATTTATGTGTTATGTGTTATATCATGTTTATGTGCTATGTGGCTATATGATTTCGGTATGTACGTTTTGTATTTGTTTGAGGCGGCATCTACTGGGTGATTTCTGTCACTCACCCCTACTTCCCAGGTGAGCCAGATGAGGACTACGAGCATATCTTTGTTGAGGACGGGACGAACATAGCTGAGTGGGCTGGTTGATAGCTGCAGCTAGGATACGAGGGGAACTCTGCGGCTGATTTTTTGTGGTTATCTTTTGGGGATTTTCACATACTTCTTTAGTACTTTTATAATCAGAAGTTTGATTCAGTAATGTAATGACGATTATTGGAGTTTAATTTAAGTTATGATTTACGTTTCTGTGAGAAAAATTTCTACGTTATTTCTGACGTGTAAGAGATTGATTCGGCGCCTTGTATTCTCCTCAGCGAGATACGGCGGGTGCACTGTTCCCGATGCTAGGGTTCGGGAGCGGGGCGCTACAATCTCGCCGCAGAGTGTGCCAATAGTATCCAGCAAGATAGCATTTCCTTACCATCGACTGGGCACCCGGATGGTTTCTGCAGATTCCTTGGTGCATCTCTCGAAGGATGTAATCTCCTTCCTCTCCAGTCACGCATTTCAACCAAGGCTGCGAAAATGATTTTTTATAAAGGTGGTCGTTGAAAAGGGCATACCTTACTACCTTCAAACGAAGGCGACGAGCTGCACGCTTGTCCTCGGGCTGAACTCCATGCTGCAAGAAATTAACGAGTTCATCCATCCAAGTGCTGTGATAGTCCACTTGCAGCACTTCATTGGCATCGTAAGCTCGATGCTTTACTAGTTCCATCACTATCTTCTTTCCCAAAGTTGTTGAAGTGGATGATGCTAGCCGAGATAACGCGTCAGCTCTCTTATTGGCAGATCTGGGGATATGTTCGATGCTGAAGTGCTCGAATGCCTGCCCGAGCTGCAGCACTTTAGCCAAATATGTTTTCATGTTTTCCTCTTTGGCTTCGTAATCCCCGTTGACCTGAGAAACAATCAGCTGTGAATCACTTCGGGAAATGATTCGTTCTGCCCTTAACTTTCTCGCGAGGCCTAGTCCTGCTATGAGGGCCTCGTATTCTGCCTCGTTGTTGGTGGATTCGAAGTCAAATCGCAAGGCATACTCAAATTCTTCTTTATTGGGATTGATAATTAGGAGTCCTGCTCCACAACCATCTTTGGAGGAAGACCCATCCACATATAATATCCAGTCTGCCACTGGCTTGATATCTTCCTCCACGGATATCCCTTCTGCTAAGAAAACTGCTAATGCTTGGGCTTTGATGGAAGTTCTTGATTTGTATTGGATATCATACTCGGCAAGCTCCACGACCCATTTTGCAGCTCGGCCAGATGTGTCTGGCCTTGATAAGATTTGTTTCAAGGGCTGGTCAGTGATTACTATAATGGGATGAGCTTGCAAGTAAGGCATTAACTTCCTCGCTGCCACTACGAGTGCTAAGACTATCTTCTCAGCATTGGGATATCTTACTTCAGGTCCATGTAAAATTTTACTGGCGAAATAGATGGGCCTTTGTACATTATCCTGATCCCTGAGCAGACTGCACTAACTGCTTCTTTGTACGTTGAAAGGTATACATATAGCTCTTCTCCGGGTATAGGTGAAGTAAGCATTGACACCTCAGCCAAATGGGACTTCAGCTCATCGAAGGCCTTTTGACAATGTTCGTCCCACTGGAAAGCTGTCTTCTTTTTCAAGACCTGGAAGAAAGGAAGGGACCTCTCAGCATATTTGGACAAAAATCTGCTCAGTGCGGCAATCCGACCCGTTAACCTCTGTACTTCCTTTATATTCCTAGGAGGATGCATGTTTTGTATAGCTTCAATTTTAGCAGGGTTGGCTTGTACCCCATCTTTGGAAACCATGTATCCCAAGACCTTTCCAGTACGTATCCCAAACGTGCACTTTTTTGGGTTTAGTCTCATGCGTGAGTCTCTCAGCACAGTGAAAACTTCCCTTAAATTTTTGATATATTTATCAAGAGTCCTAGTCTTGATTAACATATCGTCGATGTAGACTTCCATTATCCGGCCAATCTGCTCATTGAAGAAGGAATTGACCAGACGTTGATAAGTGGCCCCTGCGTTCTTCAACCCGAATGGCATAGTTACATAACAATAAGTACATGACTCAGTTATGAAAGCAGTCTTTTCCTGATCTTCTAATGCCACGAGGATCTGATGATAGCCTTTGAAGGCATCCAAGAAATCAAAGATTTCATGCCCAAGTGTTGAATCCACTAGCCTATCGATTTTTAGGAGTGGGTAACAATCTTTTGGACATGCTTTGTTGAGATCAGTGTAATCTATACACATTCTCTAGGACTCGTCTTGTTTGGGTACCACCAGTGGGTTAGCCAACCAGATTGGAAAAAGCACTTCAATAATGAACTTTATAGCCAACAATTTCTGGACTTCCTCTTCAGTGACCTTATTCCTCTCTGGAGCAAAGTTCCGTTTCTTTTGCTTGACTGGCTTTGCTAAAGGGTCAACGTTTAGTTTATGTTCAGCCAAATGTGGAGGTATCCCAGGCATGTCCTCCATAGTCCATGCAAAGATAATCGAGAACTCTCTCAGCAGATCCTGCAGCTGAGTTAGCAATTCAGACGGCATCCAGGTCCCGATCTTTATAATATTTTCAGGTCTACTCGGATCAAGGACAAAGTCCTGCACTGCATCATCCGATTGTAAATGCTCCTCGTCTGAAGGTATCAGTTCATCAAGACTGACTTGCTGAATTGATTCATTCCCTTAGTGGCAATAGCGTAGCAATTCTGTGCCACTTGTGTATCACCTTGGATAGTAGCCACTCTCCCTGGAGTGGGAAACTTCATGCTGACGTGCAAGGGTGATACAATGGCCTCCAAGGCCACCAAGGCTGGCCGACCCAATATGAGGTTGTATGGGGATACGTCCTTGACGACTAAAAAGTCTATCCATATGCATCGATAGGCAGGGGGTTTGCCAAAACTGCAGCTGAGCGTGACCAGACCTGCTGGCCGCACTGCAGCTCTGGTGAATCCATACAAGGACGAGGTAACCGGTTTCATCAAGGAATCGGGTAAACCAAGCTGCTGATATACCCGATAAAACATTAGATTTACAGCAATACCGGTATCCACATAAACGCGTCGGACTTGCACAACTTTATCTGGAGGAAGGTGCACACACAGCTCTATCACTAAGCCTGTGTTGTTGGAGTCTAGAGGAACGGGATCTTCTGGCCCATAAGTCAGCTCTCTTGCCATCTTGGCTCTTTTAGCTGGTGGATCTAATGAGGTTCCTGAGGAACTAAGTGCTCCTTGGCCTGAGTGAAATGGGCCTCCAGAGATTGTATATATAATAGCATTGACTTGGGGCTGACCTGCAACCCCACGCCTTCCCTGTTCCCCATCATCCTCACCCCGGCGGTGCCGTGGTGGAGACTTTGGGCGGCATTTGTCTTTCTGGGGATCCCTGTGGAAATCCAGACGGTTGTTCAGGCGTGATCGAGGGTCATAAAACTGTTTTAAATGTCCCTGTTCGATAAGTCGTTTAATAGCCTGAGCCAACTGCCTGCAATCCTCAGTATCATGCCCGATATCTCTATGGTAGCGGCAATAGTATTTAGGATTCCTTTTCACCCTAGGCCCGTTCAACGGCTCTGGTTCTGTCCTCAGACCATCTTTTTCCATGACGGTCAGAATATATTCTTGTGAGGCCAACAGTGGTAAACCCTCCCTACCACCTTGGTCCTTACCGCCTATACGATCAAACGCGCTGCGCCGATCATGGTTTTTCCCTTCATGGCGCCGATCTTCCTTTTTTGAACTAGGTCGGATTTCTTGTCGGGTTGTATGCTCGGCTTCTCTCTTTAACCTGTTTGCCTCCTCTCCTCGGACAAACTGGTGAGCTTTCTCTAAGCATTCTCTTAGAGTTGTAGGTCCCTCTTCAGCCAGTTGGGAGAAGAGGCGACCAGCTCGAAGTCCATTAATGAAGGCCGCGGCTTTAATGCCTTCATTTCTGTCACTGACCTGCAGTGACTCGTCTGAGAAACGTTGCATGTACTGTAACATAGATTCGTCTGGACCTTGTCTCAAGGTCATTAGATGGGATGAGTTTTTCACAAATGGGGTGCTGGACACAAACTGTGGCTTGAACTTCTGTGCCAACTGCTTAAAAGACTTTACAGATTTTGATGGAAGCTCTTGGAACCATCTCCTGGTCTTTCTCCTTAAATATAAGGGGAAAGTCTTGCAACGCAAAGGGTCTGGGATGTTTTTCAGACTCATAGCCGTTTGAAACTAGAAGAGATGGTCCGTTGGGTCCGTGGTCCTATCATAAGTGTCCATCTTTGGCACCTTGAAGCTGTCAGATGCCAAATATTCTGCTATATCCCAAGAAAAAGACTTTCCTGGACAGCTTGTACAAACTCTTGCCTGTGCTCTTCATAGTAAGCTCTCGGCCTACGAAGAACTTCTTCGTCCCTAGGGACGCTTTTTAGAGACTTTGACCTCACACTCAAGTGAGGTCTGGACATATGCTCCGACTCCACAGTTGGAGCTTTGAAACTATGTCTTCTAGCATCCGCCATAAATTCTTTATACGGTCTTGAAGAGTGGCTTTGTGATACTTCTTTCTGAGGAAGAGGTGGATCCACCTCCATATTTTGCACCTCTGGCTGCTTGCATTTGAGATGCCGTACCTTGGCTTCGAACATTTCCATGTTCTCAGCAACGTATTTCATCGCTTTTTCCCGTACTTCCCTTGAAGCTTCCAGGACAGGATCGGGATCAGGCATAGGAGATTCAGGTACCCGAGAAACCTGTTCTAGGGCAGCTGAACTCGTAACCATGCGTCGTGGTGGGTTGAATGACTCACCCAAACCTTCTCGACCACCCTTTGTCATAAGTAAGCGTTGTCTGTTTTGAGTTTGCACTTTTTACTGGATTAAGGGTCTAAGGGGCCCTTTCTCTAGCGCCAAACGATGAAGCCGGATCTTCACCAAGGGTCTTGATGACCTCAAATTAGCTTTGTCAGTTAATTTGAAGAGTTGTTAACTGGGTTGGGAGTGGCACCTGGAATAACCTCTAAAATATCCTGCACAAGAAAGCACAGGTCAGAGGTCCCGGGGGGTTGGCACCGGGAAAAACCCTCCGATGCTCAAGTCAGTTTGGGCCATATCTCACTGAGATTATAATTTAGATGGTGAGTTTTGAATTTCTCACAGTATGGACCGAAGAGCAATGTGTATGAACTTGCTTTAGGATTTTTGTGTTTGAATTCCGGATCCTTTTCTTTGTCTTGGTTGGCTTGCTTTTATAGACCTTTCTCCGCCTTTAGCTTCTGATAGTGGATAAGACGTTTGCTTGGGGCAGAAAGCCTGGGACGCAGTAGGTCTGCTGATGTGACCAGTAGCCTGACTGATGTGACTAATAGGCCGGCTGTTGTGACCTTGGCGTGTTCAGAAAGAATAACCAGCTGTAGTTATTATATTCGAATTGCATCTCTGTCTGAGGGTCCCACGAGGTAATGTCGTGCTTGGTTCCTTTGCCGAAGTCCCCAACTGAACTCTGCCGAAGTGCAAGATCAAGTCTTGCCGAAGTGCAGAATTAAGTCCAGCTGAAGTGGTCCGAAGTGCGGCACTCGTGTAGAGACTGAAGTTGGTGCCGAGGTGCAAGCCTTGGCATATCCTTTGGTTATATAATAAGTGTCATGCTGCCCTGCTGAAGTGTAGCCAAGGCTGAACAACCATGCTTGGGCGCTGCACTGCTGAACTGCAGTACTTGAGTGCTGAGCTACTGGAGTTGAACTGTTGACTGTTGTTGACTAACTGACGATTTAATTATGGTTTATCAGAATGAGAGCGGAATCAAAAGAATGATTTATTACGAAAGGAAAACATGTGCCTCAAATTCTTGCTTCGACTATTACTATATTCACCGAAGAGTTAACAGAATACGCAAAAGAGGAGTTGTCGTAGAAAATATACTTGTCTCTCAGTAGTATTTAAGAAAGAAGTTTCTGGTGTATTAAATTTTCGTATTTGTACGGGTCATAAGAGATATCGGGTCGATTCACGATCTTTGTACGCAGCTTAATCATATGCTTTTTACAATAAACTTTTTTAACGATTTTAATCATTGACCTCAAGGTCTTTACCAGTTGCTCCAACCCTATGTTTTGTACAATAAACTTTTTCTTTGTACAATAAGTTTTTTCTGCGACTCGAATCGATGACTTCAAAATTCTTACCAGTTGCTCCAAAACCCATTCTCATTTCGATGTATGATTTACCATCGTTAAATTATAGGAAAAGTTTAGGTTCACGACCACTAAAGTTTACATATTATAAAAAAAAAGGGTTAAATATTATAAAAGAGGATGTAATTCATTTATTATGTCAGTGAATATGTAATTAAAAGTTCATAATCAATAATTGCAGTCGCTGTCTTCGTTCAAATATAGTATTAGCTCTCATTTCATTTATCGCATACTTAGAAGTTGGTCAGAACCATATAAACAGAAACTGTGATTTCTATCTGCGAACATGTTTGGAACCACTTGTATTAAAACACGTTACTAAACTTTGATCAACATGAGTAACAGAAAATGCTCAATATTACACTTGTCTTAATCCAATACTTACCAAGAAGTAACAAATCTAAACGCTCAGCAAGTAGATAATTTCCAATATTTTTACAAAATATTTGTCAAATATTCGCACTAATAAAAAAAATGGGTTCACCTACTTCGGAAAACCAAATAACCAGTCATCTAAAATGGGATAGGATCCCTCACCGCAAAGGGTATGCGGTGACGCGTGACCGCGCGACACGTGGCAGTAAAGGAGGATGGTGAGGCTAGATGCGGGTGATCCTCATCTAGCCTCACCACCCTCCTTGTTGCCACGTGTCGCGCGGTCACGAAAGGGGTGAGAAAAGTGGGGGTTAGGAGATCTCAACCCATCTGGAATACTAGAAATCCAATGCTTCGAAATTCAATGTTAACTTCCTCCAAAAAAAAAACAAATAAATAAATAAATCAATGTTTACAATCATGGGTTGGGCCAAGGAAAAAGGGGACGGTAGGAGAAAAGGTCAATATATACCATAATGTATGTTGATCCACGATATAAACGTCCATACTTTTTTTTTTTCCCTTTTTCCTGAAAGGAAACATTCATGCTTCAACCCAGTGCATGGAAAGAATGCATGCATCAATGTTGTTAAGGACATAGTCGTCCTCGCAAAACATAACATATTATTACAAGAAATCAATGTAAGAACCCTCCTTATATGTAAACAATCGACACCATACTCATGTCAAGACCACAAGAAGATAGATAAAAGGAATCCTGCAGAAAAATTTGTACATACTGCAAATCAAGAAAGGAGGGAGGACGGAGAAGAGAACACCAGAACAATTTTATAGAAGCCAACAACAAAGTCTTCAAACGCAAATTGCTGATCCACCATACTTTCGATTTCCCAGTCTTGTAATATCTTTGGCAAAAGCGCGATACACTCCTTTCACGCTCTATGAAGAACACGAAATCCACGATCACCTGAAATAGCAAGGCAGTAGAAATCAGTTCTATGCATACAAGTACTTAAAGGATATAGATTATGGTTCTTACCTCATAATAGAACAATCAACTAACACCTGCCAACCCGCGGTTATTGTCTTCAAATGGAGGAAGCAAGAGCAGGTGTTTCACATATGTAACTGAAATAAGGAACCAGAAGGAAATGGAAAACGATCAACAAACATGTGTAGCGAATGCAAAGAGAGAAAAGAACCACCCCTGAATCACCAATATGCAGTTTATAAGAATGGAGAACTAAGCATAAACAAATGTCAGTTAATTCAACCCAACAACAATACATAAAACAAAGTACTTGAACATGCTACAGATCATTAAGGATTAGTCCTCAATAAAAATGACCTCAAGGAAGACCATCATCAGAAAGTTCGCGGTAGCATCCGAGAAATTTCTAAAGATCATTCTCAATCAAAGTTCACGAAAGTGGGAAAAGGCAGATTCTGCTTTCCTTTATTTGATATTCTATATGAAGATTTTGGCTAAACTCAGTTGTTAAGGTTATTTTCAACAACTGGACAAAGGGATTCTATAAAACATTGGTCAGTTATAAAAGAATTAGTGGAATTTATCAAACAAACCCATTGTAGCTAAAAGACAAGTAGTCGACACATACAAATTAACCATAGAATCATTATTACCTGAAGTGTCTCAGGGAACAATATCAATCCAAAGTGCTCCAGATGAACTAGAGGTTACAAAGGACCTTGGAGGAGGCCAGCAGCACTTAAAAAAAACGCAGAAATTCGCAGCATCTTACAGATGGAAAGATACGGGAGAAGTTTCAATCTTGATAGTGTAGGGTAGAAGCAACAAGTAGGATACAACTGTAGGGGAGAAGCAACAAGTAGGATACAACACCTACAAGGATCAACTTCAAGACAACCAACCAAAATGCTTAACCCAATCCACCACAATAGATTCACCAAGCTAAGATCAATCTCACATCAAAACCTCAAGCAAATTATCAAAGATAAAGCTTCAAACAACACAAGAGATTTATACGTGGAAAAACCCCTTCAATGTGAAGGATAAAAAACCACGGGACTTGTAAGGAGTCCACCCTTCTTCTTCTCTTATTATGAAATTGAGGGTAAAAACACCCAAATCAGTGTACAAGGATGTTACAACCCACCAACAATAACATACATAAGAGTCAACAATTGAGGAGAACAAAAATGCAGAAATTTCACCAAAAATCGCGTCTGACACCAGCAGCGATTACGGACGATCCAGAGCTCGGATTAAAATTCTGAACGGTCAGAATGTAGCCCTGAGTGTTCTGAACAAGCTGTCCAAATTTCAGCAAAATCCGACGGTCGGATCTCCGGTGATCGTCGAAATAGCAGAGGCTGCCCAGAAAAATTCTGCACCCACGAAATCTTTCTCCTCCCTTTCTCTCTCTGTTTTTCTTTTGTCAAATGCCTCAGATGTTCTACAGTGCTACTCTACGAATTTTTAAGCCAGCAAAAAAAAACAAACACCTTTAAATGGGCTGGACCCCAATAATACAACAATCTCCCCCTCCAGCCAATTTGGAGAAGACTATACACAAAGCTCATCAAAAGAACATACCTGCAAGCTTGGAACAAAATTCAAGCTTGCTTCCAGGAACTACCTTAGTCAACATATCAGCACCATTCTTGTTGGTATGAATCTTCTTCAACTTCATTAGTTGCTCTTCAATGACATCACGCAACCAATGATACCTTACATCAATATGTTTTGTGCGGGCATGGTACATGCTATTTTTACTCAAGTCCATAGCACTTTGACTATCACAAAACACAACATACTCACTTTGCTTCAAACCCAACTCTTGAAAGAAACATTTCAACCAAAGCATTTCTTTGCATGCTTCCACTGCTGCTATATACTCTGCCTCGGTTGTAGACAATGCTACACATTTCTGTAGCTTGGATTGCCATGAAATGGCTCCCCCTGCAAATTTAAACAAGTAACCAGAGGTAGACCTTCTGTTATCAAGATCACCAGCCATGTCAGCATCTGTAAATCCCTCAAGAAT
This sequence comes from Eustoma russellianum, assembly GCA_036186865.1. Taxonomy (NCBI): domain Eukaryota; kingdom Viridiplantae; phylum Streptophyta; class Magnoliopsida; order Gentianales; family Gentianaceae; genus Eustoma; species Eustoma russellianum. The sequence goes on along the minus strand of AP025047.1, from coordinate 7,792,351 downwards.
AGGCTCACCACCTCCAAAACACAAACTCAATTTCGAGGTGCCATGCAAATATCTCAAGATCCACTTTACAGCTTCCCAGTGAACCTTGCCTGGATTAGCCAAGAATCTGCTAACCAAACCAACAGCATGTGCTATATCCGGTCTTGTACACACCATAGCATACATCAATGAACCAACAGCAGAGGAGTAAGGAATATGTGACATACTTTCCTTCTCTTTCTCGGTAGTAGGACAACACCGCTTGCTCAACTTGAAATGACCTGCAAGTGGTGTATTAACTGGCTTGGCATTCTTCATATTGAACCTTTCAAGCACCCGTTCAATATACTTCTCTTGTGACAGCCAAAGCTTACCAGCTTTTCTATCACGAACAATATCAATGCCAAGAATTTGCTTTGCAGGACCCAAATCTTTCATATCAAAGGACTTTGACAAATCCTCTTTCAACCTGCGAATCATCTCAACATCTTGTCCCACTATCAGCATATCATCAACATACAAGCAAAGGATAATGAAGTTACCTTCAGAGAACTTTCTAAAATAAACACAAGGATCTGCAGAAGTCCGCTTGTATCCATTAGTACTCATAAAAGAATCAAACTTGCGGTACCATTGCCTTGGTGCCTGCTTGAGTCCATAGAGACTCTTTTTCAACTTACAAACAAAATTCTCCTTTCCTTTGACTTCAAATCCTTCCGGCTGCTCCATGTAAATCTCCTCATGCAAATCACCATGTAAAAAAGCAGTTTTTACATCAAGTTGTTCAAGTTCAAGATCCAAACTGGCAGCTAGTCCCAAAATTATACGAATGGAAGTCATCTTCACCACTGGTGCAAAAATCTCATCAAAGTCGATGCCTTTCTTCTGATGGCATCCCTTCACCACTAGTCTTGCCTTCCGTCTCACTAGCTTGTGGCCATCTTTCTTGTTCTTAAACAACCATCTGTTCTTCAAGACTTTCTTTCCTGTTGGACGCTTCACCAAGTCATAGGTTTCATTCTTCTTCAAAGAATCAATCTCCTCTTGCATAGCCTTAAACCAATGGTCTTTGTCTGGATGTGACAACACCTCTTGAAGGCTCTCAGGCTCCCCCTCATCTGTGATTAGGATATACTCAGAACTGGGATAAAGTCTTGAAGGTTGTCGAACTCGGGTTGACTTTCTAACTGTTTGCTCTTCCACCTGTGGGCTGAATTGCTCCCCCTGATTAGAAGACTCTCCATGTTCAATATCGACATCTTCATCATCAGGTTGTGGTACAACAACTTCTGGTTGTACCTCTTCAATATGGTCATGTTCATGAATGGTGTCATGACCATCCTCGGGAGCATCACCTGTTTGTTGATCATCTGGAACAGAAATAGGAGACATATCAATAGCATCATGCGAGAAATCAGTAGAATAAGTCTTACCAGCACCTAAGAGATGAAAACCCATCTCGTGCTCATAAAAGACAACGTCTCTACTCCTCACAACTTTTTGCTTTGCTGGATCATAAAGTCTGTAACCAAACTCTTCATCACCATATCCAACAAACACACAAGGAGAAGTCTTGAAATCAAGCTTCAATCTTTGTTCCTTCGGTACATGCATAAAAGCCTTGCACCCAAACACTCTCAGATGAGAATAAGAAGGATCTTTCTCGAACCAAACCCTCTCAGGAATCTCAAACTCCAAAGGAACTGATGGTGCTCTATTTATCAAGTACACAGCGGTTCCAACTGCTTCTCCCCAAAATGACTTAGGAAGATTGGACATCCTAAGCATACATCTCACTTTTTCAACAATAGTTCTGTTCATCCTCTCGGCAACACCATTGTGTTGTGGAGTACCAGGTTCTGTTCTTTCATGCCGAATGCCATATCTTGAGCAATATGCTTTAAACTCATTTGAAGTGTATTCACCTCCATTATCAGTTCGGAGACGCTTCAATTTGCAATCTGACTCCCTTTCCACCATGGCATGAAACTTCTGAAAGATACCAAACACTTCGCTTTTGTTCTTCATCATATAAACCCAAGTTCTCCGAGTAGCATCATCAATAAAAGTAACAAAGTATTTGTTATCACCAAGTGATTCCACCTCCATGGGACCACATACATCAGAGTAAACCAACTCTAGCTTCAGTTTCTTTCTTGTGGATCTCCTCGGAAAAGAAACTCTATGTTGCTTTCCTGCTAAGCAATGATCACAAGGGTCAAGAGAGATGGTAACATCAACAGGAATAAGAGACTTACCAGCCAGCAACTTTATACCCTTCTCACTGACATGTCCTAATCTTCGGTGCCATAAGTTAGGTGAAGTTTTCTCCTCAACAGCATTCAACTCACCAGTACACACTTTCAAGTGTGTCTTATACAAGGTGCAGCAAAGCTTGCCACGAGCAACGGTCAATGAACCCTTAGACAATTTCCATTTACCCTCACCAAAAGTGTGCTTGTAACCTTCTTGATCAAGTACATTAGCAGACAATAAATTGAGGCGTAAATCTGGAATGTGGCGAACATCTCTCAATGTCAAATAGCACCCAACACTGGTTTGTACTCGAATATCTCCAATTCCAACAATACTAGCTGAACTCTGGTTTCCCATCTTCACACTACCAAAATCTCCAGTTCGGTAGTCAATAAAGTACTCCTTAACAGGAACACAATGATAAGAAGCCCCAGTGTCAACAAGCCATTCAGAATCGGAATTGTCAACATGACAACAATCACCAGTAGTACAAATCAAAGAAACAGAATTATCTGAAGTAGAAGCTGTCGCAGCTGTATTCTTGTCCTCACCCTCTTTGAAATGATCACTTTTCTTCTTTTGTTGATCTCTTTTCAACTTATAGCAAAATATTTGAATATGTCCAGGTTTGCTACAATAGTGACATATCGTGGGTTCTCTCCCATCCTTGGACTTGGACCTGGACTTGGACTTGCCACGCCCCTTGGGATATCTACTCTTGCTTCTTCCTCTATTCTCTACCACAAATGCCTGTGAAATATCAACACCCATCTCCTTTCTTCTAAGCTCTTCATTGAACATGCTCTCTTTAATGACATCCAATGAAAGCGTACCATCTGGAGCTGAGTTGCTGATGGACACAACCAAGGTTTCCCAACTGTCAGGCAGAGAACTCAATAGGAATAAAGCCTGCAACTCATCATCAAGAACAATCTTCATCACAGTCAACTTGTTAATGATATCTTGAAAGTCACTTAGATGCTCAGAAACAGACTTCCCTGGCTTCAACTTGAGATTAACAAGTCTCTTAATCAATGATGCCTTGTTATGAGCAGTCTTTCTTTCATAAAGGCCCTCCAATTTTCTCCACAACTCAAGTGGCTCATTCTCTTGGGACACATGATTGAATATGCTAATGTCAATCCACTGTCTAATTGTTCCCAAGGTCTTTCTCTTTAATTTTTCCCATTCTTTATCTGGCATCTTCTCTGGTTTAGTGGGCTTGTCATCTTTCTTGGTTTTATCCACATCAATTGGATCAAACAAATCTTTACAATATAACAAATCTTCCATCATCGGACGCCAAATGGAATAATTGGTTGATGTCAATTTAACCATAGAATGATTTCCAGATTCCATATCTACGGTTTAACCAAATGCTCTGATACCAGTTGTAGGGGAGAAGCAACAAGTAGGATACAACACCTACAAGGATCAACTTCAAGACAACCAACCAAAATGCTTAACCCAATCCACCACAATAGATTCACCAAGCTAAGATCAATCTCACATCAAAACCTCAAGCAAATTATCAAAGATAAAGCTTCAAACAACACAAGAGATTTATACGTGGAAAAACCCCTTCAATGTGAAGGATAAAAAACCACGGGACTTGTAAGGAGTCCACCCTTCTTCTTCTCTTATTATGAAATTGAGGGTAAAAACACCCAAATCAGTGTACAAGGATGTTACAACCCACCAACAATAACATACATAAGAGTCAACAATTGAGGAGAACAAAAATGCAGAAATTTCACCAAAAATCGCGTCTGACACCAGCAGCGATTACGGACGATCCAGAGCTCGGATTGAAATTCTGAACGGTCAGAATGTAGCCCTGAGTGTTCTGAACAAGCTGTCCAAATTTCAGCAAAATCCGACGGTCGGATCTCCGGTGATCGTCGAAATAGCAGAGGCTGCCCAGAAAAATTCTGCACCCACGAAATCTTTCTCCTCCCTTTCTCTCTCTGTTTTTCTTTTGTCAAATGCCTCAGATGTTCTACAGTGCTACTCTACGAATTTTTAAGCCAGCAAAAAAAAACAAACACCTTTAAATGGGCTGGACCCCAATAATACAACAACACCACCTACACAGATCAACTTCAAGACAACCAACCAAAATGCTCAACCAATTCACCACAATTGATTCACCAAGCAAATATCAATCACACACCAAAACCTTAAGCAAATTATCCAAGATAAAGCTTCAAACAACACAAGAGATTTATACGTGGAAAAACCCCTTCAATGTGAAGGATAAAAAACCACGGGACTTGTAAGGAGTCCACCCTTCTTCTTCTCTTATTATGAAATTGAGGGTAAAAACACCCAAATCAGTCTACAAGGATGTTACAGCTCACCAACAACAACATACATAAGAGAGAACAATTGAGAGGAACAAAAATTGCAGAAATTTCACCAAAATTTCGTCTGACACCAGCAGCGATTAAAACCGATTCAGGGTTCGGATTGAAATTCTGAACGGTCAGAATGTAGCCCTGTGTGTTCCGAAGATGCTGTCCAAATTTCAGCAAAATCCAACGGTTGGATCTCCGGCGATCGTCAAAGAAGCGGAGGCTGCCCAGAAAAAATTCTGCACTCAGAAAATTCTCTCCCTTCTCTTTTCTCTCTGTTTTTCAGCCTCAGATGTTGTACAGTGCCCTCATGCGAATTTTAGCCAGCAAAAACATCTTTATAGGGCTACTAAGAGAATCTCCCAAATACCCAAACAATTTGGGTCTCACAAAATAAGTGATTGGTCTATCACTTACAAAATGTCCAATAACAAATGGACTGCACTAATGCCCCAACAATCTCCCCCTCCAGTCCAATTTGGGGAAGACTATACGCAAAGCTCATCAATATGACATGCCTACAAGCTTGGAACAAAATTCAAGCTTGCTTCCAGGAACTACCTTTGTCAACATATCAGCACCATTCTTGTTGGTGTGAATCTTCTTCAACTTCATTAGTTGCTCTTCAATGACATCACGCAACCAATGATACCTCACATCAATATGCTTTGTGCGAGCATGGTACATGCTATTTTTGCTCAAATCCATAGCACTTTGACTATCACAAAACACAACATACTCCGTTTGATTCAAACCCAACTCTTGAAAGAAACGTTTCAACCAAAGCATTTCTTTGCATGCTTCCACAGCTGCTATATATTCTGCCTCGGTTGTAGACAATGCTACACACTTCTGTAGCTTGGATTGCCATGAAATGGCTCCCCCTGCAAATTTGAATAAGTAACCTGAGGTAGACCTTCTGTTATCAAGATCACCAGCCATGTCAGCATCTGTAAATCCCTCAAGAATAGGCTCACCACCTCCAAAACACAAACTCAATTTTGAGGTGCCATGCAAATATCTCAAGATCCACTTTACAGCTTCCCAGTGAACCTTGCCTGGATTAGCCAAGAATCGGCTAACTAATCCAACAGCATGTGCTATATCCGGTCTTGTACACACCATAGCATACATCAATGAACCAACAGCAGAAGAGTAAGGAATATGTGACATACTTTCCTTCTCTTTCTCGGTAGTAGGACAACACCGCTTGCTTAACTTGAAATGACCTGCAAGTGGTGTATTAACTGGCTTGGCATTCTTCATATTGAACCTTTCAAGCACCCATTCAATATACTTCTCTTGTGACAACCAAAGCTTACCAGCTTTTCTATCACGAACAATTTCAATGCCAAGAATTTGCTTTGCAGGACCCAAATCTTTCATATCAAAGGACTTTGACAAATCCTCTTTCAACCCGCGAATCATCTCAACATCTTGTCCCACTATTAGCATATCGTCAACATACAAGCAAAGGATAATGAAGTTACCTTCAGAGAACTTTCTAAAATAGACACAAGGATCTGCAGAAGTCCGCTTGTACCCATTATTACTCATAAATGAATCAAACTTGCGGTACCATTGCCTTGGTGCCTGCTTGAGTCCATAGAGACTCTTTTTTCAACTTGCAAACAAAATTCTCCTTACCTTTGACTTCAAATCCTTCTGGCTGCTCCATGTAAATCTCCTCATTCAAATCACCATGTAAGAAAGCAGTTTTTACATCAAGTTGTTCAAGTTCAAGATCCAAACTGGCAGCTAGTCCTAAAATTATACGAATGGAAGTCATCTTCACTACTGGTGCAAAAATCTCATCAAAGTCGATGCCTTTCTTCTGGTGGCATCCCTTCACCACTAGTCTTGCCTTCCGTCTCACTAGCTTATGGCCATCTTTCTTGTTCTTAAACAACCACCTGTTCTTCAAGACTTTATTCTCTTTTGGACGCTTCACCAAGTCATAGGTTTCATTCTTCTTCAAAGAATCCATCTCCTCTTGCATAGTCTTAAACCAATGGTCTTGTCTGGATGTGACAACACCTCTTGAAGGCTCTCAGGCTCCCCCTCATCTGTGATTAGGATATAATCTGAACTAGGATAAAGTCTCGAAGGTTGTCGAACTCGGGTTGACTTTCTAACTGTTTGCTCTTCCACTTGTGGACTGAATTGCTCCCCCTGATTAGAAGACTCTCCATGTTCAACATCTACATCTTCATCATCAGGTTGTGGTACAACAACTTCTGGTTGTACCTCTTCAATATGGTCATGTTCATGAATGGTGTCATGACCATCCTCGGGAGCATCACCTGTTTGTTGATCATCTGGCACAGAAATAGGAGACATATCAATAGCATCATGAGAGAAATCAGTAGAATAAGTCTTACCAGCACCTAAGAGATGAAAACCCATCTCGTGCTCATAAAAGACAACATCTCTACTCATCACAACTTTTTGCTTTGCTGGATCATAAAGTCTGTAACCAAACTCTTCATCACCATATCCAACAAACACACAAGGAGAAGTCTTGAAATCAAGCTTCAATCTCTGTTCCTTCGGTACATGCATGAAAGCCTTGCATCCAAACACCCTCAAATGAGAATAAGAGGGATCTTTCTTGAACCAAACCCTCTCAGGAATCTCAAACTCCAAAGGAACTGATGGTGCTCTATTTATCAAATACACAGCGGTTCCAACTGCTTCTCCCCAAAACGACTTAGGAAGATTGGACATCCTAAGCATACATCTCACCTTTTCAACAATAGTTCTGTTCATCCTCTCGGCAACACCATTGTGTTGTGGGGTACCAGGTTCTGTTCTTTCATGCCGAATACCATATCTTGAGCAATATGCTTTAAACTCATTTGAAGTGTATTCACCTCCATTATCAGTTCGAAGACACTTTAATTTGCAATCTGACTCCCTTTCCACCATGGCATGAAACTTCTGAAAGATACCAAACACTTCGCTTTTGTTCTTCATCATATAAACCCAAGTTCTCCGAGTAGCATCATCAATAAAAGTAACAAAGTATTTGTTACCACCAAGTGATTCCACCTCTATGGGACCACACATATCAGAGTAAACCAACTCTAGCTTCATTTTCTTTCTTGTGGATCTCCTCGGAAAAGAAACTCTATGTTGCTTTCCCGTTAAACAATGATCACAAGGGTCAAGAGAGATGGTAACATCAACAGGAATAAGAGACTTACCAGCCAACAACTTTATACCCTTCTCACTGACATGTCCCAACATTCAGTGCCATAAGTTAGGTGAAGTTTTCTCCTCAACAGCATTCAACTCACCAGTACACACTTTCAAGTGTGTCTTATACAAGGTGCAGCAGAGCTTGCCACGAGCAACGGTCAATGAACCTTTAGACAATTTCCATTTACCCTCACCAAAAGTGTGCTTGTAACCTTCTTGATCAAGTACATTAGCAGACAATAAATTGAGGCGTAAACCTGGAATGTGGCGAACATCTCTCAATGTCAAATGGCACCCAACACTGGTTTGTACTCGAATATCTCCAATTCCAACAATACTAGCTGAACTCTGGTTTCCCATCTTCACACTACCAAAATCTCCAGCTCGGTAGTCAATAAAGTACTCCTTAACAGGAACACAATGATAAGAAGCCCCAGTATCAACAAGCCATTCAGAATCGGAATTGTCAACATGACAACAATCCCCAGTAGTACAAATCAAAGAAATAGAATCATCTGAAGTAGAAGCTGTCGCAGCTGTATTTTTGTCCTCACCCTCTTTGTGATGATCATTTTTCTTCTGTCGCTGATCTCTTTTCAACTTATAGCAAAATTTTTGAATATGTCCAGGCTTGCTACAATAGTGACATATCGTGGGTTCTCTCTCATCCTTAGACTTGGACCTGTACTTTGAATTACCACGCCCCTTGGGACATCTACTCTTGCTTCTTCCTCTATTCTCTACCACAAGTGCCTGTGAAATATCAACACCCATCTCCTTTCTTCTAAGCTCTTCATTGAACATGCTCTCTTTAATGACATCCAATGAAAGCGTACCATCTGGAGCTGAGTTGCTGATGGACACAACCAAGGTTTCCCAACTGTCCGGCAGAGAACTCAATAGGAATAAAGCATGCAACTCATCATCAAGAACAATCTTCATTACAGTCAACTTGTTAATGATATCTTGAAAGTCACTTAGATGCTCAGAAACTGACTTCCCTGGCTTCAACTTGAGATTAACAAGTCTCTTAATCAATGAGGCCTTGTTGTGAGCAGTCTTTCTTTCATAAAGACCCTCCAATTTTCTCCACAACTCAAGTGGCTCATTCTCTTGGGACACATGATTGAATATGCTAATGTCAATCCACTGTCTAATTGTTCCCAATGTCTTTCTCTTTAGCTTTTCCCATTCTTTATCCGACATCTTCTCTGGTTTAGAGGGCGTGTCATCTTTCTTGGTTTTATCCACATCAATTGGGTCAAACAAATCTTTACAGTATAGCAAATCTTCCATCATCGGACGCCAAATGGAATAATTGGTTGATGTCAATTTAACCATAGAATGATTTCCAGATTCCATATCTACGGTTTAACCAAATGCTCTGATACCAGTTGTAGGGGAGAAGCAACAAGTAGGATACAACACCTACACAGATCAACTTCAAGACAACCAACTAAAATGCTCAACCAATTCACCACAATTGATTCACCAAGCAAATATCAATCACACACCAAAACCTTAAGCAAATTATCCAAGATAAAGCTTCAAACAACACAAGAGATTTATACGTGGAAAAACCCCTTCAATGTGAAGGATAAAAAACCACGGGACTTGTAAGGAGTCCACCCTTCTTCTTCTCTTATTATGAAATTGAGGGTAAAAACACCCAAATCAGTCTACAAGGATGTTACAGCCCACCAACAACAACATACATAAGAGAGAACAATTGAGAGGAACAAAAATTGCAGAAATTTCACCAAAATTTCGTCTGACACCAGCAGCGATTAAAATGTAGCCCTGTGTGTTCCGAAGATGTTGTCCAAATTTCAGCAAAATCCAACGGTTGGATCTCCGGCGATCGTCAAAGAAGCGGAGGCTGCCCAGAAAAAATTCTGCACTCCGAAAATTCTCTCCCTTCTCTTTTCTCTCTGTTTTTCAGCCTCAGATGTTGTACAGTGCCCTCATGCGAATTTTAGCCAGCAAAAACATCTTTATAGGGCTACTAAGAGAATCTCCCAAATACCCAAACCATTTGGGTCTCACAAAATAAGTGATTGGTCTATCACTTACAAAATGTCCAATAACAAATGGACTGGACTAATGCCCCAACAGATAGCGTATGGAACTTATTGGGACAAGTTCCGCCTGTTCAATGTCTTCAGTGATCAAATTTCATTTCTGTGTATCCGCACAAAGGGGGGAAAACAAATTTTGTTACATTCTATGCCAATTCCAGTTGCTTCATAAAATTTGCATAAGGAAAACCAAATGATGTCGATAAGGAGAAAAGCCCTCAGAAAAAGTAATTTCACACAAACCTCCGGGGATTCTTCTGTCGATGCCCAAAATCATCATTTGGGACCTCTGCAAGGTAATGATACTCCGTGATGAGAGTAACGAACATGCTCTAAGATCAAAATCTAGTTGGAAAATGAACCACCAAAGGCTAATAAGAAAATATATTCTTTTCTTACCAAGCCTCTGCGGAGGCTTCGAGTCATTGTTAAGCTTGTTTACATTGCTTTCTTTGCTGCAAGCAATCAACAATACTAGAATTAGTTTAAATCATTCTCGTGCATTGCAAACCAGCATGTTTCCATGAAAATATAAGCAGGACAAACTATAGCATCTTGACCAGAAACAGAGAATGAAGTGCCACCCAGATCATGCATTTGATTTGCACAGATCGTCTACCATCTAGAAATGTAGCATGGAGCTACATGTTTCTGTTGGACACAATCAATCCTGTACCAAGACGCAGTCGTACAACGTGTGCATATGAAACAGCAAAATAAAATAAATCAAACCCGGAGCAAGTCGAAGACTCTGTCCTTAAGACGTATTGCTCCGGTATACTGTGTCCAACCGGTGTGAGCAATCGTCTCCCAGGATACAACGGGTACCTGTTCAATTGAACGGCACTGCTGAAATTGAACTACTTCGAACCTTCGAATGTCCTGACTTCTCCCGGACGTAATGCAAGCCTCGAATACTATGAATGCAGAATGCTATGGAATGCTAGAGCAAGGTGTGTGAATAAATACACCCTTAGCCCTCTTTATATAGGGGAGTCGGTTGAAGAACAAGGTACCGAGACCGTTGGATCAAAACCGTAGTTTGATTTAGGCCGTTAGATTAAAACCTCCTATCTAGATTAAGAAGGTTTAATCTCAGCCTTCAGATTAAAGATTGATTCGCAGGTTTAAACCTGGACCGTTAGATGGAAACCACATTCGGTTAAGCGGTTAAGACAGTTTAAATCTCGGCTGTTAGATCAAAGCTGCCTCTTCCACCACCGTTAGATCACAACAGACTGATCTTATTTTAAACCGGAGGATAGCGTTAGTTTCAAGTTTGAAACCTAACTGCACAAACAGAACGATTTTGCCCGCTGTCCGACTTTGATCAATCACATCGATCGATCGAAGTGACATCGATCGATCGATGTCGGATAGAGTACTTCAATCGATCACATTGATCGATCTAAGTGACATCGATCGATCGATGTGATCGATCGATGTCCTCTGATCGTCTTTGATCGATCAATCAATCGATCAAAGCTTCCTGATCAACTTCGATCGATGACATCGATCGATCGAAGTGACATCGATCGATTGATGTCATCGATCGATGTCCGTCAGAAGCTTTCTACGCCACATGGACACATCCAACGTGGTATTCCTCCATAAGGGTGACACGTCACCCATCCATAACATTTTCCATCCACTTTGAGCATTAATTTCACATTCACACAACATCGTAATTGAGTGATTCCACATCCTAAAATTAACTACTCGTCACGTAGATAATTAAGGATTCATTAGTTTTCGATTATCATTATCGGAAACTCATTAAGCTCAAAGTACGTTGCTCAACCAAGTTTTGCAACATTCATCAATGGGCCAAAGCCCAAATCTTCCAATCTCCAACGATGGGCCAAAGCCCAAACCTTTAATTCTCCAACAATCCCCCACATGAATGGAAATTAATGCAAATGCATATGCAGACTCTGAGGAAAAGTCAGACAAGAAAATATTGCATCAGAAGAGGTAGCTTCTGGCTTTGAACATTTCTTAGTATGTACTATCAGATTCACTCGGCTAAATAGTGACTTGATGTCTTGAACTAGTCAGCCTTTGTTGTGAACCAAGACAACGATACTCACACAATATTTCCTTTAACACCTTTTTGGTTCTCATGGTTGTGTTCGTTTTGGCCATGAACAATCTGGTTTCAGAAAGTGTTTTAAAGAAATCTTGCCTCATAGACTTTCTCATAAAAGCGGCCCCACTTCACACTTACATAGGTGATTCCTATCAAGAGTATTCTGCCATACTCCACTTGACGCATCAAGATATATGACATCATTAAAAGCCTTAGCTTACCCTAAATTCTCTGCATACATCACTCTTTATCAGACGGAATGAGTAAGTGCTAACTGAACCTTCATAACTTAGTTGTCCTATTGAACCAAGATTCTGGGATCTCCAGTCAACAAGGTTGGGTTGCCATTACAAAGATTCATGATTATGGGCTTCAGTCCCATTCCGTTTGTCAATCTTGACATCTGATCTCTAGGCAAACCTTTTGTAAGCGGATCCGCAAGATTCTCCATTGATTTTACATAATCAACGGAAATCACACCATTAGAGATCAACTGTTTAATGGTGTTATGTCTCCGACGTATGTGTCGTGACTTACCATTGTAAATGCTGCTTTGAGCACGTCCTATAGTTGACTGACTATCACAGTGTATGCTTATAGGAGCGATTGACTTAGGCCAACACGGAATATCTTCCAGAAAATTCCGAAGCCACTCAGCCTCTTCCCCAGCTTTGTCCAACGCTATGAACTCAGCTTCCATAGTGGACCGAGCTATGCACGTTTGTTTCGTGGACTTCCACGACACAGCAGCACCACCAACAGTGAACACGTATCCACTGGTGGACTTTGAGTCCTTACTGTCTGATATCCAATTTGCATCGCAGTATCCTTCCAACACTGCTGGATATCTCGTGTAATGTAATCCAAGATACATTATGCATTTCAGATACCTCATCACTCTGTTAAGAGCTTTCCAATAATCATCATTTGGATTACTGGTAAACCTGCTCAACTTGTTTACCGAACAAGCTAAGTCTGGCCTTGTACAATTCGTTATGTACATCAGACTCCCGATTACCTGAGAGTATTTCAACTGAGCTACAGGTTCGCCTCGATTCTTCCTTAAGTGTATACTTAAGTCAAGCGGGGTCTTTACCGGTTTCACATCATCCATATTGAACCATTTCAGAACTGATTCAATATAGTGAGTTGTGACAGAATGAGTCCCTCAGTCACCCTAGAAATCTTAATTCCTAGAATAACATTGGCAACTCCCATATCCTTCATATCGAAGTTTCTTGTCAACATCTTCTTTGTGTTTAAGATTATGTCCCGAGTACTCCCCATGATTAGCATGTCATCTACATAGAGACACACTATTACGTATGCATTCTGTGTGTGCTCTTAATGTAGACACACTTGTCACACTCGTTGATCTTGAAACCATTAGCTAACATAGCTTGATCAAACTTCAAGTGCCACTGCTTAGGCGCTTCTTTAAGTCCGTACAAGGACTTAACGAGTCTACAAACCTTAGACTCTTGTCCTGGAACCACAAACCCTTCGGGTTGTTCCATATAGATTTCTTCATCCAACTCACCATTCAGAAAAGCAGTCTTCACATCCATCTGATGGATTTCCAAATTATAGACTGCAGCAATTGCAACTAGTACCCTTATAGAAGTGATCCTAGTCACTCATGAGTAGGTGTCAAAAAAGTCAAAGCCTTCCTTCTGTCGATAGCCTTTAGCTACCAACCTGACTTTATACTTTTCAATAGACCCATCCTCTTTCAGTTTCTTCTTGAAAACCCACTTGCAACCAAGTGGTTTACTTCCAGGTGGAAGGTCAACCAACTCCCAAGTGTGATTTTGAAGAATCGAGTCTATCTCACTGTCAACTGCCTCTTTCCAGAATGGAGCTTCTGGAGTTGACATAGCCTCGGAAAAGTTCCTTGGCTCATTTTCTACCATATAGGTTAGAAAATCCGGTCCAAACGAAGTTGGCATTCTGGCACGCTTGCTTTGACGAAGCTCCTCATCTCCTTGAGGAGTCGCCTCACGCAATCGCTTACCAAATCTTGTTTCTTCTTGAATTTTGTCTTTCCTCAGAAAGACATCTTCAAAGAACACTGCATTCCTTGACTCCATGACAACGTTTTCATGTATGTCAGGAATATCCGACTTGTGCACCAAGAACCGATATGCACTACTGTTAGTTGCATAACCGATGAATATGCAATCAATTGTTTTAGGCCCAATTTTCACATGTCTTGGTTTAGGTACAGCAACCTTTGCCAGACACCCCCACACTTTCAAGTATTTGTAACTAGACTTGTGGCATTTCCAAAGCTCGAAAGGGGTTACATCCATCTTTTTAGATGGAATTCTATTTAAAATGACGTTGGCTGAGAGAACCGCTTCCCCCCACAAGTTCTGAGGTAAACCCGAACTTATCAACATAGCATTCATCATCTCTTTTAGAGTACGGTTCTTGCGTTCAGCAACGCCATTCGATTGAGGTGAATATGGTGCTGTCGTTTGATGAATAATGTCATGTTCTGAACAGAATTCATTAAACAGTGTATCATATTCGCCACCTCTATCACTACGAATTGTTTTAATTCGTTTGCTAAGTTGATTCTCAACTTCATTTTTATAATCTTTGAAAGCATCAAGGGCCTCATCTTTGCTGCTTAGCAAATATACATAACAGTATCGTGCGCAATCGTCGATAAAAGTTACAAAATACTTTTTACCACCTCTCGTTTGCACAAATTTTAAATCACACACGTCGGTATGAATTAAATCCAAAGGTTCAGTGTTCCTTTCTATTGAAGGAAATGGCGCCTTTGCCATCTTCGCTTCAACACATATTTGACATTTTCCTTTATTATTAAAGTCCAGTTTGGGCAATAAGTCAAGGTTACTCATTCGTTGTATTGACTTGTAATTAACATGTCCCAAACGAAAATGCCATAAACAAGAAGACTCAAGCATGTAAGCAGAAGAGAAAGCAATTTTATTAGCCTCTGCGGGCAAATCTCTTTTGGGTACAATAGTGATGACATTCAATTTAAACATCCTATTTGACAAGTACCCCTTCCCCAAATACATGCCATTTTTCGAAAGAATAACTTTATTGAACTCTAACACTAGTCTAAAACCATGCATGACTAGAAGAGATCCAGATACTAAATTCTTCCGAATATCAGGGACGTGCAGCACATTATGCAGAGTCAGATGCTTCCCTGATGTGAGCTTCAGAACAACTTTGCCCTTGCCTTCGATCTTCGAGGAGGCCGAGTTCCCAATGTAAAGTTGTTCATTGTTCCTGGGCTGGTACTCCGTGAACATATCTCTGCTGGAGCAAACATGTCTAGTGGCGCCAGTATCAAGCCACCATTCGCGTACGTTCCCCACAGCATTGCACTCTGAGACCACCGCACAGAGATTCAGATCATCCAATGCATCGACTATGTTCGCCTTTGCCTTGGATTGCTTCTTCTTGGGCTTTCTGCACTCATTGCTGACATGCCCCTGAATGCCACAGTTGTAGCATTTCCCGGTGAACTTCTTGGCGATCTGCTTGCCTTTCTTGTTCACCCCGAGTTGGCTTTTCTTTTTCTTGGCCTCTGCAACATGGGCCTTAGCCTGACCAGAGCTAGATTGTGGCGCTCTTTCAGAACTACGATTGTCCTCCTCAATGCGGAGTCGAACAATTAGATCTTCTAATGTCATTTCCTTTCTCTTGTGTTTGAGATAGCTTCTGAATTCCCTCCACGAAAGAGGTAGCTTCTCAATCACTGCTGCCACGACGAAAGATTCACTGAGCAACATGCCCTCCTCTTCCATCTCGGAAACCAACGTCTGAAGTTCCTGAACTTGAGAAACAACAGTGCGAGAATCAGACATTTTGAAATCTAGGAATTTGCCGACAATAAATTTCTTAGTGCCGGCATCTTCCGTACGGTATTTCTTTTCCAAAGACTGCCACAAAGACTTCGCGGTTTTATACGTGCAGTATAAACCATACAAGGAGTTGTCCAAACAACTCAGAATATGGCTCAAACAAACATAATTGTTGAAGTTCCATGTTTCAACAAAATGTTGGTTTTGCATATTCTGGGTTTGGTCCTCCAACGGATCCACCATTGGCGGGTCCTCAGTCAGGAAAGTAGCCAACCCCATAGCAGTCAAGAAGAACAGCATCTTTTGCTGCCAACACTTGAAGAAGCTTCCACCGAACTTCTCCGGTTTCTCCACTTGGGCCACTGCAGGACCCTGCGCAGGAGGAGCATGTCTTGGCACCCCAGCAGTTGGTGCCATTGGAGCAGAGCTCTGAATGTCTGCGCCATGAACGGAGCCTGAGCTTGCATTCTCCATCAGAATTCTGTTCAGTTGATCAAAACGAATAGATCAGAACAGAATCAGATTTAAGAAAGGAGTAGAAGTAGACTGCAAATCAGTACGAAACTGCTTTTGCGTAAATAAAAAAACGGTACAGAAATAATTGAATAATGTAAATACGTCTTAAGATTGTTGGACACAATCAATCCTGTACCAAGACGCAGTCGTACAGCGTGTGCATATGAAACAGCAAAATAAAATAAATCAAACCCGGGGCGAGTCGAGGACTCTGTCCTTAAGACGTATTGCTCCAGTATACTGTGCCCAACCGGTGTGAGCAATCGTCTCCCAGGATACAACAGGTACCTGTTCAGTTGAGCGGCACTGCTGAACTTGAACTACTTCGAACCTTCGAATGTCCTGACTTCTCCCGGACGTAATGCAAGCCTCGAATACTATGAATGCAGAATGCTATGGAATGCTAGAGCAAGGTGTGTGAATAAATGCACCCTTAGCCCTCTTTATATAGGAGAGTCGGTTGGAGAACAAAGTACCGAGACCGTTGGATCAAAACCGTAGTTTGATTTAGGCCGTTAGATTAAAATCTCCTATCTAGATTAGGAAGGTTTAATCTCAGCCTTCAGATTAAAGATTGATTCGTAGGTTTAAACCTGGACCGTTAGATGGAAATCACATTCGGTTAAGCGGTTAAGACAGTTTAAATGTCGGCTGTTAGATCAAAGCTGCCTCTTCCACCACCGTTAGATCACAACAGACTCATCTTATTTTAAACCGGAGGATAGCGTTAGTTTCAAGTTTGAAACCTAACTGCACAAACAGAATGATTC
>AP025047.1:7699083-7773928 GCA_036186865.1 Eustoma russellianum | reverse complement strand
TTAAACTGCAAGAGAGAGGAGTAATTTCTATATTAAGAATAACACAACCCCTCACATGTGGTCTTACGAAAAATGGATCACAACATTATCAGGCAGTAGAATCTAGGACCTCCGACCTGTAAAAATACCGCTTCGTCTAAAAGCTTAAACTAATGGAGATGAGAGATTAGTACTTTTATAGACTTTAACAAGAGAATATGTATGTATAGACAAAGATGAAGTAAATAATTAAAAAAAGAAAGTGCTCTTTACTATTGAAGTCACAATAAAGCTCTAAAACTTAGTACATGGACATCCATTTATAAGGAGAGAGTCCAAAGGTAACAAAACAAGGGAAAAACAAAAATATTGACAAAGAGTAAACTAATACCCTACTGTACCTATTACAACGGTAACAATGATAGGAGAGAATCTTAAGATACAACTACGAGGAATTTCTACGCTTCCCCTCAAACTTGGTGTATAAGTTAATGCAACCAAGTTTGCTAAGTAATTCATAAAAAACTTTAATAGATACATGCTTCGTCCAAATGTCAGCAACTTGACCTTTTGATATAATATGCTGAATTTTAATAATCCGATCATCAATCTTCTCGCGAATGAAGTGACGATCAATCTCAATATGCTTTGACTTATCATGCTGAATATGATTTTCTATCATATGAATTGCTGAGATATTGTCACAGTATATCTGAATAGGTAAAGCAACAGTTTGTCCCAAATCTTTCAACACACGATTAATCCAGAGTCCCTCGCATACTCCTAAAGCAAGAGCCCGTAATTCTGCTTCAGCACTACTTCTAGACACAACAGATTGTTTCTTGCTACGCCAA
The DNA here is from genome assembly GCA_036186865.1 of Eustoma russellianum. NCBI lineage: Eukaryota > Viridiplantae > Streptophyta > Magnoliopsida > Gentianales > Gentianaceae > Eustoma > Eustoma russellianum. The sequence goes on along the minus strand of AP025047.1, from coordinate 7,773,095 downwards.
GTAACGATTTCCCCATAAGAATGTTCCATATCCAGTAGTTGATCGCATATCAGTAGATGACCCCCAATCAGCATTAGTAAAAACGACCAAGTTTCTATCAGTGTTTTTCCTGAAGAACAATCATTGACCTAGAGCATTCTTAAGATACCTAAGAATTCTCATAGCAGACTTTAGATGATGAACAATAGGATTATGCATAAACTGACTAACATAGCTAACAGCATAACAAATATCCGGTCTAGTATGAGATAAATAGATCAATTTTCCAACAAGTCTTTGATAACTTAGCTTATCAGATAATGTGTTATCAACTATTTTATTCTTAGCACATGCATCAACAGGTGTAGAAACAGACTTACATTCAAGCATACCAGTTTCAGATAATAGATCAAGTACATATTTCCGTGAAGAAATACTAATACCATCTTTAGTTCGTCCAACTTCCATTCCTAAGAAATACTTAATATGACCTAAATCCTTTAAGTCAAAAACTTTTGCTAACTGCTGTTTGAGTTCATTAATACCATGTGTATCATTACCAGTTAAAATTATGTCATCAACATATACAATTAAAATAGTTACATTACTAGATCCAAAACCTTTTATGAAAAGAGTATGATCACTTTGAGTTTGAATAAAGCCATAATCAATAATCACATTTGTGAATTTCTTAAACCACTCTCTAGGGGATTGTTTCAATCCATATAAGGCTTTGTTTAACTTACAAACTTTATCACAGTTATTCTGATTAATAAAACCAGGAGGAATTTCCATGAAAACCTATTCATGAAGATCCCTATTCAAGAAAGCATTTTTTACATCAAGTTGAGTCATTGTCCAATCTAAATTAACTGTAAGGGAAAAAAATAATTCTAACAATATTAAGCTTGGCCACTGGAGCAAAAATTTCTAGATAATCAATACCATGAGTTTGAGTAAATCCTTTTGCAACAAGTCTTGCTTTATACCTACTAACCGATCCATCGGTATTATATTTGATAAAAAACACCCATTTACATCCAACAGTTTTCATAGAGTCATTTTTACTAACCAAGTCCCATGTTTTATTTTTAATAAGAGCCTGCATTTCATCATTAACAGCCGCTTTCCATAATGTATTTCCTAGTGCTTCATGAACATTTCGTGGAAGTGAATTAGAATCAACGGTGGATGTAAAAGCACGAAAAGAAGGTGATAAAGCAGTATAGGAGACAAACCTACTTAAGGGGTGCTTTGTGCACTCCCTTATACCCTTACGAAGAGCAACATGTCTATCATCACCCACAGGATCAGCACTTGGATTTTCAGCAACTTCCTCAGAATGATCAGGTCCAAATATATTTGAACCTAAAACATCTCTAGGCTCAATAGATGCTTCTTCAGCTGTAGACACTGTATTGAAGGATTTATGAAGTTTCCGCTGATAAACTCTAGTTATTGGCTTTCTGATCATCTGAGTATCTATTCTTTGCAGTGCTTCCTCACTGGAATTACCTGCAGAATCTGATTGACTAGATAGAGGATACTTCACTTGTGGATTAGTATCATAAGCAACATCAATGATATTCCAAAAATCTTGATAATCAGTAGTTAATGGAGAGACAACATCTTTTGAGTAAAATGCATTGTTTTCATTGATTTTTACATTCAGAGTAACATGAACTTTTCTAGTACTAGGATCATAACACTTATAAACCTTTTGAGTGTTAGAGTACCCGATAAATATACACTTAACTGCCCTATGTTCCAATTTCCCTCTCATATGAGAAGGTAAAAAAAAACATATGCACAACTCCCAAACACTTTTACTGGTAATGTAGATATCAAATGAGAATATGGATAACATATCTTAAGAACATCAACATGAGTTTGAAATAACAAAATTCTTGTCAACTCATAATGCAAATGCAAGTGTCATGATGCAAAAGTGCACAACCAACATATCATACAATCACTCGAGGCTCATCTCATTCACACATTCAAGCGTATCATTACATGCTCAAGTCTACCTCACATAAACATTCATACTAGGGATATAAGGGATGAGGTAGACACCCTCACATGTTCCATTTGAACCTTATCAAAGCCTCAAACATTCATCCTTAACCCCTTAGTTCATTCACGCTGAAGTCCAATTCAAATACCCCGCGAAGTCCTCACCGTTGATTCACCATCCTAGATCGTGTTCCCAAGACTTACACTCCTCAATCGGATCCTAAGAAGCCTCTAGTGTCCCCCAAATTGATCCTCTAGCTTCCCTTTTCCTTCCTCTATTTTCCCACAAAACTGTATAACATCATCACATACATCGTTCGATCGAAGTGACTTTATACCCTCACATCGATCGATCGATATCCATCAGAATACTTTCTGCCTTACATTATACCCTACATCGATCGATCGAAGTGACTTAATACCATCGCATCGATCGATCGATATCAGAATACTTTCTGCCTCACATCATACCCTACATCGATCGATCGATGTCTACGATTCCAGAAAAAAAAAACTCTGTGATTTCTGCAGAACCAAAACTCCAATCGTTTCCAAACTTCATCCCAACCATTCCAGGCCTAATCCTCACTAACAATTCATGCTTAATCCATCAACTCAACACTACACATATACTAATCAAGGATTCAAGCCTAAAACTCAAATAATCCACCAAAACAAATCCAAAAATCCTACCTTTCACTCTCTTCTCCCCTCAACCAAAAATACCAACAAAGAGAGGGTTCAAGGGATTGCGATTTGCAAGATTTCACGTAGTCAACAACAACAAAACGATTTTCAACATATAGTGGCCAAAACCTCAAATCCATAACACGTAAATCACATATAGATCAACAAAGAGAAACTACTACATGATGATCCATTTTGATATCAAAAATATGCCTTTTTCTTTCGCAAATCGTAGGAACTCATAAGAAAGTTACTTGCCTTTGATTACTAGGAGACGGATTGAAGAACAGATGAAGATCGAATTGGTTCTTGAAGAGTTCTTCACCTATGATTGGAGAAGAAGAAAAATCGCCTATGGAGAAGTGGGGACGTCGATTTCTCTGAATGAATAGAGAAACTGACGTTCTGTCAGTTTTAATATGGGTATGGGTGAAATTGGAATTCCTAAATTATATTCTATTATTTAATTCCCTCAATAATTACCAATTAATTATAATATTCAAGTTCTTAATTTAATACTATTAATTACCATTAAATTCATTTAACTTCCTTTTATCCTTTAATTATTCTACGGAGGGTGTGGGGCATAACATTCCACCCCCCTTACAAAAAGTTTCGTCCTCGAAACTGACGTACCTTATTGGAAAAGATGTGGATATAACTCCTTCATTTGCTCCTCAAGCTCCCACTTGGCTTCACGCTCCGTATGATTACTCCATTGAACTTTGACGTACGGAATCACGCGCTTGCGTAGGACTTGATCTTTCTTATCCACAATCTTCACTGGATATTCTTCATATGTGACATCTTCTTTAACATCTAATGGTTGAGTCTCAAGGGCATGGCTCGGGTCCGATATGTATTTCCTCAGTTGAGACACATGACATACATTATGGACTTGCGACAAACTCGGAGGCAAAGCTAACCGATATGCTCTTTCACCAACTTTACCAAGCACCTCGTATGGACCAATATATCGAGGGTTTTGCTTGCCTTTCATCCCAAATCTCGCAACTCCTATCGTGAATGAGACTCGTAAATAGACCTTTTCACCAATTTCAAAGTCTAGGGGCCTTCTTTTGGAATCTGTCCAACTTTTGCTGCGGTCTTGGGCCACCCTTAATCTTTCCCTTATAATCTTCACTTTACCCATAGTCAACTCAACCAATTCTGAGGCAGTGATTGTCCGTTTCCCAACTTCGTTCCAACAAAACGGGGATCTACACTTCCGTCCATAGAGAGCCTCAAACGGTGCCATGCCGATTGCACTGTGATGGCTATTATTGTATAAGAACTCCATCAGCTTCAGCATACTATCACAGTTTCCTTTAAAATCCAGAGCACAGGCTCTCAACATATCTTCTAATGTCTGGATGGTCCTCTCTGACTGTCCATCCGTCTGAGGATGATAAGCGGTACTCATTCTTAGCTCAGTACCCATCGCTTTCTGAAATGCCATCCAAAACTTAGAAGTAAATTTGGAATCACGGTCCGACACAATGCTAACGGGAACTCCATGTAGACTCACAATGTTGTCCACGTACAAGTTTGCCAATTTCTCGTACGAGGTACTGTGCAGCATAGCTAGGAAGTGTGCGGACTTCGTCAAACGGTCCACGATAACCCAAATCATGTCATTACCACTTTGGGTTCGTGGTAATCCCATCACGAAGTCCATCGTCACATGTTCCCATTTCCATTTAGAAATCTCAAGTGGCATCATCAAACCACCAGGTCGTTGGTATTACGCTTTAATTTGTTAGCACACTAGACACCTCTCAACATACTCCGCGATATTTCTTTTCATCCCTATCCATCAATAATTCCTTTTGAGGTCCTTGTATGTTTTTGTGCTTCCGGGGTGAATAGACATCCCCGAGTTATGCGCTTCGCGTAGCAATTCTCTCCGAAGTTCATCCTTATCTGGTACGCATAACCGATTCTGGAACCATAGACTTCCATCTTCTCTTAACTGAAATCTTTTACTGGTCCCGCAGACAATTTTCCGCGGATCTCCTTCAGCGATGCATCATCATACTGCGCTCCTTTGATCCTATCTACCAAGTCCGGACTAATGGACAGAGTTGTAAGAACATTCGCCACTAAGTCCACCACATCGAGACCAAACTCCTCAATCTACCTTTCCAACAGAGACTGTCTGGCATGACTAGACTTTCGGCTCAACGCGTCTGCCACTCTATTTGCTTTACCCGGATGATAGTTGATAGTTAAGTCATAATATTTGAGTAATTCCAACCATCACCTTTGTCTCATGTTAAGCTCCTTCTGTGAGAATAATTATTTCAGGCTCTTGTGATCCGTGAACACTGCACATTTCTCTCCATAGAAATAGTGTATCCAAATCTTAAGAGCAAATACTACATCTGCGAGTTCTAAGTCATGCGTCGGGTAGTTCTGCTCATATGGTTTCAACTGTCTCGACACATACGAGATAACTCATCCATTTTGCATCAAGACACAACCTATAAACAGAAAGTTAGTTTAAGACTGGCATATGTGTATACAATGCATTAGTTGTAATGATATACATACCTAGTCATTTCTTGGACGCATCAATATAGACAGCGAAACCGTCGATACCGGAGGGTTGCGCCAACACCGGGGCAGTGGTCAATCTCTTCTTGAGTTCCGCAAAACTCTGCTCGCATTCAGCAATCCACTCAAACTTAGTCTTCTTCTGAGTAAATCGACTCAATGGAACTGCTGTTGTCGAAAATCCTTCAACATGCTTCCTATAGTAGCCTGACAAGCATAGGAAACTTCTGACTTCGGTCACATTTGTAGGTCTGGACCATTCAGTAATGACTTCTACCTTCTTAGGATCCACTGAGATCCCGTCCTCCGAAGTTACATGACCGAGAAAGGCTACACTTCTTAGCCAAAATTCACACTTGCTGAATTTGGCATATAGCTTCTGTTGCCTCAAAATCTTCAACACCACTCTTAGGTGCTCCGCATGGGATTGTTCATCAGGAGAGTAGACCAAGATATCATCGATGAACACCACCACAAATTGATCCAACTGTTCTCGGAACACGGTGTTCATCAAGTCCATAAAGGCCGCTGGGGCATTAGTCAATCCAAAAGGCATAACCAAAAACTCATAATGCCCATATCGAGTCCGGAGAGCTGTTTTAGGGATATCTCCCGCCTTCACGAGCAACTGATGATACCCCTGGCGGAGGTCGATTTTTGAGAACCAACGAGCACCCTTCAACTGGTCAAATAAATCCTCGATCCTTGGCATTTGGTACTTATTTTTGATAGTTACCTTGTTCAGCTCTCTATAGTCAATACATAATCTCATGCTTCCATCCTTCTTCTTGACAAATAAGACGGGAGTTCCCCAACGTGATACACTAGGTCGGATTAGTTTCTTATCCAACAACTCTTGTAGTTGTCCCTTTAGCTCCTTAAGTTCAGCTGGAGCCATCCTGTAAGGTGCCTTAGATATAGGCTCGGCTCCTGGGATCAAATTGATTTCGAACTCTACTTCTCTTAATGGCGGTACTCCAGGCAAATCATCCGGAAACACGTCTTTAAATTCATTGATTATCGGAATCTAATCCATGGATGGAACTTCTTGCTTCGCGTCCAAAGCATACACCATAAGTCCCTCTGCTCCCTTCTTCAAAGCCTTGAAAGCCTTAATCGCCGTCAAGTATATTTTCTTCGGGGCTTTCATTAGCTTGATGTTTCCTTGAACTGTCACTTCATTCATTTCGGGATCTTTGACAGTTACTATCTTCAGTCTGCAGTCTATATTGGCATGATACTTGGTCAGCCAATCTATGTCCAATATCACATCGAAGTCCCTCATCTCAATTGAGACCAATGTAACGGGAAAAACCTTCCCCTCCAACTCCAATTCACAGTCTTTATACTGGTAGTGCGAAATCAGTACTTGTTCACCAGCTGCCTGCACCCTGAAGGGGGTTTCAAGCCACTCGGGTAGACAGTCAAGTCCTTTGACGAATTGCTTAGAGATGAACGAGTGACTCGCTCCACTATCAAACAATACGTTTGCAGGCACTTTATTAATTAGAATCGCACCTAAACACAAAGATTGTAGCATATAAAGGTTTTCATGTATAGCATATTCAATTTCCACTTAAACGACTAAAATGCAACTTAAACAACTAAGATTTTAACGTAAATTGTACCTGTCACAACGTCAGTGCTCTCCTACACTTCAGCGTCAATCATGACATGTACCCTTGTGTTGGGTTCGGGCCTACCCCTTTGTTGTTGCGACGACCCAGCTTCTCCCTGTGGCTTTTGCTTCCACTCGGGGCAATCCTTGATTAATACGGTCCATTTTACCACATTTGAAACAAGCCCCTGTTTTCTTCCAGCATTCCCCAACGTGGTTCTTCTGGCAGTGGGGACATACACCTGAAGCCGATCGGTCAGGCTGACTTTGCTACGGTGGTCGCTGGAACTGTACTATCTGACCTCTTCTAGGAATTTTGACCCAACGTCAGGGTCTACCTCCACTCCTATCGTCCCTCGGCCTTTTGTTGGCGTCGTCACAAGCCTCTCTAGGCTGTGACCTGCGCATATCACTTTCCACCCGATAACAGGCATCTAACATCTCCTCAAAAGTTTTCAGACTAGACCCCGCTATAGCCGTCCGAATCCAGGGGTTCAAACCTTGCTCAAACTTGAGCATCTTCATCATGTTATTTTCCAATACCATGGGTGTGAATTTTCCCAAGGCATGGAACCTGTCGGCGTAATCCGAAATGGACATCATTTCTTGCTCTAACTTATCAAACTGCCTCATCTTCTCCAGAATAGCAGTCTCAGGCACGTAGTAATCATTGTAAGCATCGACAAACCATCTCCACAAGATAGGGGGAGTCATCTTAAGAAGCATAACGTTCCACCATGCGTTAGCCCGGCCACTCAGCAAGGGCGTGGCCACATCCACCTTGTGCTCTTCAGGCACCTGCACTAGCCTGAAGCACTTTTCTACCCCGTCCAACCAGAATTCTGCCACCTCTGGATCAGTGGTCCCCTCAAAGGTTGGGGCATGCATCTTTCGTATCTTCCCAATATAATACCGTATACCGTGCTGTGGCGGTCGTGGAGGAGGCTGCTGCTGCTGCTGCTGAGCAACACTCTGCACAATCACCGTTATGGCGTCTATTAGTGCCTACAACATTACCATCTGTGGTGGCTGTAGGTTCTCATTTCCGTTGCCACCGTTTCTAGAGTTATCCCTTCTAGGAGGTATCTTTCTGCAAGATCAGTGCTTATTAGCATTCAGCAATTTCAAAGATAATACTGAAAGCTCCTACGTGTTGCACGGATCGAACTTGCATACGTTAAGGGAAAATAAATAGTCTAGTCTTTAATTAATTTATATCGCACTTGCTCACACCCAACTCAATCCAACTTATATCTAGGATCAAATACTTAGACCTACGGATCAACTTAAGGTCAAAATCATAGCTTAAGACTCTATATGACATAGCCTAGGTCTCCGAGGTAGATCTGAAGCCTAGGCTATGATACCACCTGTAGCGTCCCGGCCAGGACAGCAGACCCGAACCGGTGCACCCGTCGTAGCCTACTGAGAGGACTACAAGACGTCTCATCTCTCGAATACACTTCATCAATGACGTAAGAGAGTAAGCACAGAAACATATGTAAAATAAATCTAAACCATCAAATCCGTACATCAAGATATAATGTGATTACAAAAGATTGTCCGTGGTCGCAGCCAACTAAATCCTCAAATGAATGAAAGAAAGTTAAGATAATAAGAAACAGTCTATAACAAATCCCGTGATAAGCTCTAAGCACCCCATTCAGCCCACTCGCCGTCATCTTCTATGAAAACCATGTCATAACCGGGCTCATCTGCACGACAACGAGTAGAACGTTTAGCGAAAAACACTAGCAAATATCCCGTTTATAAGACATACGGGATCAACACATGGCGAGACATAAGTAATATCTATATCAATGGATATGGGGCACATGTCTTGTAAAATTTAAAGATCATAAGTTGCCAGCACAACAAAAGCAAAGAACAACAACGAATAAATAGTAGACAGTTCAATAACAAAACACTTACAAGTCAATCATACCAAACGACTCACGTGATGCATGACAATTCAAAATATGCACTACACTACACAACCCAAATGATTATGCTTCACTTTTCAAAAACAGTGCAATGCATGTGTTAATGTTCGGTCACTTAACTTTATACCCTGTAATGTGCCACAGCTTGTCTTTATACCCTGTGTCACATTACAGCTCACTTTATATCATGTGATGGTTACAGCTTGTCTTTATACCCTGTAACGCATCATAGCTCATTTCGCAAACTTTATACCTTGTGCTAAGGCACAGCTCTTGTCAAATCATAATGCAAATGCAAGTTCCATGATGCAAAAATGCACAACCAACATATCATACACTCACTCGAGGCTCATCTCATTCACACATTCAGGCGTATCATTACACGCTTAAGTCTACCTCACATAAACATTCATACTAGGGATACAAGGGATGAGATAGACACCCTCATATGTTCCATTTGAACCTTATCAAAGCCTCAACCATTCATCCTTAACCCCTTAGTTCATTCACGCTAAAGTCCAATTCAAATACCCACGAAGTCCTCACCGTTGATTCACCATCCTAGGTCGTGTTCCCAAGACTTACACTCCTCAATCAGATCCTAAGAAGCCTCTAGTGTCCCCCAAATTGATCCTCTAGCTTCCATTTTCCTTCCTCTATTTTCCCACAAAAATGTATAACATCAACCCCTACATCGATCGATCGAAGTGACTTCATACCCTCACATCGATCGATCGATATCCAACAGAATACTTTCTGCCTTGCATCATACCCTACATCGATCGATCGAAGTGATTTCATACCCTCACATCGATCAAGCGATGTCCATCAGAATACTTTTTGCCTCACATCATACCCTACATCGATCGATCGATGTCTACGATTCCATAAAAGAAACTCTGCGATTTTTGCAGAAGCAAAACTCCAATCGTTCTCAAACTTCATCGCAATCATTCCAGGCCTAATCCTCACTAACAATTCATGCTTAATCCATCAACTCAACACTACACATATACCAATCAAGGATTCAAGCCTAAAACTCAAATAATCCACCAAAACAAACCCAAAAATCCTACCTTTCACTCTCTTCTCCCCTCAACCGAAAATAGCAACAAAGAGTGGGTTCAAGGGATTAGGATTTGCTAGATTTTACGTAATCAACAACAACAAAACGATTTTCAACATATAGTGGCCAAAACCTCAAATCCATAACATGTAAATCACATTAGATCAACAAAGAAAAACTACTACATGGTGATCCATTTTGATATCAAAAATAGGCCTTTTTCTTTCGCAAATCGTAGGAACTCATGAGAAAGTTACTTGCTATGATTACTAGAAGACGGATTGAAGAACGGACGAAGATCGAATTGGTTCTTGAAGAGTTCTTCACCTAGGATTGGAGAAGAAGAAAAATCGGCTATGGAGAAGAAGGGGACGTCGGTTTCTCCGAATGAATAGAGAAACTGACGTTCTGTCAGTTTTAATATGGGTAGGGGTGAAATTGGAATTCCTAAATTATATTCTATTATTTAATTCCCTCAATAATTACCAATTACTTATAATATTTAAATTCTTAATTTAATACTAGTAATTACCATTAATTTTATTTAACTTCTTTTTATCCTTTAATTATTCTACGGAATGTGCGGGACATAACAATATCCGACCTTTTCATATCCCTCAATAAACGAAAATATCTAAGACACTGGGATAATATTGATGTTGTTGTTCGCAACGGACTGCCTCCTATTCGGACAACGATCTCCCTCGTCAGCTTGGGACTATTGTTGAAAGCGATGCTAGTGGAGAAGTTTTATTACGGTTCTGAATTTTATTTGTAATGCGACTTGTACTGCATTTTCTTTGTTTCTTTATGTGAGTTTGACGATGCAAAAGATTCGACCTTTCTTTGTTTTGACAATGTCTTTCGCAAAGAGGTTTGTTCGGTTCAAGAAGCGTACGATCAAGGATGGTGCAAACCGTTCTTGTCACCCGAACATGACGTCTTGCGAAAGACATTGTTGAAAAAAGAAATGTTAGATCCTTTGCGACGTTAAACACGGATCGTTTCCGTTTTATTAGTGACCTCATAAAAGTTACAACAGTTTTCCTTAGCAATATATGAGGGTAATTAATAAACATGCCGTTAGAAAAGATTACTACATATACTAAACCAATCTTCCACTTAAAAGTCCAACATTCATATCTTATGGTCAAAATAAATATTTTTTCAATATGTTAATTTTATCTTTTTCCCTTGTATGTTTGTTCGCATGATAATATTTTGTAATCGATGTAAAGTATCACGACATTATTGGTAGACTAATTAATTGTACCTCCAGCACTTTCCGCCTTTCACTTCCATGTTTCTTCTACTGAAACGAATATCGAGTGTATAACTTTTTTTTATAACTTACATATCTCGTAAAAATGCAGAAAATGAATTTATGTGGAGGTTGCTTTATTGATTAGGTGTTTCTTAAACGTAGTCATCAAGTATTCATTTCCCTTTTCCCTTATATGACTAATGTTATAATAAAAGAAGAAAGTCATTGTTGAGTAACAAAACTAACCACGTATCCAAATAAAATAAAATAGAAGATGATACATAATACGGTTTGGCAATATATCTATGTCCAAGTGATGAAAACGACGTAATTTGCAGCATTTGCTGTTGACTATTTTAGGGTTACAAACTTACAATATCTATAAGAGCTAGAATTCTAATCAAAAGCACAACTAAAAAAATGATTCTATGTCTCTACGCTCCAATAAGCTCGTTGGGATTTGACCCATTTTTAGTTTATATATATATATATATATATATATATATATATATATATATATATATATATATATGTATATAGACACACACACACACATATATATATATTATACACACACGAATATATATATATGTGTGTCTACACATATAGGCGGCAATCTCAGACACGACACGAAAATACGACCCCAACTTGAAACGCGCTTCACGGATATGAGTATAGCTTTGGCAGATTTCGTGTACAAATCGGGTGAAAACTGAAACTTACCTGCTAATAGCGGTTGTGTTCAAGTACACCCGTGGGTTACCCATTTAAATCCGTCATACCTGAATTTTTTAAATATACTTCAAATATTAATTACTAAAATTAAAATTGTAAATTTAAAATCCTAAAACCTAGGCCCTTACTCTTTACCCGCCTGCTACCCCTACCTGTCTACCCAAACCCAACCCCTAAATCATTCTATCTTCTCTTCTCTGAAATCTGAACTCTTTGTCTCCGTCTGACCACCCTCCGCCTCCCTCCGGCCTCCATCTTCTCTCTCACCTTTTATGGCCGCTGTCCCGTTGCTCTCCGTCTCCCTCGGTCTCATCTCCCCTCTTTAACATCCGTCGTCTCTCTCCGCCCGTGCTTCCATCTTTACAACGACCACCGGCCGTCCTTTGCATCCGCTCTCTTCCACACATGCATTCAAGAGTCAATACACACCTCTTGTGGATATCCTGTTAGATTATGAGATTTTGTGATTTTATTTCATGGTTTATGACATTTTTAATCTTGAACCTTTGGTTCTGGGTCTATTTTTTTTCCAGTGTTACGTTGTAACAGTATTTGGTTTAAATACATGAAACCTGAAAAATACACAAAACCTGAAAAAACCTGTAAAATACACGAAATGACCTGAACACGACCTGAAATTTATGTGCTTGCCAAATATATGGGTAAATCTGATACACGACATGAAACCTGACATGTACAGGTTTAAGTATATATTTCCGTACATGCGAAGAAAACGGGTCAGGTACAAGTTTGATACTTTGATACCCGAAACCCAAAAAACGAAATACGATCTGTTTGCCGGTCCTATCTAGACATATATGTGTGTGTATAAACATACATGTATATATATAGACACACACTAATAATGTTTCAAAGCGATTAGATGTAAAAATTACACGTACACACACTCCAAAAAAAAAAAGTAACTAAAAGAGGGATTCATTATTCTTCTGCCTAGAGGCCCGATAGTATCTTACCCGTGACTTTATTTTAGGAGGACGGAAGACATTGGCATGTGATAAAAGCACAATGTTCCATAGTTCCAAACGATTGGCTGCAAATTGCTTATATGTTTTTAATGTATGTTTGTATTTCCGCCTGCCCATTACGAGAAACAATTCCTCTTTCTCACGGGGGAATCACATCATCCATTGGATAATTTCATATGATGACACTGCACATCATGACCATTTCTTACAATTTTTGCCAATTACTCTGCATCTTTGCTGGCAAAATTTGTCCAAAAGATTGATTGAGCTTGGATGGATATATAAGATTATAATAAGAGTACATTCTTGTTGCATGACATTTCACATATTATGGTTTATGTAAAAATCACGCAAGTTTTGTTAGGAAAAGCACATTAAAAACAGTAACATTTGTCATGACTCAACATTAAATTTCTCAATTGCTCTTAAGAGTTCTCTTGTTTGATGTTTCATCATCTCTTCATATTCCCGACAGGTTCTTCTGTTATTATAAACGCAAATGATATATAAGAGTTTTTACATAACCCTATATTTTTTTCAACTTGCGTCTGATTTGTCTGTATGGTCTCCAATTAAGTTTTTTCCCCAGTTATATCTGTTGGAAAATTTGGCTCGATATGGTACCAAACATGAACAAGAGATATTCAAATGAAATCTCTTTATGACATGAATTTGACGTTCAATAATATGACTAAGAACATCATACAACGGGGGTCTGGTATTTGAAGAATATGAATGAATTTAGTGACAATAAACATATGCAACCAGCAACTATGTGATAGTCGACGATGCTGGAATAAAGAAATCAACAATATTATGACGCTTGACAGAAGGACAAATAGAAGAATAAAGCCGAGACGAGACTCGAGATGTCTCTGAACTTAAAGCAATTTTGCCTTCACCATTGAGCAAGGTGAACTTCAGACAAATGCTTCCCCAGCATATAACGGCTTACTTCCTTTTGGTTGCTCTCCAAAAGAAAGTTTGAACTTGCCCTTAGAAGTGATTGTTGTTAGAGGAAAGAAGAGAAGAAGGGGAGAGGATAAATTTCCTGCAGAAATTCTCTAAGGTTTCATCACCTTCAAGTGGTTTTTCCCATCTATATCTTTAACATGTCAAAGCCTTCTTTATATAGGCTTCAAGTGGTTAATCAACACCTTAAAGACACATTTCTGTAGAGAATTTAACATCCAAGTTGGTTGGTAATCGTTGGTTATCATTCTAATTGAAAGGAGATGTCATTTGGAGGAGAAGATGCATCTTTTGTGAACAGTCGGGTCACATTAGGCGCCTAATGTCACTTCGAACGACTGTACCAAATGACATCGAACGACTGTACAAAATGACATAGGAGCTTCATGTGACATCGAACGACCCATTAGGCGCCTAATGTCACTTCGAACGACTGTACAAAATGACATTAGGCGCTTCATGTGACATTGAACGACTGTAAAAAATCACATTAGATGCTTCATGTGACATTGAACGCCTACAAGGCGTTTGAAGTGTTCTGGAAGTGTCCCCGAACACTTCGAACGCCACATGAGGCGCTTCAAGTGTTCTGGAAGTGTTCCAGAACACTTCGAACGCCTACATTAGGTGCTTAAAGTGTTTGGAACACCCCCATTTCCTTCCATTGTTCATAAAACACTCCAAACTTCATCCAATCTCCTATCAAAAGGTTACATAACAGTATACAAGGTTGGATCACAAGATTTAAAGTACTTTTAAGTACTTTTCCCAACAATATCCATTTACGAAATGAGTGCTAGATGTATCAAATGGACATTATAATTTTCAACACTAGAATTGGCTGGCTTTTTGTACGATAACCTAGTGTTCTGTGTTCTTATAGATCATTCTAAGTACTTAGTTGAGGCGAAATCCTGTCGGTAAATGGTTTTTTAGAAGAGTCTATTCTATCTTTGACTCGATGCTTTAATAGCGTTGTATTTACTCATTTCAGAAGGGAATATTCCAACCCATCTGCTTGTCTTGGCTTAGTCCATATAGACATTTTTGACTTGTTTCGAAATTTGCCTCATGATGTAACAGAAGTTGGGTTGAATCACCAGTGAATAAAAATGTTTCTTTCTGTGATAAAAAAAAACTATCTAATTGTACTTTCTGTTTAAGAAAATCAATTTTCCTTGTCATTGATTATCTCCCATCAAAATGGAATTCCTTTCATGTGTCTTTTCTATTTCTTCAAGAGTTTGGGAATACAATACTAGGATACAGAAGGTTTTCTACCCCACTTTCCCGGGAGGAGGAAAAATATGCAGATGAACATGTGATATCTTGAGCCAATTTGCACTAAAAAGATTATCTGCATTTAACCTATAGCAGGCAACAGCATTGTTTCCAGTCAAAATAATGGCATCCTGAATTTCAAGCATAAGACAAAAAAGATTCACATGTGTACCTTAGGCAATACTATATTTTCTCTGCATGGATTCCTTTTCACACGCAGAGGGTATCCATGGATCTTATCCCTAAAATGACCAAGGGCTGTCTAAAGGTTTTGATGGGCAAAATCAGTATTATTTCCTGAGAGCAATCTTAACCTTAGTATCAACTGAACTATGCTCTGGGTCATATTATTTTCGATCATACTTAGTCTTGTCTCGTGTTATCCTCATATAATTCTCCCCTCTCAGCTAATCAGTAACACTGACATTCCAACATTTTACACCCAACTTCTTAATTTTGCAGAATTCATCATACAACAACATTACCACATTGCCTTAGAAGCACTCGCTTATAGTAGAGTATGGGGGGTCGAATGTACGCAACCATACTTATGTATTAGAAACACACAGAGGTTGTTTTCTGATGACCCATAATGACGCGTCAAGCTATAGCGATCAACTGCTACTTCACAATATAAGAAGCGTAGCCAATTTATTGAGTCATTCTACTTTATTCCTGGCATATTGCAACAAACAACTAGTTTTTATGCATAAACTAATGTACTTAGTAATTAGTATGTGTACCATTAAGTAGAAAAAGCCAAACACCAAGTCACAAGACCAGTAGGCCGTAATTAAGGGTGTTAAATGAACCAAACAGTTCGAGAACTGTTCGAGTTCGATTTGTATTCGGTTCGAGTTCGTTTGTTAATTCTACCTAAAATTCGAACACATATTCGAGTTCGTTTAGTTAAACGAGTTGAACTGTTTGCAAACAGTTCGGCTCGGTTAAACAGTTATAGTGTTAACGAGCTGAACTTGAGCCAATTTTAAAGTTCGTTTAGCTAAACAAACCAAGCCGAACAGTTCGTTTAGTTTAACGAACCCGAATTCGAAAACATAATATTCGGTTCGCTCGGTTCGTTAACACCCCTAGCCGTAATAGTTAGACAAAAGACACACTAGTGACACTCCACTTGCACATAATATTATATATATATATATATATATATATATATATATATATATATATATATATATATATATATCTGTGTGTGTATCTGTATCACATCTCCTTTATGAACTCCTTCCACTCTATCAATTTTGCATATATTTAGACTCCCCAAGAGCAGTACATTTACCAATTCATTCAAACAAACAGCAAATGGAGGCCAGAAAGTTAAGGGCACTTGTCCCATTAATTCTTGTGGCAACGGGATTGCTTGTAGGGCAGTCTAGTGCTGCATTCAGTGACTGCTATGGCAAATGCTTTGTGCTTTGTGTAATCGAACCTGCCCAAACTCTTTGTACATGCACCACCCAATGCTTCAAACAATGCATCTTCCCTATGCCCCCTGCCAGCAGCATTGCCAATGAGCTTCACCAAACAACAGACAACTATGGCTTCTGCAAGCTTGGCTGTGCCTTCTTCAAGTGTTCAAGCATCAGTACTAAAGACAAGCCCAGTGAGTTCCTTTTCTTGCCGCTCGTTCCCCCCCCCCCCCTCCCCCAACCCCCACCTTCTCTAATTTATTGCAAAAACTAAAATGGTGCATGATATTGTGTATACTCCTTAATTAATAACAGATAGACAAATAGAAAGTGGACCCTCTGATTTGAGCATAATCAATATGCTGAAATGGCATTCTTATGTAGGTCTCCTTCGTCAATGAGTAACTACAAACATGATGCTATTGCTTATTATTGCTAATTTATATAGCAAGCGCATTTGATTTTGGAATATGATGGAACAAAGCAAAATGATTCACTAAATTAACTGCACTTTTTATATTGTGAAGTAGCAGTTGATCGACATAGCTTGACGCATCATTATGAGTCATCGGGAAACAACCTCTATGTGTTTCTAACACATGGTTATTGTTATGTACATCAAACCCATCCCCCGTATCTCGCCTAAAGCAATGGGGTAATGTTGTTGTTGTAGTATTTGAATTCAACCTGCAAACCAGTGTTCGTGGCATGTTGGCCCAATAACCTAGGGAGGGTCTGAAATTATACTTAAGGGGTTATATCTACATATACGAGTAAATGAATTTCTAATAGTTATTCATTAACCACCACAAAGTTGCGCCAAGAAAAAGTCAAAAAAATCTCAGGGCCCTTGGTTGTAAGGTGACTCTACCATATCACCACTAGTTGACTTTAGAAGCTGTTGGACTGAAATAAGCTTCTCAAACAATGGTGATAGCCTAGTAGCAGTTAATACAAACTTCCACTGGATCTCGTTGTGATCTAAATACTACTCAAAACAAACCTCTTTCTAGTAGTATGAACTTTCTTCATTTTACATATGTTTACAATGCAGATGGAGGCCAAGTGGATGACTGCGTTGGATCTTGTTCAAAGATGTGCAGCAAGGGCTACATCTCTCCTTAGACATATCTTCAAGTTAATGTGCAACTAGAAGTTCATTTTCATTACCGTTGAAGTCATGACTATTTTTCGCCCATCCTTAGCGATATGTTCTATTCGCATCATATTTTATTCCCTTCGAAAAGAAGAAAAAAGGGGTTTTAGAAAATGTATTTTATGTATCTTGCAGTCCACTTTGAAACTGTTCATGGGAATTGTTCTTCTTGCTTTCATTTCAGAAGCCCCCCATCTTTGCCTATTGCGCAAAATGTGAACTAAGCTTTAAAGCCAGAGTAAGAGAAGATGCAGGATATCATTTATAGTAATCAAAAGATCAGCACCCAAAAGGACTGGCACGGTTTCACGTCCAAACCAGGGCAAACACTTTCTTGCCTACCATGTTATTGCAGTTTATAACCACAGTTTCTAATGAGTTACAAGAGCATCACAGCGTAAGCAAACACAATCGTAAAACAAGTAATAATTGATGGATTGGTCGGTAACATGAACTAGCATGACAAAAATCAAAGGTACTAAGGGACTGTTGAATGACATTTGATGTATAATGCAGCAACAAGTCTTGAAGCATATCTCGTGTATCCAAAAGAACCATCATTGTTCACATTTGAAGCATAATGCACCAACAAATTTTGAAGCATATCTCTTGTGTATCCAAAAGAACCATCACTGCTCCACATTTGATGCATAATGCAGCAACAAATCTTGAAGCATATCTCTAGTGTATCCAAAAGAACCATCATTGCTCCCGTCAAGAAAGTGTGAGGCTTTATCATCGACTTAACATACTAGTAATTGCATTATACATTTTTGAGAAAAAACTATAATCTATAAGCCTTCCGGCATGACCCTCAGGAAAACCTCCAGGGCGCACAGTCTCCGAAAAAGTTTCTTCCACGCAAAACCTTTTGCCAGGGAAAAGGAGGGAGGGGGGTTTGTAGAAGTTGCTGGAGGGAAGAGATGCATCGTCAGCATCAGCTACTGGGAGAGTTTTCCGGAGTCTTCGAGGGAGCTACAGAAATCTTATCTTTAAGCTCCATCACACAGGAATTGAACTTGTCAACCATGGAGACATCCTTGAATTTCACGGCAAATGTAGAAAGGCCATCTTTGCCTTCCTCGGCGCTATTCAAACATGCAAAGGTGACGCCTTTTTTATCCATATTTGTTAGTTTCATCTCGGGATATACACTGGCATTCATAATCAACCGATAATTACCGCGAGCTCTCATGATAAGTCTAGCTTTCCCTGTCCCAGTAGTAGAAACATTGACCTTAAGTTCACCCTTTCCGCGCTCCTTCCAGGTTCCATCAAGAAACTCATATAGCACCGATTCAGCAACAAAAACAGACTTCTCATTCTCTTCCCCTGTTTCAAGAGAAACCTGCTGCATGGATGATAATGCAGTTCCCTCAATTTTAGAACTAGTCGATACAGCAGAAGATCCAAATAGAGGAGCATTTCTATCACCATCTTTTGCGATTGGTCCAAAGGAGAAGCTGGAACCAGACAATCCGGTTCCAGCAAGGCCAGTAAACGCGTTTTGGCTACTTGAGAGTTGTTGAAAGGAGCTCAAAGATGCACCTTCTCCACTCTTTTCAGATTTTTCATTCCTATTCTTTTCTTCCTCTGCATTCTCAGCCGTCTGCACTTCATCATCTTTCTTGATCTCCTCCTCAACATTTTCAGGCTCAGCAATACTGTCACCCCCATCCCTCGCTTTTCCAGCTTCTGTATACTTGTCATCAATTGCTTCAGGTTGGGATGGCTCATCTTCTCCGCCATGCTTTATCTCATCTGCAGTAGTGTCAGCTCTAAACTCAACAGCTACAGCTTCTGATTGTCTTATATCAGCGCCATCATTTTTGTCAATTTCCCTACACGCGTCTTCTCTTGCATGAATTTGACCGCTGTTGCTTTCAGATTCCTTAGTAATGACGTCTGGACCACTAGAATCAGGAGGAGGAACTAACTTCATCCCAGCAAAAGGATTTGAAGACGGAGCTGATGAGGCTGCTGTTGTTTGACTGCGTCGAACTTTGACAATTCTTCTACTAGCAAGCACCTCCGCGCTTGCTTTCGTAAAAGTTTTTACCTCTTCTTCACATGTTTCCTCGTCATCATCAAGACCAGGGTTATCCCGAGATATTTCTCTTCCAGCAGCCCTCTTTCTGGATGTTTGCAAAATATCTTCTGCGTCCCCCATTGAGGAGTGGAACAGACAAATTTAATGTTACAAATGGTTCACAGACCAATTTCTGCGAGAAAAAGGAGCAAAAGCAGCAAGCCAAGCAGAAACAAATGTCAGTAGTATCAGTCCATGAAGGAATCCATAAAAGGATTTTTTTTTTTTGGGAGAAAATGATGACAAAAGAAACCCAAAATAAAAACAAAGGGGCGCTTTGAGGGCTGGGGGGAAGAGGAAGAAGGATTAAGAATTCAGTTTCAACTAAGCTTAACATCATACATTCTGAACTTTCAAACATAATAAGCCACTGGAAGTATGAAAAACCTTGCATAACATCCAAATATAAAAGCAATAACATTAAAATCTTTCACCGAATTTCCCATGCAACCAAAAATGTCAAAGGAAAACAGATAAACAAGACTTCAAGCAGTTAAGCAGATACTAGAAGCTGCTTTCAAACCCGAAAGTCCGTGCGCTCCCCCCCCCCCCTCCCCCACCCCGCCCAACTCATACAGAAAAAAGCAAAAACAAGGGAAAAGGGAAATAAACCTACTAAAGTCATCGTACATGCAAGATCTAACAGGTACTCTGATATATCAACAACAAAAGGCAATTACACAGGAGCCCTTTTAATGAACCAATCATGTTGTGTATTGTTGGGGGTGAGGTGGGGGTGAGGTGGGGGTGGGGGAGGGGATTGTCCAGGGGGCACACGCTCATCATTAATCCAACATTGGCAGACTAAACCTTCAAAAAAGGAGTCACAAGTCACAATCATCCAGTTGATTAACATTATTGCAATTGCATCTCCAGGTGTCAGGTACTTAACCAATTTAACTCCGGAGCAAGTTCTACACACCCTAAAGACTAAAAAGGAATACGCAGAACCGCCTTCAAGGCTCCAAGAACATGTAATAACATACATCGCCATGTGAAGCAATTAATAGAGACCTTACCTAACTAAATAATTCTAACTTACACTAGATATCTACTTTACAATATTTAACATTCTGTTTCTTTTTTTTAAAAAAAAATATTGTATATTTAACACTTAACCCTTGATTTCTGTTTTTTTCCTCTTTTAAATATTTAACAACACATGGGTAAGGTTCCATACACCGGACCCCTCCTTACCCCAGCATAGACATGAGCCTCTAAGACAATGAGGTAATGTTATATTGTATTTTTAACACTGTTTGAATAAATGCCAAAAAGAAGAAGATTTAAAAGCACGACACCAATAACCCTAAAGTAACCAAATCAAAACCACAACAAACTAGGATTGAAAGCTCCCCCCCCCCCCCCCCCCCCCCCCCCCGGAAATCTGTATCTTAACTTCAGAAACAATTGAAAAGACCAAAAATATCCCTTGTTTCAAACTTTTTGCTTGATCATAAACCTAATCTGCCCTGCTACCTCCTCCAGCCACAGCAGCAATACCCCCATCTCCCCCCCAACCAACCCCCCACTCCCAATCCTGTTACTTAATGTGTAGAATCAAAATCACCAATCTCACAATTTACATCCTTATTAGCGGACTATCATCTAAGTAGTTGGTGATAAAAGAATCGGGGAAGTATTATAACAATGAATTACATGAATATCACGTAAAGAAAATCTGCCAACATCCGTCTCTGGTTGTTCTAATTCGAACATCCCAAAAACAAAGACACCAAAAACATGAATGGAATCTCCAGCGAATAATCAAGAAAGCTTTTTCATAAAAGTCATTCCTTTCATTCTAAAGAACGTAAACCCACATAAAATTCGAAACCTAATGTACAGACCTCCAAGTTTACTAAATCCAATAAGAGAAAACAAGAAAAAGAAAACTGCAACAAAGCCCACAAAACCTTGACCGCAACACCCAAGAATTTCTTGGTGCTAGAACTCTTAAGAATCTTAGAGCACTACCACACAAATTAACTAAATCAATATATTAATAATCCATTGTTCTTATTGACAAAAGCTACAATATTGAAGTTCTTGGACATGATGAACTAGTGCTTGATAATAACAACAGAGAAAAAACAAAAGGAAGGTTCCAAAACGTGAATATAAATAGATATGAAATATCAAGATTGGAAGAGGCGATCAGACCTTAGAGAAAGTGCAGAGGTAGCGTAGGAAGAATATGGATTCGTCTTGGTTTTGATGCTGTTGATCTAATTTCTGATCTATGCCACTAATTTATAGCATCAATTTTAAGGGCCCGCCCCAATTATCATCCCACTTTCCTTCTTTTCTTTCCTTTTTTCCCCCAACCCTTTCCTTTTCTCCACAAGTAATTTCCTTTTTCACATGGCAAACTTTACACTTTGTTAAGGGATTAGGTTCTCCCCACCTGTACCAGAGATCCCTTAGTCAGGTAGGATGTAAATCGAGGGGATGTGCTCTACTAGCAGCCCTACAAGAGAGAGGACACACGAGATTCAGAAGCCTAGAAGCAACTCTTGTAATATTTCAACAAAGTATTGCCTCTACACGGGTTCAAACTCGGGACGTCGGGTTCTTTAGCCTCAATCACCTTGTCACCTCTACAGTGGCAAACTTTACACTGCTGAAATATACCTTAGTTCTAAAAGTATTACAATCAAAATGGTAGTTAGTCAAACAAATAGTACAAATAATATTATTTAAAATTAAATTATCAAATATCTTAACAAACTATTTTTGAAATTTGTTTTTAAATGATGTAAATAACTACTTTGACCAAAATAAGAGGCGTTTCCGGTGCATTAGGTTCTCGCGTTTGTGTATGATCAGAGGAGGGGTCAGATCGCTTCACGATCTGATGTACGCAGCCTTACCCTACACTTTGTACAACAAGATGTTTACGTAGCTCGAACCCGTGACCTCAAGGTCACAAAGCAGCAACTTTACCAGTTGCTTCATAACTCGCCCTCTACTTTCACCAACATAATATGTTAAAATACTTTTACAAGTTGGTCTTAAATGATTTTTCTTAATTTACGTGTTTAACTAAATATGATAGTATTTTTAAAACAGATATACCACATGTTTGCAGAGATGAATATACATAGAATGGGAAGAAACACAACTACTAGAATAGCATAAAACTAGATTATGGCATTACATTAAGAAGATATCATAAATTCTTGTGGTACGAAATTTTGAGGCATATAATGGAGACACAATCGTCTACTTTAAATTTAGAGGTATCAATAGGTTCCTTTGAACTTCGAACAAAGGTTTTTTTTATTTATATCCAAAGTATCTATCATTGACAACAATGTCTAATCTTTTTCGATACACAGAGTTATCTGTTCAGAAGTTTTACACTTAGACATGAAATACTCTTTACATTCCTACAGCCAAAACCAAACATCTAACCACATAGTTAATGAATAAAGTGAGAAGATCACCACAACGTATCTCATGGTTAACTTCCAAGGAAGTCTCGCTAAGTGAAAGCGTCTTCTGAATATAGTCTTGTATCTAAATCTAGCTTGTTACTAAATATAGACTTGTATCTAAATCTAGCTCAAACAAGCTCGACCCAATTTATAAAATTCTAAGTTGAAATCCGACAGGTCCAAACACATTCTTTTACTATATATTACAACTAACAAATAGTTGTTGCATGTATAAGTCATTTTGTTACATAAGACAACATTGCATATAAGTAATGAGGACAAAATTGTCGTCTAAAGTAACGACAAGTGTTGACAGGCGAGCTCGTCATGGTCAACATTATTTGACCTTATAAAGCCGTAGGTAGCCTTAGATTCATTTCAGTTACGTGGGTTCGAACAAACAATCAAGTCGGAACAACAAGGAGAAGCGGGACACCCACTGAAGCCGACAATAATCTCCAGCATTAGTAAAGCTGCCCATAAATGTTAAGGGTTGGACATCTCAGCCGCATTGCCACCTCAGCTCCAGTCTTTAACTCAGTTGCACGCGTTACATCAGCTCAGTCTCAGATATCACCTTGGCATCAGCAGCACCTCAATTTCTGCCATCAGTTCAGCCTCAAATGTCACCTTGGCACCATGATGCACCTCAGCTGTACCCCACAGCTCGGCTACGCATATGGTGCCCCAGCCTTGGCTGGTCATCTCCTCTATGGAGACACCTTCCACGCAAGCAGCTTAGCCATACAACTTGACACATGGCGACACATGGCGATACATGCACAAGCAGGACAGGACACTTGACACTCTCCTATGGCTCCTCAACATGTATGAGTTGCTCAAACCATACAAAAAACAAGAAATTACGTCTAACAGGGGGCAAGATCCAATTTCAAACACCGATATTCCAACAAAAACATGAATATAAGACATGTCTATCTAATATTCCAGTATACAAACATGGCAAAACCCACAACTGTAGACAATAGATCAGGACATTTAGCGTTGTTCAACTTGTGCAGGTTTCTAAAAACTTTAGTTTTGACATTAAACTACGTCTTCATAAGGATTTGACAATTTTTTTTTCCTTATTTGGATCATCTCTAGTCTAGGTGAAGATCCGACTTCACCATATGGTGCTAGAGGAAGGCCAACTATGTCTTAATTCACATCTTTTCTCATTAAAGCTCACATAATGTCTTATTCAAGTGGGTAAAATTACCTAATATGAAGGTGAGGAATCTTCTCACCGCTACAAGTAGAGGGCCGGTCTCAGTCATCCATCGGAACAGGTCTTTGATGGGTAAGCTGAGCATCCAGATGTTGTATAAGGAATCATCCAAGAGGAGCATGAAGGAGCCATACGTTATGCTGTTGAAAATTTGGGTGTTTTTGAAGCTATGATCAAAAAATAAATAAATGACAAAGCCTTAGAAACTGTGCACATAAATAAAGACCGTCTTACAACCATCAAGGAAGGAAAAGGTCCCATGAACAACCAACTAAGTCTAGATATGATTTCATGGCAGATGTGAGAGGTAAAAGCAAGAAACTTTGCACTAAGCCTTTGCCGAATATTAAAAAGCCTCTCGGAGTGTAAATCTCGTCACACTAAAAATGAGTAATGAGCACCAGTACCGCATTACAACCAAGGTAGCCGGGACGATGAGTCATCCTCCAGCCGCTTAGAATACACAAAAGTTGTACAACAAAGCTCTTTTTTCACGAGAAATTGTAGAGTATGCGTCTCTACATAGTTTTAAGGGCCTAAAATAGACATCTACGATGACACATCAGACCCCGTGGATCACTTATTTCAGCTCGAAACTATTATGAGTTTGAAGAATGTTTTTGACCGTTAAGGTGCAAGAATTTCCCTGTATATTTGAAGGGTAAGGCCAAGAGATCGTTCTAGGAGTTGCCCATCTCAGTCTGTATATTCCTTTCGACAGTTGGCCCAGAGGTTCAAGGTAAAATTTGTGTCTTCTAAACCTTTTATCAGAAACTCCTCGCATTTGATTACTGTGTCAGAAGCCAGATAAGTCGGTTGTTCAATATATGCAGCGCTTTATGGGCAAATCCCTGAAGGTCGGGGACCGTAATGATGGAGTTATAGGTGCAGCTTTTATCAACAGGCTGAGGGTTAGCCGCCTTTTCTTACAGCTGGCCAAGGAGAATCTCAAATCTCTAAGAGAATGTTTGGAGAAGGCGCATCTATATGCCCTGAGATAAAGAGGCGAATAGGTTGAAATGAGAGACTGAACAAGCTAATCGCCAGACGGACCAAGATGAATCCAGAAAGGAGGCCCGTAGAGAGGGCAGGGATAAGTGCAGTGTGTTTGATCGCCTAAGGAGCCGAGATAAAGAAGGTTTGCCCTTGCTTGATTCAAAAGAATCTTGAAATCATGGAAAAAGATAAGCTAAGAACGGATCCGCCGCAGTTACAGGAGCCAAGATCAAAGTGAGATCCCAAGCTATACTACAAATGTCACAAGGATATTAGACACGACACTTAAAATTGTAGACAACTTGTGCATAGAATCGAGCGCCTAATTGAACAAGGTCATTTGCATCAGTTTTACGACCCGAGGTCGTGGTTATATAATCGGCTAGACTTTTGGTGACCTCCTCCAGAGGAGAGGTGCCGGGAAGATAGGCGCCGCCAACATAGAAAAGATAATGACAACGAAGACGAACAGCCTGATGATGTAGGTTAACCTCAAGGCATATCTATGATTTATACCATTTCTAGTGCCCTGGTACGTCGTGCTCAAGACCAGGGCCAAGGACGGTTGGAACTTCAAATAACTTGTCCTAAAAGAAGTCAAAGCTGTCACATGAGATAACGTGTGGGCCGGATGATCCCATCCTCTTGGGTTATAATAACTGAGGCTTCGTGATTGACCTTTTCATTAACATTGCATGCAACAACACTCTAGAGGTACATCAAATTTACATTGATACAGGTAGCGTGGCAAACATATTGTGCCTTACAAACTTCAATTCATGAAAGTTTAAGTATGTCATGTTTATTTGTAAACCTTATCATATATGTTGGGAATACATCCCGTACAAACACTTGCCTCGGTTGCTCACAAGTTCGAAATTATTTGTCTACAATCTCTCAATTTAACAGCCTACAGTAAGTAATGACCAGGGAATGTTGGGAATACATCCCATATAAAGACTTACCTCGATTGCTCACAAGTTCGAAATTATTTGTCTACAATCTCTCAATTTAACAGCCTACAGTGAGTAATGACCAGGGAGTTTTCCTTTTTTTTCCATTTCTGTTCATATCAATCAAACATCTAGATGGATCCAAGATATACATTAAATTAGTCAATGTCGAGGCCTGTATAATAGATACTACTAGAATTTTTTGGAAGTGAGATACCCTTTAATTCTAGTTATCAACATTAAACAAGTTCCAACATTACTACAGAAGTTCGGCAGAAGTGTCCCTTATTCATTCTGAGATCTGGTTTAAAAGGCTATGATTAAAAAAAAGAAGAAGAAGAAAACAAAACATACAGCTTTGCATCAACTAAGATTGGAATCGGAAAACAAACTCTGTTGGTTTATAACATGAGTATAGTTGCGTACATCCGACTCCTTATACTTCGTTATAGGCAGGAACATTTAAGATAATAAAATAATGTTATTGTTGTTTATCTCATAAAAGTAGATGATGAAGTGTATTCTATTTTTTTTTCACTTAATAATTTGTCGTAAAATTGTGACCCTCCCACCGTTATCTTTCTAAGAATGTGCAAAATGATGCCATATTTTTTTTTGGATATTAGAATACAAAGATGTTATATAATTGAATTGCAACATGACATTGTTCTCTATTTAAAAATGATTTCCATTCACTACTACATAACTTCGTGAAAAACTGCCATAGACTATGCTTGAGCATATCATTTCTCCATAGCTACATAAATTTTCACAAACTAATGACAGGCCGTTAGGTGTGGCGTTCACCAATTTATTGTGGTTCAGAATTAAATATTAATTCTTCTAATAATATCTTCGTAACTAACAAGATATAAACAAGTAGGAAAAATGTCAACTCAACGAATTGATTATGTTTAGAGTAGGGGTACTCTCCAATTTTATATTTTTTATTGGTTAGTCTTAATCTATTTCTCACTAGTTACTCATTCGTCAATTTAAAATTTGTGGACCGATAATTTTGTTAACTGATAAAATTTCGTTATCTGATAAACACAAACTTGATTACATAAACACCCCTCACTAGTTTTCTGCATAATTAGATCCAACTGCCAAAAACCAAAATAACCTTTGAACAAACAACAAACAAACAAGAAAGCAAGTATTTTGGTTCACAATCAATCATATTTCCTCGGAATACTTTATAAAATTCAATTGACTATGGAAAACTTGAATTCTTCCTGTAAGGTGAGGGAAAGAAACAAAAACCGTGTAGAGGCAATACTTTGTTGAAATATTACAAGGGTTGCTTCTGGGCTTCTGAATCTCGTGTGTCCTCTCCCTTGTAGGGATGCTAGTAGAGCACATCTCTCGATTTACATCCTACCTGACTAAGGGGCCTCTGGTACAAGTGAGGGAGAACCCACCCAAAAAGGGAAAGGAAAAAGCAAATATCAAGAAAATCAACGAAGCCTGAAAACTAAACTATTTATTTAAAATCTTTAACCTATGTCAATTGACCGCATAGCGCAGTGGATTAGCGCGTTTGACTTCGGATCAAAAGGTCGTGGGTTCGACTCCCACTGTGGTCGACTAATATGGTAATTTTCTTTTTCTTCATTATTTAACGTGCAAATTTGTCTTTCTTCCTCTTTTTCATTTTCTTTTCGTTGGGGAACAAATTATAAACATCTTTATTATATTTTTAAAACATGTGACATCTACCATTGTTTCGCCAATGTTTCCCCTTTTATCCCGGTACAAACTTACAAGCAACAACCTTTGATAATGTCATCTGCCTATGATATTTTAGGTCCAATTATATCACTAACTGATTTGTCAACATCCTCTTGGTTAATGTCATTTGCAACTACCTGAGTAACTTGAAATTCCCAACCCAAGGTTGAGTCCACAAGAAATTCAACTAATGGCATATTGGCATCTGCCTATGATATTTTCCATAACATGTTCTCTCTGTCTATGGCCCCTTTCCTTTTCTCTCTTTGGGGGAGTTTGGGGTGAGAAGCATGTAATGATCTTTTCACTGAACCATCTACACATCTGCTATTTTTTTTGCCTCTCCTTCCTTCTCCTAAACAATTTTACAAGCATCTTTTCTCAGAAAAATTGTTTCTTTTGGAAGAAAAATATGAACACCCTTTTCCGGTAGCATTTACAAGAAATTGATATGCTCAAAAGAATGACAAGATGTTGTAACAAAATACACAAATCACAACATTGATTTAACAACAATAAATATCAAGCAGACCAAAAATGCTCCTAGATTATGAACCATCTTCTTGTGGAACAGCCTTTTTGCTCCTGCTAGTTCTCCTCCTTGTAGGAGATGCAGCAGCTTTGGTAGCTCCTACTTCAACAGCTCCTTGTTGCTTATCATTCACAGTCCTTTTCGATGAACTCATTTCGCTTCTTAACCGCAAAATTTCACCCTTTGCTAAGGCTAAATCGTCTTCTAGTTTCTTCGATCTCTTCTCCAAACTCTGCCTCTCCTCACCTAGTCTCATCACCAGGCTGTGCGCGTCCTCTAGATTCTCTCTCGCTACTAAAGTGCCCTGTTTTTGCTCCGCCAGAGTCTTGTAGAGGGCCTCTTTCTCCTCTTCACTGCTAGAGAGCTGAGAATTTGCTAGCTCCAACTCTTTCGCAAGTATTAACGCGTTTTGATTTAGCTCGTCTAGCATTGCTCTAGCTTTTCCCAGATCACCTTCAACAGAGATTTTAGCTTCCTGCTCCTTTGCAAATTGAGTCTCCAAGGCTTTCAAGTCTTTGTTTAGACTCGAGGTTACCTTCTTTTCTTCTTGCAGATCAAGCACAGCACTCTCTGCTTTCTTATAAGCTTCCACCAGCTCTTGCTGTAGGCTATTGCGAATTTGAATAACCGTGGCCAGATCCTGGGATACGCTTTCTATTTCTTCGTTTTTGCTCTTCAGAACCTCCCTCAGTGACATTAGCTCACCAGCTAGTAACTCTGCACTTTGTTTTGCTTCCTCAGCTTTTTTCGTTAATGACTTCCTAACTTCAGCAAAGTCAGCACGAACTTTTGAAACTTCTGCTTCGAGTCCCAGACAGAGCTCCTGAGACTGCTCCAGTTGTTTGGTCAGTTCAATAGCTTCGCTTCTTGACTTTTCTAAGGCGTCCCGCGTGACTTGAAGCTCCAGCTTCAAATCCTTGACGATTTCCAGTTCTACATTCAGCATTTTCTTTAAACTGTCGCTTTCAAGGCTTAGATCAGCAATTGCAACTTTGTTCGTGTTCACTTCATTTAAGCTAGATTCAAGCTGTTCTTTTAACTGCTGAATTATTCGTTCTTGATGGTTCAATAGCTCGGCATTTTCAGCTTCTTTCTTCTGAAAAAGGGTCTTCAGATCAGTGAACTCCTTCTGGGCAGATTCCAGTATCAGTTTTGATCCATCTCTCTCAAGTTGCAAAGAACCTATTTGGGCATTCAAATCAGCAATGTTGACATTCTTCAATTCTAGTTCTTTTTCTTTGCTCAAAAGCTCATCTTTCAAATCTTTGTTCTCTGAATTCAATTTTCCTAACTCATCCTGCAGCTCCTGGTATCTAGAAGCCAGCTTTTTCAATTCGGCTTCCTTCTCTGCCAGTACAGAGTAAAGGTTATTGAAACTATCATCTTTCTCCTTGATTTCCACACTAAGCAAATTAATCCTGTCTCGCAGGGCTCCAATAGCTTCATCTCTATCCTTCAAATTCTCCTCTAGAGTCTTTTTCTCCTCTGCAGCAGTCGTAAGGTCTTTTTGAAGGCCATTAATATACGTATTAAGCTGCTCGATTGTCTTTCTCTCTTTCTGAAGCTCTTGCTTGATTCCTAATCCTATTTCATTTGCTGATTTCAATTGACTGGCTAAAGATTGTTGCTCTTCACGAGCCTGTCTGAATTTCTCGTTACCAACCTCTTTTTCTTTCATGAGCTCTGCCTCAAATTTCTTACCCATGGAAACAATGGCAGTTTGTTTCTCCTTTAATTCATTCCTCATCTGCACAACATGGCGCATATCACACTTAAAAACTTAGCATGCAGAGGAGAAAAGAAACTATGTTTTGGAAACCTTCCAAGATTCTTCATCATAAATGAAAATGTCATTTTGAGAAATAACATAAGTACCACACAACTGACAGTCTAGCATGTTCATCATCTAAGAAACAAAGATGATAAGAATTGCTTTCCGAAACAGATGATGTGCTAGATGGCAAAGATAGGTTTGCGCCTTCAGCAGGAACAATCAGACTTATCCTTTTTAAAGTTCTTTCATTGTACAAGTGTTAGAGGAGACGATCCGTACGAGGCGTGACAACCACACATCACACACAGTCATGGGTTCTAAAAATTCTATCTTTCACTGCCTGTAATTGAACTTTTCACCCAATTTACAAGAACACTTAATATCAAAGGTAGAAGCATCAGAAAATAAATCACCATAAGTTATTACGTAGACATGGAATGTACGCACAACCAAGGTTTAGTGCTAACTGATTCAATGGTTGCCTCAGAAGTAGACTTTTCCTTTTGAGCCAAAGCATACAAGGCACCAAGCACACCCGATGTCAGAATTCCAATAGCTCCAAGAAGTGATATCAATGAGCCTTTTGATGAACCTTCTGAAAGCTTTCCCTGGCGAGTAAAATTTTCGATTGTCACATATTCAAAGCAAACTTTACGAAGCAGTAAACAATATTAGTACTTTCTATGTTTCCAGTAAAATGGCCTAAGATTCAAACCTCTAGTCTTTCGTTCTCTGCATCAGATGTAAGTTCAGAAACTTCTGAAAAGAAAATACCGGAACATTAGAAATGCCAGGGAAAATATAAAGCTTAGGAGGAAAAGACACAATATCCGGTAGAGACTCTTATGTTTTGACTGAACTAAGCTGAGAAAAAAAACAAAAAGTAAACAACATGGTATAAGGTACAATGATATGTTAGCCATTTGGTGCGCTGCTCATCAGAAGCATAGTCACTATACCCCCTCCAACAAGGGGCTAAGACGCTAAATTTCTTGTAATCACCTCTGAGTCTCTTATATGCGTGTTTGCCTTCTTTTTAATTCGTTATCCGGTCATCCTATACACTTCTATCTAACTTACGGCTTTTCGCCTGATAAACACAGAAAGGAAAAATATACTTGCTGAATAACCAAAGCTCTAACCCTACAAATCTGTGATCTCTAACCTTCACGTGCCTATGGGGAAAGTAGATTATGGATCCTAGACTTGGGGAATCAACTAAAAGTACTTGATCCATTCCTTGGCAATTTAAGAGTGATTGATCCATTTGTTGTCACTTGTATATCATTGGTGTTGCACCCCTGTTCCACCATTGGAGAAGATTAAAAATATCAATGCTACATTATGGGTCTAAGTATCTAAAACTAACTTGGCCTAATCATTCCTGAGCATGAAAATGCCCAAAACTTAAACACTTGATGTTAATGTTGTTAAACACATAGCAGCATCGTCAAACCCGAAGTTATCAGGGGTTGCTTACGGGTCGTTAGAATTGTTTTTTTGTAAGTTAAAATTTCACTAATAAGCCAAAATAGGCATCTTTACATGGTGGTTGCCACGGGATGATAATGGCAAGAGTAACTTGCTCAAAATACAAAGCACTAAATATTTACACATCATATTCTAAACTAGGTCTAGTGACAAATAGAACCCCTTTACATTTGCGAAAATACACACTATCAAACCTTTAAACTTATTCTTTAAAGAGTCCTTGTATCATCTAAGCCAGAGCACCAAGGCATTGTTAACCCAAAAATACATTTTGACGGGCAAAATACGAGTCGTTTCGGAATGAAGACAAAGAAACCTACAATACACACATATAAGACACAGGAAGCATCTATCAAACACGTGTCGACCATACAAAATCTCCCCACCCCCCCAAAGAAGATCTTACATTATCATCAATTCACAAATCCAGTTCACTAAAAAGCTAATCCTAAGCAAATAATCAAGAAAACGCAAGTTTTCATCTTCCACAAAATAAAATTAAGACAAGTTAATTAAATCTAAAAAAGACAATGACTCAACATAATCCAACTCTAACCTGCAGCAAAGCTTTCGAGATTCTTATCACCCATCTTCAGAAATGACAAAAACGAAAATCCCGCAATCATTATATCCCTTTTCTTCCATGACGAACTCATAACCTCTGAATCATCTTGGCTCATACAAACAGTTACTTTCCTCTTGTTTTTCAGGTTGTGTGAAGATCTTGGCCAAGAAAATGAGCAAATTGAATGACAAGAAGGAAAAGATGATGAAGATGGAGTAGAGGAGACAAAAAGAGGGATAGGAGAGGGCTGCGACAGGTTAGAATTCCCTCTCAAGAAGCTGGTTGAAGCCATTTGTTTGTCGAAGTTCAGAGCTCAAAAGAAATCATCTCCTCCGAGAATGGCGAGATTCAAGACGAGCGACTATTCTTTTTATCTTTACACGTTCTTGTGGCTTGTTTCAGTGGCTCTCACTTAAATTGGTGGAATTTCAATATTGCCCTCCAAAAGATTCCTTCTTCTTTTTTCATTCTCTTTATTCCTTTTTTTAAAAATCAATCTCCAGGGAGATTATAAATTGGATGTCATATCATATATGACAATAAAAGACATTAAATAATAAAGAAGAGAAAATATGTAACAAGAATTTGCTCGCTATTAGCTCTACGATATAGCTCAGTTGATACTCGAGTTGTCATTTGCTCCAAGAAGTCAAGAGTTCGAATTCAGAGACACGGACAGTGTGAATGTTCCACTGCTAGTAGATCGAAAGCCTGATTTGCGGGAAGACACCTTGTATGAGTCACATCATAAGTCCTCATCCAACTTAGGATGCCGTGAGACTCCTGATTTGCATCTTCCATAATGTTTTTTAGGGCTGAGGATGTTCAAGAATGACATTTTGCCACCAGAATGTTATTATTCGTTGTTTCACATCATTCGCATTATTCACATCATTCACGATTTTAGTATTTCACATCATTCACATTGTGGTCTTTAAAATACTACTTCAATTTATGAAGAAAGATATAATGAAGTAATTACATGACGATCTTTATATATTAAAGGGATAATTCCCTTTTGCCCCCCTAAGGTTTGTCATAATCGCCAATAACCACCCTAATGTTTAAAAATACACCTTTACCTCCCCTGATGTTTGAAAAATACACCAATACCCCCTTGATTTAATTAAAAAAATGTTTTTCAAATATATATAATATGAATTGCCTATTTTACCCCTACCCTCTTCATCTTCTTCCCGTGAATTCTTACCCACCAGCCGCCGCCCCTCTCCTCCGCCAGTCTCCGCCAAGCGCCGCCCACCTCTCCGCCCCCACAGCTGCCCCTCTCTGTCCCCAACCCATTTGAGAGGAGAGATGCCTGCAAGGTTGGAAAAGAAACAAACAAGAGAACGGCTCAATCACAGTATTTGAGTAAATGTCCAGAGATTGAGAACCTTCTTGCTATTGAAGCAATTAAGAGGGTTTTATATGCCACAGATGATGATCCTTCAATTGTTGCAGAAGATCAAGCCATGTTTTCTGAGCTTCACCAACATGTCAAGCCATTAGCTATGATACAATAGGAGACGAATGATGTGCTGAAGGTAGATACTCAGAAGATGAAGAATATTGTCAATGTCCATGTAGATGCTGGTGCAACTAATCTTCAAGGCAAAAAATTTCTAATGCTTCTGATGTTCATCATAGTGGGTCTTCCTTTGTGACATACTGATTTGCTCCAGCGATGATCGTCTTTGAGCAACTTCAACAGAGTCATTGTTTTATAATATGATTAGTACCAACTTTGTATATTTGACATCTTGAACATGCCGCAGAGATTCTTGCAGACTTCAACTTGTCATTGACTTCTTGATTCTTAGCCATTAATGTTGATATCTAGCTCTCCTTTTCCAGCAAGCTGATTGTAAATCTGGTGGTGGACGGAGAGATTCTTGAACACGCCGCGTTATCGACTGCAAGCCTGGTGGTTCAGTATCTTAAATAGATTTGGTAGGGTAAGCAAACAATGTGATGAAAACGAAATATCATTAAGTCAGTTAGTCAGATGCCGTGGGAAATGGATATAAATTGAATATTAATTGGATGTTGCTCTTTGTGTATTGTTTGCAGAAGCACACAAACGTGTTCTACTTGGCAATTTCGATATTAACTTTGATGCTGCTGTCTATCTTTTACACGTTGGTCTATTTGTATCTTGAATGTAGGGAGCCAACAATGAGCCCAATGCAGTAAAACAACATTGAAACTGTAATTCCTTTGAGCAACTTCAGCAGAGTCATTGTTTTGTAATATGATTAGTACCAACTTTGTATATTTGGTTGCATTCTTGCTATTCCTATTCTTCAGCATCCATTTAGCGTTCCTTTTCTTTTTTGCGGATTGATTTGCGGGTTGAGATGATGATGAATAGTGAAAATGTGGGGGTATTTTTGACTTTTTCTTAAAATTTTTTAGTTTTATATTTTAAAATGTCATTTTACCTTTTAGTCCAAACATCAAGGGAGGTAAAGGTGTATTTTTAAACATTAAGGAGGTTATTGGCGATTATGCCAAACACTAGGGGGGCAAAAGGGAATTATCCCTATATTAAAAGAAGAGAACATCTTCATGACTTAGAAAATATAACAGATGGATAAGTGGGGCATGGTGCTTCCTGATCAACAAATTGGCCAACCAGAAAATTTGGACATCAATTATTCACACAGAATGTGTTGATTTAGAAGTATATTAGGATGATTTGAACATTGAAAGTGATTACCATAAAATATATTCGTTGCCAATGGATATCCATCTGCATCTTGGGCCTTGCCTTCTATTTCGCAATGTTAAATAATATTCTTTCCGTTGCAAAAATAAGAAAATAAAACATACCCTAGTTGAATTTTCAACTTAATTTTACATTATTTTAAAAAAGAAATTTAAGACAAATAAAGTATATTAGATATTGTAGCTCCCTCCAATTCCTTGTCTATATTTCTTAATCTCACACACATTGATTTCATTGAAGAACCATTATTTCATGCCAATGAACCGGGCTTAAGTGGCTAAAGCTGATTTTACAAAACAATAGGTCTTGATGTATGCCCATAATTCTACTTATTTTATTTGATCTACCTTTATTTGATCGACGTCTTCCAATTACAATAGAGTCAATGATACATTCTTCTTTGACTTTAAAATATGATAAAATAAAGCAAAATGATTTACTAAATTATCAAGACTTATTATATTGTGAAATAGCAATTGATCGACACAGATTGACGCAATTTCCATTATGGATTATCGAGAAACAACCTCTGCGTGTTTCAAACACATGAGTATGGTTGCATATATCTGACCTTTCATACTCCGTCATAGACGAGAGTTTCTAAGGCAATGGAGTAACGTTGTTGTTGATTTGTTCAAGTTCCACACCCCTGTACCAAACAACCATACAAATCTAAACATTCGAAGTTACGTGTATGACTAAATACAAATTTAAACATTAGTTCAAGATCCACACCCCTGGACCGAACAATCATATACAAATCCAAACATTCGTTCCCGGACCAAACAGTTTGTAGTTATAAGTGGTTTCACACCGAGATGATAGTTTATGAAGTAAATTTTGTTTTTGTTATCCTAGTATATATTCAGTTAACAAAAATGTAATTGATATATATATATGTGTGTGTGTATGCACATGTTTGATTATTTAGTCCATCAAAAAACAAAAATCTAAGCATTTTTCACATTACAAACTCATCAACCAAACAACCTGTAGTTATCAAAGTTTTCGCACTGATAGTTTTGTAAAATAATTTTTTTTATCCCCATAGTATACATTATCATCGAAGTAATCAGTTAAAATAAAAGTAAAATATACATATAATATGCATACATATATATATATACACACACACACACACATACATATATACATACATACATACATATATAATATATATACATACATACATACACATATATACATACATACATACATACATATATATATATATATATATATATATATATATATATATATATATATATATATAACATCCTATTACTCGTACAACTACTTTTGCAGCCAAAAGCGTTGCTTATTCCCCTTCATCTTTAGGTACTTAATCTACTGCTCGATGCTTTAAATACCTCTGGTTCCAGTTAGTTTATACTACCCGCTGCTCGCTGGAAAAGGGCTTTTCATCAATTCGCACGCGCATGCGTGCTCACATACACCCCCACATACATACGTGTGTATGTATATGTATATATGTGTATGTATGTATGCATGCATATATAACACACACAGGCACACATACACATACATATACACACACACACACATATATATATATATATATATATATATATATACATATTATGTGTTTATATATCTATAGATATATGTGTGCCTGTGTCTCTATATATGTGTGTATGTATATATATAACATACACACATATATATATACATATATATACACATACATATATAGACACACACCATACTTATACATTTAATTGGTCAGAGACACAATATTTATATATTTAATTGATCAGAGAACAACTTGTCACATACACAATATTTATACATTTGATTGGTCAAAGAACAAGTTGTACAGGAGAATTGTAAAATTTACCCAAAATAAAGTAGTCAGTTATTGTACATGACGATGAAACAAAATCATCTGAAGTCTATACGAATCTTTTCAGTGCAACAACACAAGATGATGCACAATCAATACCGATGATGAAGCCGGATCTTCACCAAGTGTCTAGATGACCTCAAATTAGCTTCGTCAGTTAACTTGAAGATTAGTTAACTGGATTGAAAGTTGTAGCTGGAATAGCCTCTAAAATATCCTGTACGAGAAATCACAGATCAGAGGTCCCGGGGGGTTGGCCCCGGAAAAAACCCTCCGACGCTCAAATCAGTTTGGGTCATATCTCACTGAGATTATAATTTAGATGGTGAGTTAAGAGTTTCTCACAGTATGAGCCGAAGAGCCAAATGTATGATCTTGCTTTAGGGTATGAATGTTTGAATTCCGGATGCCCTTCTCTGTTTCAATTGATCTGCTTTTATTAACTTTTTTCTGCCTTTAGCTTCTGAGAGCGGACGAGATGTTTGCTTGGGGCAGAAAACCTGCTGGATTGACCTTGGCGTGTTCAGACCAAATGACCAGCTATAATCATTATATTCGAATTGCACTTCTGCCTGACGGTTTATCGACGTAACACTGTGCTTGATTCATTTGCTGAAGTGCCCAAAAATGCCTTGCCGAAGTGCAGGATTAGACCTTACTGAAGTGCAATGTTAGATCCAGCTGAAGTGATCTGAAGTGCAGCACTTGGACATAAACTAAAGTTGGTACCGAGGTGCAAACCTTGGCATATTCTTCGATATTATAAAGGGTGCTATGCTGCTCCGCTGAAGTGCCGCCAAGACTGGACAACAAGGCTTGGGCTCTGAACTGCAGTACTTGAGTGCTGAGTTACGGGAGTTGAACCATTGACTGTTGTTGACTAACAAACGATTTAATTATGGTTTATCAACTGAGATAACGATGCATTTCACATGGCAATGGTTTCACTCTCAAAGAAGTTAATTAATGTGTTATATCGTCAAGAGAATACGCGAGTATTCTGATATATCATGATAGAACTTTTAGTAGTCATCTCATATGCCAATCTCCCACGCCACATTGTTAAATCAAAGATTATCATAACCTCAGGTCCTGTTCATGTTGTCTTGGCTACTGATACGATGATCGTGATACTCCTCTTAACGCGTTGTGGGAAATCAAAGAAGTGGTAAAATGTCCAAGGAGGAAGTAAGATGAAGACCGAAAGAAGCAAATGGATCCGATCAGTGGACTGAAACTATCAGGTTGATGGAGTGGGATCTAGGGGCATTACAAATTCTCCGAGCTCTTTTCTTTGATATATTTCCGATATCAAATTTTATCTTAATGCTTATTTATCAACTACTAACAATAATATAATGAAAATTTGCAACAAAGGCAACGGAAGTCTGCAAATTAATAAAAGGGATTACTAAGGGAGTTCCCGGTGTACTAACCTTCTGCGTTTGCGTAGGGTCTGCGGAAGTGCTGGATTTTTCTGCGATCTGATGTACGCAGACTTATATACTAGGCTGTTTCTACAGCTCGAATCCGTAACTTCAAAATCAAGAAAAAACATTACCAGTTACTTTAATACTGCCAGCAATAAAAAAGGTTAAAATATTTTGTTGCTAGGGCAAATTGAAGAAAGGAAATTATTAAAAGGGGCAAAAATCTCTGGAGGAAAATTTTGAAACTCCAAATCATCGAAGCGATGACGTGTCTCTCGACTCTCTTCCACCGACTCTCTTTAATGTTCTCCTTCCCGGATGAGATCAAGAGAGGTTAAAGGAAAGGTCAATTATGAGGCAGCCAATCAACCGCCGTCATGTGTAAAACATTGGGTTTGTTTTTTGAAATTTTGTTTTTTTTTAAAATAGATAACTTTACACGTGGCGGCTGTTGATTGGCTGCCTCATAATTGACCTCTCCTCTAAGCTCTCTTGATCTCATCCGCTCCTTTCCCTAACCAAAAGAAACTGTCCAGTGCATTATCTTTAATCATCCCCTGTATTACCGAACGAGCCGACCAGGCTCGGTTTTTAAACGAGCATAAATTATCGGTTGAAGCTCGGCTCATTAAAGTGTCGAACGAGCCGAGCTCGTTCACGAACAAAGAAAAAGCTAAGTGATGCAAGTTGTTGCAGCCATGGCAGGAGAGAATTAGAAAGCTCTCAGCCTCTCACACAGAAGAGAATTAGACATCTTGTGAAAGCTTGTTCCAAATAATAGAAACCACAACAATAAAAGCGTATGAGTACAGGGGATCAAAAGTAACATCTTACATAGAAGGGAACCAGTAGATAGGAGGGCCAAAATCCTCAGCGACTTTAAAAATTTTAATCTTGAAGATACCTTTGGAACCCTTTAGCCTCTTGCATTTCTAGACCAGCTTTCTCCAACTCTTCCATTCTCAGTTCACTCACACTCTTCATCCCCATCTCTCTGTTCTTGTCTCCAACTGAATCCATCAAGAGGAAGAAAACTAAAAACGACTCCAAAAAGTTGCCGCAAGGATTCCAGCTTCCAGATCTACAAATTATACTGAACACATACCAAGAAAACTGAAAGGGAGTTTTCTGCTCACCATATCTACAAATTATACTAACAAATCAAAGCCAAAATTGAGGTAAACAGAAGAAATTACCTAGACCTAGAAACGTGGGAGGCGATAAAATGGAGTCAAGGCCGCAAGGATTTCAGCTTCCAGGGGATAAAATGGTTGCAACTTGCAAGGCATGCGTCTGCGAGTCTGCGATGTGCGATGCCCCAATCCCAGCGATTTAGATTCAGCGAGCGAAGAAAGGATGAAGGATGAAGAATGAAGAAGAGGGAGGAGAGAGGCTAATTTTTCCTTAAATACCCATTGTAATCCAGCCGAGCTCGTATATTCACGATCATAGCTCGAGATCGTTTGATTAATAATCGAACACAAACCATAGCTCGAACTTGGTTTCGTTAACTCCTACTCGAGCCGAACTCGAGACGAGATCGATTCAAACGAGCCAAACAATTCGAGGCGCTCGGTTCGTCTACAGTCCGAATCCAAGCTTTCATGATGTGAACTTTTGAAATTTCCTTCAACGGCTTTTGCCTTTTTAATAATATAATTTGTTCCGATTGCCCTTATCGCAAATTAGCAAAATTCTTAACCCTCTCCTCTTAATTTGCAAACCTCCACTGCCCTCACTACAAATTTTCCCTAATATAATAACAATTAAGGATGAAATGTGAACCTCTATAAAGTAGTGTACCAGTTTTGATAAGATTGATGTACATAAATTAAGAGCCAAACCATGCTCGTAGTATGCGGATGAGATCCTAAGAGGTTAACAGTGGGGCTAAAAGTGAGACTTTCAATCACGCATCGTCACGTATACAAAACCCACTTGCTTTTGTACACATGGCGACGCATGATTGGATGTCTCACTTTTAGCCTCACTTTTAGCCTCCTAAGATCTCATCCGCGTAGTGTGGGCAGTTTTCAGACCATGATCACTGTATCCGCAGTTAGGCTAGCAGCTAGGACCAGAGGGCTTTGTTTGCCGAACTCATGTTCGATTCGGATCATCATCGGGTTAATAAAATACTCAAACTTGACCAAAAGTCTTTGTCCGTCATGCTTCGATTAGTAATTACTATCGGGTTCATAAAATACTCAGACTACGACCAGAGGGCTTTGTTTGCCAAACTTATGCTCCGGTTACAATCGTACCAATAAAATAATCAGAATCTTGATGATAAAAAGTTCTGTTTGAACTTATAAAGATATGTTCTTTTAGCTTAACAAATAAAGATTCCGTACCAAAAATATTGTTTTAGTTTAAGTCGATCGTAATTTAATAAAGTTAAACTATTTTAGTCAGTATTTCTATTCTACTCTTAGCTGCATAATTGAGATAAACTAAACAAATCATATTAATTAAATGGGTGTTATAGAAACTTTCACTACTAATATATAACTAATTTTTAAAAAATATATAATATTTTTTAGAACAAACGAATGTGAAAAACAATATTTTTACGAGAGAAGGAATATAATAAAACTGCAGGTGTTTCATTATTTGCAGTTGAAAGCTTTGAGAGGTAGTTGCTCACAGAATATTATGCTCCTTTCGATGACAGAAGTTTGAGATATTACAAGTAGGGACGTTAACGGATCGAGCCAAACCGAATATTAGGTTTTCGAATTTAGATTTGGTTAGCTTAACAAATTGTTCGGCTTGATTCGTTTACTGTAGCGAGCTTTAAAATTAGTTCGATTTCAACTCGATAACACTATAACTGTTTAAACGAGTCAAACTGTTCGCGAACAGTTTGACTCATTTTAGTAAACGAACCCAAATAGGTGTTCGAATTCGGGTCGTTTAAGTAAAATTAACAAACGAACTCGAATCAAATACGAATCGAACTCGAACCGTTAGCGAATTATTCCGTTTGATTAACACCACCCATTACAAGATGATGCCACGCAACAAAGAAAGATCTTCATATTCGTTACATGTATAGTTTTCAAAGAAGGATAAGATCTTTCAACTCACTACGTGTGTCGTTTTTAATTTTTTTTAATAAAAACATGTCATCACACTTTTTCTAAATTTGTATATGTAAAATGATCTTGCTAAGTTAGCAGATGAGATACACCCAAACTAGAGAATCTTCGCTTTCAAAACAATAGTCAATTATACAGTTTCTCGTTATCACAGTCGGGATAGGATCCCCTCACCGCTCCTCCCTCACCGCATGCGTGACCGCGCGACACGTGACAAAAAGTGGGGGTGGTGAGACTGATTGAGGGTAACCCTCATCCAGCCTCACCACCCCCTACTGCTGCCACGTGTCGTGTCTTGGGCTGCGTGGTGACTCACCGCGCGGTGAGGAGATCTCATCCCATCACAGTCCCATATGAGCATTTATTGCCTAACTTGAAATGCTCAACTTTCATTGAAGTTTTGTAAGTGAGAGAAAATCATTGACCTATTCAAATTTGGATACCAAAATGTAACCTCTCCTCCCCACCCCAGGTGTGTTTTTTATTTTTAGAAGCATTTATTGTGCCTTATTTATACATACATCCCTGGTAAATTTGCAAAAGTCTGTCATGGCAACAATGAAAGATGTACCAAATCCTTTACTTATCCACTAACTCTGTGTTTCCCCGAAGACTTTCCACAGGCAAGATTGTGTAAAAGAATAAAGTAAATGTGGTAAGGATAATATAATACTTTGACTTCTTGATAATATCCACACAAAGATTGAGGGCGGGCTTTGAATCAACTGGTAAGGTTGCTGTTTTGTTACCTTGAGGTCAGAGGTTCGAGCTACGGAAACAGCATTTTGCATAAAATGTAAGGTAAGGCTGTATACATCATATTGCGAAGCGATCCGACCTCTCTCCAAACTCAAAGTGTTGGGTAAGGATGCGTACATCAGATTACGAAGCAATCTGGTCTCTTCCCAAACTCTAAGCAAACGCGAAAGATTAGTGTGTTAACGATCCAGCCTCTCTTCAAACTCTAAGCAAACACGAAAGATTAGTGTATTGAAAATACCCTTTTATCCATACACATACCATGTTTTAGATCCTTGGTTTAATACTGTGGTGCATCCTTCCTGCACTCTTTCCATTGTTTTCTGATCTCTTCCATACTATGCCAAGCATGATGTCACATTGTGCACAATTCTAACTCACATGATGGGAGCATCATATATTGTTAACTCCAATGTGACTTTAATTCACATGGTGGAACTCGTTCAAACATATGGGTTGCAAAAATTCATGTTAGAACTTCCATAATTCTGTAATATGTTACTCGGTCTCTAGGCACCATCCACCAAACTAAAGAATTCCTGAGGGCTGTTAGATGTTGGATGCAGACTTTCTAAATAGAAATCATACGCTTCCGCGTTTTCTTAGGGTCCGGAGAAGGACCGGATTGCTTCGCGATCTGATGTACGTAGCTTTATCCTACGTTTTGTGCAAGATGCTATATATTTCCGTAGCTCGAACCAGTGACCTTAAGATCACAAAGCAACAACCTTACCAGTTACTTCAAGTCCCTTCTCAAATCACAATAGTTGATTTAAATAAATAAAAAAAAATACAACATTTGCGGCAGTTCTATATGAATATGTGACTCGGTTTCTACCGCACCATCCATCAAATATCGAACTCGTGAAAGAGGTGTATCTGTTCTATACATATCCATTCACTAATGCGATTGTTTTCTTTATTTGACTATCTCTTTTAAACATAACCCCATTCACTAACGCGATTTTCCTTTTTTTTAATTGACTATATTATGTTAGTTAAGATATATATGCCTACACCATTATATATAATACCATTAAGCATCAGATCTTAATACCATTAGGCATCGAATCTTCAGAAGTTGAAAGGTCAGGCACTTCCGTGAGTGAGAGGGGCAGCGGTTTGTTGACTTCTAATAATGCCTAAGAGCCCGTCCATGGCGGGATGAGATTTCCCACTTCTAAATCTCTCACCTCCTTTCTTACCGACCGTTACGTGACAGCAGGGGTTGATGATGCTAGATGAGGAGGTAGGAAGGAAGAGGTGTATGAGAAGGGGGAAGGGATGACTGTCACATGGCGGGCGGTGGGGAGGGGAGTGAGGAATTTAGGAGCGAGAAGATCTCATCCCGTCCATGCCATCTATACATATTAAATGCAAAAGACTAAATCTCTTGTCCTCGGTCTCCACTACATCAGTCTCATGAATCTGAGAGGAAGATACAAATCATAATCACTAAACGACTTCTTAGGTAAGAGGCTCATGCAACCGGTGTTTGCAATGTATTCACTTCAAACTAGACCAGAATCTACGTCAAATTATCTTATCTTTATCGGTTTGTTTCCGTGTGACTTAACTTTTGCTATGTTGAAATTAAAGGGAAGATTTTTCAGCATATGTCATCTGAAGCCACCGGTCCATTTAGTTTGCTCAACCTAGGGGTTTTCGAGCAGCACTTTTAACGCTATTATGCTATAGTCAAAGTCAAAAATTTACAGCAGAATCCACTGGGAGTTGTCTGCACTCTAGATACTTAATACCGAAAAATACAAAACCATAATATGTATGCATGATATTTTCATGTGTGTGTGTATATATATATATATTATGCATTTCAGGAAAAAATAAAATAATGGAAAGTACAAAACCTATGTTTGTATATGTTATATTCATGATATTTGATAATTGATCTAGAAAGCTTTATAGATTGAATAGAAATAAACGTTTGCAATATACTTTATTTCGTGGAACATCGAATAATATGTTTGTTACATTAATAACTCAAACGAC
Source organism: Eustoma russellianum (assembly GCA_036186865.1). Taxonomy (NCBI): domain Eukaryota; kingdom Viridiplantae; phylum Streptophyta; class Magnoliopsida; order Gentianales; family Gentianaceae; genus Eustoma; species Eustoma russellianum. The sequence goes on along the minus strand of AP025047.1, from coordinate 7,728,706 downwards.
AATTAAAAGCATCAAAGATAACATCCATAGTATATATGCCACAGGAGGCATACATACAAAGAATATATATATATATATATATATATATAGATCTCTGTTCCAATTATTTCTCTCATTGCATTATTGTCGGAAGAAAATTTTTCTAACCAATTAAGACACTACATTAATAAGCCGGTTTGGATTAATTTAGCGGATTTTGATGTTATTGACCGCTTTAGACATATATGCATAAACCTTTTTTATTATCATAGCGGACGCCTACTACTATACCATGTAACCAGCCCATGTCTTTTGAAGTTAATTGCATTACAGAAGCTCCGAAGATTGACTGAAAATATTAGTGAGGATGAATCATATTAACTAGATGTATTAAGCCGACAATTATCTTATAAACTGGACGTGCTGTCAAAATTTTAGTACAAGAATTGTATAATTGTGTAAGCATAATTTGGTATAATAGGCAAATATACTCGAAAATTTAATCACAGCCAAGAGATTTTAAAATCAAGAGTTATTTAGGTATGCGCAATTTATATGCCGATATAGTCTATACCTATGGAGAAGGAAAATAATCATAAAACAAAACCTAAAACAGTTGAGCATATAAAGAAATATAACTTCTTTGGAGTACAGATGATGTGACTTGGAGCAGCTAGTAAAATTGTTACTTTGTGACATTGAGATCACGTGTTCGAGCTGCAAAAAAGTGTAAGGTAAAACTGCGTACATTAGATAAGCGATCCGAACTCTCTCCATACCCTGCACAAACATAGTAGCCTAGTGTATCTAAAATGCATCCTTAACTTCTTTGGAAGGTGAGATTAAATACCCCTATGCAATGTTGGATTGTCTAGAGGGGCAAACCCCGGATCTTTTATATAATGGATGCAATTACAGACTCGTGATTGGTTCTTAATTAATGAAGAACATGATTTCTAATCTTGTGATTAAATGTGCCTGGAATCAAAATCTGGTGAGATAATATTTGATTATAGTATTATTAGGGAATTAAGCATCAATGCATGAGAAAAAACCGGGGCAGATTCCTTTAATCGTTAAACAGGCTGCTTCACTACCAATGCATCAAACCCTATATATTTATCTTCTTTAAATATTTTACCACATGCATATACATATATAGGAATAATACTACAACAACAACAATCATACCTAATATATCCCAACGACAACACAAGCTATCGCTAGGGTCAGGGGAGGTTGAGAGACAGACAAACAATACTTCTATCCCAAGGGATAGAAAGTTTGATTCCAGTGAGACCCCCGGCTCTATATGTACCTGCACAGATATCATAATAATAAGAATATGTACTAGTGAAAAGATTTTATTAAACATACATAGAAGTGTTCAGATATTAAAACAGTCATAACAGTTGATATATATATATATATAGGAATAATATGATTCAAAATGTAGTTGATATCAAAAAGTACAATTTCTTTTATTGCTAGGTCCAATTTAAATCTTTAACCAAAGAAAGTCAACACTAGTAAAGTTCAAGATAATCATAGAGTAAGTATTACTGGTTGATTTTAATCAAAGTCATATGAATGTCAAAAGATTTTTTTCCTTCTAATTAATGAGTAATTACACTTCTTTATTTAACTCTCTCGCTTAGCCGTTATGTGGTTAGACCACTAATTTTTCTTTTAGCACCATAAAACTTAAACATTTTTATCATCTTTCACGCTATTTCCGCGGTTCTATCGAATATTTTTCAATAACATATTATCACATCAACGAACCTTCATCATCTACCCCACAAAAGATGATGTCCTTCTTACCCTATCTTTGACCTCTATATCTATATGTGTGTTGCTTTAAAAGATAAACCATCAAATGTTAATATAATATTTCATTGTTATAAATTAGGTTTACCATAAAGTAGCTATGTAAATGACATAATTAATAATATGAAAAACCAAGAAAAACTTCACTGATTATGCTTGACATGTAATTGCTGCCCAATCCTCAAGGTTTGGATCTTTTCACCGGACTCTTTCTCACCGTGCTGCTCACCGCGCGACACGTAACAGCAGAGCATGGTGATAGAGAATACGGTGATTAATAGATCTAGTCTCCAATCATCGACTAGAGACACCAAGAGGAAGAGAAGAATTCCACGATGAAATAATTCAACAACCGCCATTCTTTCTATTCAGCTAATTAAATAAAAATTTGTGTATTATAACGATACAAAAACTGACTAAACCACCATAGATTTGATAATAGTGGATCTAAACACATCTCTTTCCATTCTTATACAAACAAAAAAGCATAGTACACCGGAAACGTTTTTTTATCTCTCTAATTCAACTGTCACATGCGGCCCTTCAATTTATGAAGAGACTATTAAGCCATCTTTCTGAAAGATCCTTGAGGGAGCAGCAAATCTTGCAGAAAAAGAACGCGAAAGATCTTGAGGATCCACCCACTTAAACTCCTCATCAAAGTTTTGTGCATATGTACAAGGATCATAACTAAATCTCATCGAACTCGAACTCGAACTCCATGAATTATCAAAAATTCTTTTTTTATCCTTCCTTAACCTCTTAAACTTCCTCCAAATTTGGGCCCACACCCCCGGCGATCTCCCCTTCGCCGGCAGCAAGTCGACGTCCGGCAGAAACCGACCGTAGCCGCCTCTAGTAGAGTAGCTTCTTTCCCATCTCATATCTCCCATGCTGGAATTGCACCTTGATATCACATTCATGGTGGTGAAAATAGGTTGAATAGAGTTAGTATGTAATGGAATGAAAAAGAGTAGTTTTAATGAAGGGTTTTGGACTATTTATAAGGAAGTGATTGATAGGTGACACATTAATTTCTTATTAATAGGTATGGTCCTTCATGGTCATTATTTTATTAGCATTATTAATTTATTGGTGTGGGCGTATATTTCATTATTTTTTAATGTGTAAAATGGTCAATGAAGAACCGGGGCATGCGATCTGTGTTTCATTTTAGTGGAGACTTTTTTTTTTTGAGGAAGATGATCTTTATTCAAACAAACAACGCAGAAAAGTTTGTACAGCAATGGCCTACACTATTGACTTATCCCGAACTATCTGTAGTGGTATCTTTGTCCCAAGCTATCCGTATATTTCTAACTCTATCGTATATGGTACGTGTTAAGCTAGTCATATCAGGCCGATCATGGTCTTCCTCAAACAACTCCTTGTTTCTCTGTGTCCAAATCTCTTGAATTGTCTCACGAAAAATGTATGGCCAGTTTTCATCTTCCTGCTTGACTCTGTCTCTAACCTGGAGGCTTCGATCAATCCAATTAGCTACTCCCCCATGATTATCAAAAAATTGTAGTCTATTCGGTGAAGGCAACAGTCGATGCCCCAGCCCCTTCACCCGCGGGCAGTCCCGAAGTGCATGCAGCGCGGTCTCCCAATCCGCCGTACAAAAGTAGCACTTTGGTGAGTCCTTCAGTTTCCTTCTATACAATAAGTCGTTCGTTGGCATCCTGTCAAGGCGGGTCTGCCAGAGCAAGAAATTTCCCCGTTGAGGACCTTTGAGTTTCCAAATATATTTCCAACAGCTCAAGTCTTGCTGGTCCGTCGACTCCATTTGAACACTATACGCTGATGCAACTGTGAATTTAGCGGAGGATCCCCCGCTCCATTCCATTCGCTTCTCCGTTCCACTCTGCTGTATCGAAGTGCGGCTTGCTTCACTGAGCCCAACAAGCATCACTGGTATAGCAGCCAGTATACTCCTCCACGTATGAGTTGTAGTTTGCCGTGGGGGGTTACTCCGTAATGGGCAGCCGTATTTCGCCTTCAGCACCTTTACCCAAAGTATATCCTCATCTAAAAGCATTCTCCATAGTAGTTTAGAGAGTAGATCTAGGTTCATTATTCTCAGATTCTTTATGCACGTCCCCCTGCTGTCTTTGATCGGCAAATAGTTGGCCAAGCGATGGTATGCAACTTTCTGTCTTCATGCGATTCTCCCCAGAAGAACGCTCTTATGAGCTTTTCAATCTGAGCTAACACTCCTTTAGGGATCAAGGATGTCTGCATTGCATAGTAAGGGATAGTGGATGCCACTGACTGAATCAATATATTACGTGAGGCTTTGGACAACAGCTTGCCCTTCCAAGATGCGAGTTTGCCTTTGATCCTGTCAATCAAGTAGGTGTACGTGGTGGTTGTTACCCTACCGTGCAAAAGAGGCACTCCGAGGTAAAGTCCTAGATGAGGCGCAACTGGTATGCCAAATATATTGCTAATCCGATTAGCACACTCTCGGGAGACTGAGGGACTAACATAGAGCTGAGACTTTCCAACATTTACCTTCTGGCCGGACATGGTACAGAATTTCTCCATAATATCTTCCATAACTTTTCCTTGATTCTCTGAGCCTGGCCGAACAAGATTAAGTCGTCTGCAAATAGTAAATGAGATACCTCCGGTCCACATCTCGAGGCACGGATAGGTCTCCAGATTCGCGCGGAGACAGCCTCACGAATGCATTGGCTAAGGGCATCCATACAGAGCACAAATAGGAATGGTGCGAGAGGGTCTCCCTGTCGCACTCCTCTCTGGGGTTGAAAGGATTGCAGCACCTGGCCATCCCAAAGCACACTCATCGTAGCTGACGTGATAAGGAACATAATCAGTTCCACCATGCTCGTGTTGAAACCCACCGCCTTCAATACCGATCGAATGAATTCCCAATTTAGTTTATCGTACGCCTTTTCAAAGTCTACCTTCACAGCCATCATACCCCTTCTGCTGGTTGTTTTCCTCATTGTGTGGAGTAGTTCTTGGACAACGATGATATTGTCACTAGCTTGTCTGCCCGGTATGAAACTGCACTGGTTCTCGCTAACTAGTTTACCCACCACTAATCGCAACCTGTTAGCTATCACTTTAGACACAGTTTTGACAACTACATTTGATAAGGAAATGGGACGGAACTGCGAAACTTTAACCGGATTTTCAACCTTGGGGATCAACGTGATGTACGAATGATTCATATGTGCAGGGAATCTCCTATTCGAGAATGCATCGATAACAAACTTATTGACTGACTCACCTACAATATCCCAATTTCGTTGAAAAAATATGGGCGAGAAGCCGTCTGGTCCGGGACTCTTGTAGGCTCCCATCTGAAAAATGGCATTGTGTATTTCTCCTTCGCTGACCTGCCGATTAAGCATATCCACTTCTGCTGAAGACAATGCCGGAAATGATAACTTAGGCTCATGGATTATATCATTACCTGGAGCAGTGTAAAGATCCTTATAAAATTTGGTTATTAATCGTTGAAGAGGTATCGGATCTTCAACCCACTGTTCGTGTTCATCTTGTAATCGAGTGACTTGCTTCTTCCTCTTTCGGATAATTGTTGTGGCATGAAAATACCTCGTATTGCGCTCTCTTTGTGTAAGCCAGTTTAGCCTAGATTTTTGCATCCAGTATACTTCCTCCTGCTGTAAGATCTCCTGCAGTTCCCGTTTTAGCTGCTCATCTAAACGGGACAGAAATTTAGACGGCCTTTGATACAAAGCAGTTTGGATCCCATACAACCGTGATAAAGTCTGCTTCTTCTTTCTACTGATGCATCCAAAGACAATATTATTCCACTCCTGGATCTTCTGAGCTGTGTTTGCCAGCATAATATCAAGACGACTTTCTTCCTTGCCCCATTGATTCGATAAGAAGTCCCGAAACTGATTGTGTTCCAACCAGCACGCCTGAAACTGGAAGCGACGCATCTGTAGTTTTCTTGATGACTGCGGGCAGGTCTGTAGCAGTATAGGATGATGGTCCGAGCTCGTCATCGGCAAATGGTGTAGTATTGCGTGCGGGAATTTGCGGCTCCATTGTTCATTGCAAAAGTTATAATCTAGTCTTTGGAATATTTGATCTCTACAGTCCTCCGATTTGACCATGTAAACTTCGGTCCGGAGAAAGGCATCACCATCAGTCCACAACTTCTCAGCAAGGTATTAATCGGGTTAATACCCTGCAACCGGCTACCTCCCAACTTGTCTTCTTGAGACACCACTTCATTGAAGTCTCCTATCAAACTCCATGGACATTTAAACAGTGTGCTGAAATTAATTAGTTCTTTCCATGCTCCATGTCTTTGAGTACTATTCGGTGATGCATAAATCAGTGTTAAGATCCATTGTAATGCTGTTGTCTGGTATACTGCTATGTTAATATACTGGCTGGTATAATTGATTACCTCCAGCCTCATTCCTTCTAAGTTCCAGTAACACCATAGACCTCCAGAATATCCATCCGCTTCCACTGCAATAAATTTGTTGTAAGGAAAATTCCGTAGAACGCGCCTCCCCTTTCTACTGTGAACACGTGGTTCCATCAAAAACACTATATCTGGTCGATATGTTCGTATAATATCCTTTAAGCAAGAGTAGAATCGTGGTGATCCTGCTCCCCGACAGTTCCACGATAGAATCTGCATCATCATTGACACAAGTCCGAGTTCCCCATTTCCTTGGAAATTTCTGGGGCATATAGCATCGAATTGTCTCCTGGGTCAATTGGCTGTGAAGTCCTCAGACTGGTTTCTTCATTATGTACCTCTTTGCTGGCGCAAATTTGCATCACAAGATTTATTCCATCTATTTCAGGGGGGTGATGTTTCACCGAGTCAATAACCTGTGGGGGTATTGGTTCATGTCTTACCGTGGGCTCAGTCTCAGCCACGCTGGGGTTCCAGGTAGTTTGCATTTTATCATTCTGATGGTCAACATTGGTAAGGTCTTGAAGGAACACTCTGCCCGCAATGGTGAATTCGACACGCCTAGCTCCTTTGTAATTATTTTTTGGGTCTTCTTTAGGTCCTGTCTGGTTCCTCGAGCGTGTTTTCACTTTAACTGGGGACTTTATCTGAACTCCTTTTTTTGTCTTGCCCTTACCTCCATCTCCGGTTGGTTTTGACATTGCTTTGAATATCACCTCATTGTCTATTGTCTGGAGTTGGCTAACACATTGTCGCAGGTCACTCACATCGAGTATCTCTTCCACATCACAGTCAAACTCCTCCACTGCCAGTGCACCGAATCTGGACCCAGAATTTTCTCCTGCAGCATTCGGCTGCTGTGCTGTTGGCTTCTTCCCTTTGACAGGCGCTATGTTCTGTCTTAATCCCTGCCCAGTATTTATCTCCGATGCATTTGGTGTGGTGACTCTTTGGTTATTTCGGCGACGAGTGTTCGTGGCAATCATCCATGGACCAAATCCTTCCTCTTTTACATGTTCCTGCTGCCCAGGCGTGGGCACCTGGACTGTGTCTTCTGTCTTTCCTTTACCACATTCAGCACTCCGATGGGCATATTTACCACAATCAAAGCAAATAAGATGCAAGCCCTCATACTCAATTTTAAATTCATATCCATGGAGATCAACTATGGATGCCAACGGTTTAGTAAGGTCTATTTCAACACATACACGTGCATATCTTCCCCGTTCAGCCCGAAGTGTGGTAATATCTACCTTAACTGCCTTACCTAACTCATTACCGATGGTCATTAACATGCCTTCATTATAGAACTCAAGGGGGATCTTAGATATTCTTACCCATGCCAATGTGGAGTTAATCAGAAATTTGTCCGGCTGGAAGAATGGACGCCACTTCATCACCGTCAGGTAGTGCCCTTGAATGAGCCATGGGCCACCTTCCAACACATAGTTATAGTCCTCCCGAGAATAGAATCTCACCACGTAGTAACCATCATCCAAATCAGTAAGAATGCATCCATCTTTGAGCCCCCAGAGTGATTTCAGTCGTTGCTCCAGCATCCGAAAAGAAATTGTTCGTCCTAGCAATTTAATAATTAGGGCACGCCTCCACGGGCGGCATAATTCAACACGCTTCGCTAGCGGAACTCGAATATAGACTCTGCCTGGTCGGCGCCCCTCAACTTAGTCCATTTCATCGTCTTCTTCATTCATCATTTCCTCCAAATCACTGTCGTCCCCATCTGATGTGTATGGCAAGCGTTCAATTGGGGGGCTTCGGACAACATCCGTGAATCTTCTTCCTGTCCAAGTTCCATTTGATGGTGCCGAAGCTTCAACTTGAGAGACAATTTCTCCATTGGCATGTCTTTTATATTTCTTGATACTTCTCTGGAGTAAGTCACTTTCTTCCTTCGATCGTTCTCCTTCGTGAGGATCCGTCTCCAGATCCATGTCTGCAGACGTGCGATGTGTGGAAATAGTCAAAGAAGCAGCCGGATTTCCGGCGAATAGGAGCGAATCTCCGGGCCGGCGAATATGTCGAAGTTCTCCCAGTCTTTCACAAGTAAAGACAATGATTTTTTAGTGGAGACTTTTCTTTCCTAAGCTATTTGATTATTTTCACAATCACAAAAAGGGTCGTTTTATTATTGTTTTGGAAAATCAGATTTCATTTTATGTTCCCTCTTTTAAAGGACATGAGGTGGCATGGCCTATAAGTGGTATCTTGAACTTTACTGGTAAAAACAAGTCATTCCAATCATCACTATCAAACTTATCTCTCCCTATCATGAATGTAAGATGATGCTTCCTGCAAGTTTACGAGGGTAAAATTTTAAAGATCTCTTGATAAGATTCATAACCATGTGTATAGTGGTGTGAACAATACGTATTTGATGAATTTCATGTTGAAGTGGTGATGGTTCCTATAGAAGTTTGAAATAACTCACTAAAACGTTTATAAAAACATGGAACTAGTTGCATGGCAAATTCTCACCAAACCGTGAACTTGTGTGAAATAGACAATGACATATCTTTTGGTTATATATATAAACAACAGTGAGATAAGTTTTAAGAAGTCTATGTCGTACTATTTCCATTTATATATTTCCAATTATACTAAGCGACGATCCAAGATTTGAGTCATCATTTATTACATGCCATTGTCTTGTTTCAAATACCAGAGAGGTTAGTTTTAATTTTTAATACATATTTTTATATAAATGTTGGATTATGTGTGTAGTATCTACAAGACACCACTATAAGGGGAGGGAGGGGTTGAATAGTTGGTGCGGAAAGTGTGGTTTTTAAAATTGTTTAAAACCAAAAACTCAACTTCTGAAAACAGATTCTGTTTTCAGGACCAATTTTAAAACATTTTTAAAACTAGGTTGTAGGTCTTCAAAAATTTTGCAATTTTGAGAGAACTTAGCCTCAGATGTTATGAGTGTCTCCTAAAAATTTCAGATTTAAACTCAACCTTTAACCCCTTCAAAAATCGTTGGTGGTCAGATTGCGCGAATCTGCTAGAAACGGTAGACTGTTTTGAAAAATTTATTCCTATTTGTACTTAACTCCAATTGCTCTGAAATTTTAACCACTAACCCCTTATATGTTTTATTCAAATTGATTGAAACAGTTTTGAAAAATTCTTTCGGGAAGTTAGTCAAATACACTCAAAGTCTCAACCTTTGCAAGCCTGAAAATCAGACTGCACTAGTCTCAGAACTTTGGATGTTTGATTGACTTATACTTATCCAAAAGGGTTGAAACTTGTGCCAAATTAACCCTAAGACGTGTGACTATGTTTCTGAAAAGTTTCGTAATTTTTGAAAAACGCTTACTATTTTTACGAACGTAATCAAAAAGAGTAAACAGTGCTGAAACAGAATATAAGTGCTGAAAGTAAATGACACCGAGAATTTTATAGAGTAGCGCAAGGTATTTACAAATTAAAATTGGATATCGTTTATACCTCTGAAAACGGTCAACTTGACGGCAGTTGCACAGAACATAAGAATGAGCAATCTTCAGATCGCTGTCTCCCAATATCATTTCCTTTCCCTGTCCGTGAAATCTGATCGGATATGTGAATATCGGGAGGACACCGGATCTGGAAGTGCCATCGTCTTTCCGGGGAACATATCTGCACCTCGACGGGATATCTCACTCGAAGTAATGAGACACGAAAGTCGAGGATTCCTCTGTCAGGTAGGCATTGCACATCGAGGCCTCGACTTTCGCCTTATTCCTGATGTTCAGCTTCAAATGCCTGAGATATCTGTTCATATAGTGAATACTCCAACGTCACATGATGAAACAAATTGGTAAGCATGTTCGCGCTTAGACACATAAGAACGTCACGTAATAAATAAGAGTACCTCTTGAACGGATACATCCACCTGTACTGAACAGGACCACCAATGCGTGCCTCGTACGGTAGATGAACTGGCAGGTGTTCTATTGAATCAAAGAAGGCCGGAGGGAATACAGTTTTCAGGTTGCATATGATCACTGGGATTTCGCCCTCCAGCCTTGACATATCATCCGCCCTGAGTCTCGTGGATGCAAGACATCTGAAGACAGACTCATCTCGGTAAGTGCTTCCCATACATTGGTTGGAAGCAGCTCGCAGAATGCAACATACGATGACCTTACGTCGCTAAGTCGTCGCTATGTCGTCGCTGGTTTCCCCATATAAACACCAAACTGCCGTGTCTCTCCTAATATAAAAAAAACAAAATCTTCTTTCTAATCATACAAAAGGAGATAAATGTGGTTCGTACTAAGGCATAGGCAAGCCGTGGTAGAGGTCGTACGAACCCAGGACGGGCTCTTCAACCACCCGCACCCGCACCGGTTCCTCCACAACCACAACCACCCCCACCGGCTGACTCCTCCGAAGCTTCTGTGGAGGGGCCAAGGCGGCAAGAGGATCGCCAAATTGGCGATCCTCGTGTAGAAATAAAGGAGCTATGGAACATAGTAGAGGAGATGAGGGAGGTGCTTAAGCAACAGGATCAGCGTCTCAGATACCTGGGCAGAAGGCAGATACGGATCAAAGCCAAAGCTGCGCAGCTGAGACGCCTCCTGAAGGCTTGCGCGGAGAGTGTTGCTACTCTCTGTTCGGATGACGAACAGTGAACGGCTACTCTCCGCTCTTCTTTTAGATTTTTTTTCAGTTTTTTCTTTATGTATTTTGTAATTTTTAATTCTCTATTAATGAAGTTTTTTTTCCCAATCATCGCTTTCTTTTTCTTAATTTAAACACGTGCTTAATCCTTTACGAATCTCGACGACGCTAAAATTCAAACGAAATGTAAATCAAAAAAATTTGCGACGACTAATTCACCGACTAAACAGCGACTATATACCGACGAAACTTAATACAACGACGAGAACCTAATAACCGACGAATTTATTTCCTTGATTATCCGTGTTTACATTTCTGGGAATTTAGCGACGCTTTACCGACGAAATAGCGACGCACACCGTCGTACCTTCACACCATACGATGTTTTTCATCGCTATATACGTCGCTACGGCGTCGCTATTCACCCAACGGCCGTGTCCGCACAGTACCCGATGGTTACAACGTACGATGACCTTACGTCGCTAAGTCGTCGCTATTTTCTCGCTAATGCGTCGCTTGTTCAAACGAAGGGTCACGCCCAAACATCTTCTGATGTTGAGTAACGGACGATAAATTCGTCGCAGATTCGTCGCTATGTCATCGCTAATTTTACCTATATATAACCCCACAGCCTTACATTTCGCATAAACAAAGTTATAAAACTTCCTAAACAAAGTACAAAGTATGCCCCGTCGTTATAGAAGAACCTCAAGGCGTGGAGGGGCAAACAGTGCACCTCCACAACGGCCTCCTCCTCAACCACAACCATCGGTTGAGCGGGAGGATTCAATATCTGTGCATGGCCCAATGCCGCGAGAGGATCCTCAACAAGAAATGTTGGAACCGCAGATCGACTACCGTACGCTTATAGCAAACATGCAGCAGGAGTCGAGGCAACTGCACAGCGTGAACAGAAGGCTGCGCAAGTTGAAAGCCAGATATTACAATCTGAAGTGCCTCCTCAAAGAGTTCGCGGAGAATGTGGCGGCCACTCTTTCTTCCGATGACGAAGAGTGAACGGCCCCTCTCCGCTTCTCTTTTAGATTTCTTTTTTTAATTTTTTGTCGTTATAATGTAAATTTTTATTTCTAAATGAATAAATTTTTTTTCAATCATCGCTTTCTTTTTTCTTAATTCATACACGTGTTTAATCCTCGACGAATCTGCGACGACACAGCGATGAATCGGAATCTATAAAATACGAATGAAAAGTAAAACGAAACATTTGCGACGACTAATTCATCGACTAAACACCGACGATATACCGACGAAACTTAATACAACGCCGAGAACCTACTAACCGACGAATTTATTTCCTTGTTTATCCGTGTTTATGTTTCTGGAATTTTGGCGACACATTAGCGACGATATAGCGACGAAACGCTACAAACTGAATAGCGACGAACAAAAGACACAGAGTAGCGACGAACCACCGACAAAACACCGACGAAATTGTAACGAAAGGATTAAATTGATTATTTTTTTGTTAGCGACAATGTGTTTCATCGTAGTTTCGTCGCAATTAACGACGAAACTGTATTTATCGCTATTGCGTCGCAAATTAACGACGAAAGACCGACGTAACTCGTTTCGTCGGTGATGTTTTCGTCGGTAATCGAAATCCTTTTTGTGGTGTCCCACACTTTATATCAAAATTTCTACAATCCTAGGTACAGCTTGGAACGATATTACAGTTGAGATTTGAATCATTTAGTCACATAATAGCATAGATGACGAGTGTTAGAGCGACTGTTAAAGGTGGCTATTTTGTGACCTTGATGTTACGGGTTTGAGCTGCGGAAACAGTCTCTTGCACAAAGTGTATGGTAATGCTGCGTACATCAGATCACAAAGCCTTCCGACCGCGCTCTCCATGCCCTGTGCAAATACGGGAGCCTAGTGGATCGGAAACGCTCTTTTAATTCACATAATAACATGATAGAGTGCTAATGTGAACTCCAATGTTGACTTTAAGTCGCATATGGAACTAGTTAAGATCTTCTATGCAAAAAATTTATTTAAAAAGTTTCGCAACATTAGTGTATGTAACATTTTTCGTGAATATAGTATGAACTCGGTCATTACCCGCTCCACCCCCACCAAACCAATGAAATCGTCAAAGTTGAATATTGAAATAGATTAAGAGCTCAGGCAAGCTGGCCTTGAATTATAGAGAGGCCAGTTTGCTTAATTGATCCTTGACTTCCACCCATGCTTAAATTGCCTCATGGTATAAATGATTCAGCAGATCAGGTGTCCTGGAACAACTGCTAAGGTCGCTGTGTTCGAGTCGCGAAAATAACCTCTTGCATAAAGTGTAGAGTAAGACTGCGTACATCAGATTTTAAAGTGATCCGGTCTCTCCCTGGACCTTACGCAAACGCAATAGCCTTGTGCACCGGTTTGCAACTCGGCCTAAATTCAATGTCTTTCAATTTTCTCCAACATAAAGTAGGGGACCTGTCCTCCATTATTTTGTTTTTTTTATTGGGTGATTAGTACATACTAATGTTGTAAAACTGGCAGATCGAGAAAAAAATTAAACAAAAACAAATAAAGAACACGTAGATTTACATGGTTCGTTCGATGTGACCTGATTCGGGGAAGATAGATTTTTTTCTTTCTTGAAAAAACGGCGCAAAAGAAAAAATGCTCCAAGAACCCTGAACCCTTCAGAAGATGAGTGGTGGGCTGGGTCTACCATCACAGACCTCATAAAAGTCTCATTTCGATCATGTTTTCAAAACATCGGATCGTGCTTCAATTCAGATTGCCTAATGTATTTCAAGACAAGTAACGACGTAGCTTTACTCAATAACAACTATAAAATTTGCTTCAAGACTTCGTAGTTTTTGTTTGCTGGAGACTCGGAATCGCATCAATTTTGTGGAAGTATTATCAAAATGGTCCAATTGAACATGTAGTGCAAATTAAATTCAACATGGCTCGAGATTTCTCGAATATGAAATAAAATTTTCAAACTCAACTCGTATATACTAGAAACTTCGAATTCATTCAAGTGCAAGTTTAATCTCAACCTGTTCAATATGCTTGAGCCAAATATATATTAAAAATTCAAGTCGCAGATATCCATACGTAAGATCCTATTACATAGTCAACTACATATTTACCAAACATAATCAATTTGTGTAATTGTAAATATTGCATGAAAGTAACATTTATTTTCATATTAGATGCTAGATAGATGCATGAAAGATTGAGCCAGCCATAATTTATTCAATTTCATATTATCTTTTCTAATGGGTCGTTTAAAATCAGATCACTGAAACTACTTCACGAACTCAACATCTCGGCTCATATACCTGATGATACCAAGAAATTCACCCGTTATTGACTAACGAGTGAATTTCTTGGTATCATCATCTGCCCCCCAGATTAGACTGGCCGAGCTGAGCTGAGGTCAGGCTAATCTGATGATATCGTTGTCTCCAGCCGAGGTGTCTCTCTTGAAGCCAATTACTCCATACCTATCAAGCGCGGTGTACGAAGCATCAGTTCGTAACTGTACTGATTGGATCAGACTGACCAAACGAATGACTTTCCCAAACACGTGTCCATCTCGGATTAGTTTGTCCTGCGCAATTATTGTCTACGCAGATCGAGGTGACGACGGTTCAGCTTTTAATCACGTCGGTTCAAGATTCGATGCCAATCAGCCTTGATGGTGGCGTGGGAATCGAGATCGGCCTAACCCGAGGTGACCTTTGGAATGGCTGAGACTTGCCTATAAATAGGGCTTCATTCCTCATTTTTTCCCTTTTGCGTTTTAATTGCTCTCCCCTTATTCTTGCTCTTCACCGGTGTCAGCTCTTCTGGCGTTTCCCCTTGCTCCAGCGTCATTTTCGTCTCGGCGATCCTCTTTTTTCTCTTCCGGCTAATCGCTTGTAAGTTGTCTTCCATGTCTTCTGCTTCAGATTCCCAAAATCGCTCTGAAGGAGCTTCCTACGTTGGTAATGTAGGAAACCTCAGTTCATCATCGGAAAGGACGGTTCTCTGAAAACCGTCTTCCAGCTCGGCCCTTAGGTGGCGCTGGAGATGATGCCGGCCCTAGTGGCCAGGCTCCGCCGAGCATAGCTGTTAGAGTAGTTGAGGTTTCTCCAGAACATGCAGTAACCATCCCACCTTCGGGCACAGCAATGGTGCCTAGTAGATCTAGGGTTTCAACTCTGCCAGTAGGGGTTGTTTATAGAGGGTCTCCTTCAGCTGAGGTCCAAGAGTCATTTTGTACTCTATCCGAGGTAGACGTCTCCTTGATATGTGGTATGTATGATATTGATGTTGAACAATTTGATCCCCTCTTACCTTTGCCCAATCAATCAGCCTATGACCCTCCTGCGGGTTATGAGGCTATTTATGAAGAATACTTCCATTCTGGGTTTCGTCTTCCCGTCCCAGTTTCTTTATTTCGAATTCTTCACTCATACAATCTTAGGCTTCCCCAGATCAATCCTAATAGCATAAAAATTATTCTATCTTTTCTTCTCTTCCTTAGAGCATCCGAGATCCCTTTTGATCAGAGGATTTTTAGGAGTCTGTTTGCCTGTAGGTCTTCCAAAAGTTGGTATTATTTTACCAAAAGAGTGACTCCTGAAGATTTCAATTTTGTTGTTCACATACCTACCTTTAAGAAGAACTGGAAAGGTAGGTTCTTTTACATCAAGAAGTTAGGGCTACCCCAACTTGATATGTGGAAGTCAGGCAGAGCTGACAACATGAAGCCGAGCCCAGAATTTTGTGATGAGGCTGCCAAGTTGTATTCCTCGCCTGTAGTCATTGACTGGCATAGAGTTAATGACTCAGTACTGAAAGAAGCTGACCTGAGCTCCTTAGCTTCAGGTCCCCATTATAAACCCCTCTCTCCAGAGAATTTGGCAATAGTTCGGGGTATGCTCTGGCACTTGTGCTCCTTTTTCGTTCTGTCTGCCTCCAGCTAAATCTGTATACTCTATGCAGATTCCATGGCTCCCGGAGGCAAAGAATTTGCAGCTAAGATTGCCAAGGCTGCATCCCGCAAGAAAGCTCAAACTGCTAAGGCAAGGGCCGAGGCTGCTCATGGTCTGCCCCCAGCTGAAGGCATTGCCGAAGCCGAGGTGAACCAAGCAATTACAATTGCATCTGAATCAACCACTCCATGTATTTTATATTTCCTATCCTGTTTTGTTTCCTTAGGTGGTTTTCCTTACTCGGATCATGATAACAGAGGCAAGGGCCGAAATCCCTCAGAGGAGTGCAGCTCCAGTTGACCTCGGATAGACCCGTCAGAATGTAAGCTCTGTACTGGGGAAAAGGCAAAGGGAAGATACCCCCATTCCTGAGGCCGAAATCCCACCTGCTCAAGAGCAAACTGTGATGGTGGGAGAATTTGATGAAGCTGATACCGTGCTGGCTCCAACGGTGGCCAAAAAGATGAACAACTTAATACTGCCTCTGGATAAACAGCGTGTTTCAAACGCGTCCTGGGGCAACTTAGTCAACTCTATTCATATCAATTCTGCCATGGTATGAACTAACTATGCCTTGTTATACCCTTTGAGGTTTTACTAACATTTTGGTAAACCAGCTGAAGGTACAATTGTGTGAGCTCATCAACCGGAGTGAAGAGCTACAAAATCAACTGGCCGCCAAAGTCCAAGAATCTGAAGCAGCTTCCCAGGACATCACGTCCTTGAAGGCTGAAAATGACAAGCTCCGGGAACAAAAGGAAGAGGCCGAAGTTAAGTGGGCTGCAGCTGACTCCTTGGTCGCCGGGCTGGAGAAGAGGAATGCCGACCTGGAAGCGTGTTATAACCAAGTATCAGCAGAGTCTGGGCAAAAAGATGCCGTGATTACATCCCTGTAGGAAAAACTGGAGCAGCAAGCATCAAATTTTTCTGCTCAACTTGCTGCGGCCAAGTCTGAAGCAGTGGCCAAGTTCAAGAAGTCGGAGCTGTTTGAAGAGAATATGGTGCTGCTGCAAGGCCTAGTTCTGCAAATGGGTCAGACAAAGGCCATAGATGTCTGCGCCGAGGTCTGCCCCCAGCTGAATAAAGAGGATCCTCGGCTGGTTGAACTGTATAACATCAATGCTGAGGCCGAGTTCGAAGCCTAGTTTCAGAAGTTCACTGATGGGGCAGACTTGCGAGAAGATGAAGAGCAGATATAGGCTCATAAATTAGAACTTAAGACGAATGTACTTTGTCATCAATAAAAGTTTTAGCCCCTTTTGATTTGCAATTCTCGTTTATTTCTGAGTTTTTTGCATTTTTCAGTATTTTCTTCAAACTTTTTGTTGCCGAGATCACACATCGGACTCACTAATCTTGAGTAAATCTGTTTAAAACTGTCTGCAGTCTAGTGTGACTCGAGCTTTCCAAGTTTATTATTGCCAAGATTGAATATCGGTCTTACTAAACCT
This sequence comes from Eustoma russellianum, assembly GCA_036186865.1. Classification (NCBI taxonomy): domain Eukaryota; kingdom Viridiplantae; phylum Streptophyta; class Magnoliopsida; order Gentianales; family Gentianaceae; genus Eustoma; species Eustoma russellianum. Next base: position 7,711,409 of record AP025047.1, on the reverse strand, counting down.
GCTCAACTTTAATAAAAGGTGACAAAATAAAAGTTACCTTGTCATGCTGAGCTTGAATAAAAGAATCATGCTGCCTTGGCCGAGATCCCATTTAAAGGGATAATTCTGAGCATATCCGACGTATGCTAGCCGAGGTGAGATATAGAGATCTGCCCCGACCTTATCCAGATTTGCCAAGGTCACACGAGTTTCGAGCAGGTTGGTGTCCCGAGCTGGCCGAGATACAATTTCAACCCTCAAGCGAGACCTTTCCCGAACCTGCTGAGAATAAATCTTTAACCCTCTGGCGGGCTCTTTCCCCAAAACCTGTTGAAGAGAAATCTTAACCCTCTGGCGGGCTCTTTCCCCAGAACCTGCTGAGGAGAAATTTTAACCCTCTGGCGGGCTCTTTCCCCAGAACCTGCTGAGGAGAAATCTTAACCCTCTGGCGGGCTCTTTCCCCAAAACCTGCTGAGGAGAAATTTTAACCCTCTGGCGGGCTCTTTCCTCAGAACTTGCTGAGGAGAAATCTTAACCCTCTGGCGGGCTCTTTCCCCACAACCTGCTGAGGAAAAATTTTAACCCTCTGGCGGGCTCTTTCCCCAGTTGCTGCTGAGGAGAAATTTTAATAAGAAACTTCAATTCCGCAGAGCTGTCCACAACATTGAGTTGGATGAACACAAACTTTTTATTGCTATGAAGTTTCATGCATCAAAAGGTGAACTTTATCGACTACTGTACAGACTCATTATAAGGCCGAACTGGGGGTTTTCGGATGTATACGAAAATTGATCCCCACTTTGAGCTCAGTTAACGGTCAAGGCAGCCTAACTTGCTGTTTTTCCAACTCAGAGCTGTCGCTCAGATTGGCGTCCACCTTGGGGATCAACCAAGTCAGCTCTCCTGCGCGGGTTTAATCTTGGATCATGAAACTGCTGCAGATGGCCGAGCTCAATTTGGCGAGCTATCTCTTTACCGAGTTGCCTACAGTCTTCTTTATCATGCCCTATATCATGATGATATAGGCAGTAAAGTTGTGGATCCCTCTTATGGAGTGGCCCTGCAAGGGGCTTAGGTTCCTTTGCCAAACTCTTCTTCCTCATATAGGAGAGGATGTGAGCTTTTGAAGCCAACAGAGAGGTCCTTTCCCTGCCCTGACCCCCCATCCGAACTTTGACAGATGCTCTTTCTCGCCGTGAGGCCTGGATATGTGTTTCAGAATTGGAAGGCCGAGATGAGGTCGAAGGGCACTGTATGGTCTGATAATCAGACCTCCGTGGTGGGTATCCTACTTCAGTTATAATCTCGAATTGACATTCAGAATGATATCCTGGCCGATATGGAGAATACTCCAACTGCTGAATACTGATACTGCTAAGAGAGGGTCCACTGGTACCTTTTGTCAAGGCATTCCCTCTTAGCTCCATAACAGCTTGGAACGCTGCTGGATTCTGAGCCACATAGTGTACAGCTCTCATGTGTTCTTCATGTGAGAAGATAATAGGAGTTGAGAACTCCTTAGGCTCTTTGAAACATGGAGCGGTTAGAGAAGACTTTTGATAGTCTTCTTCGCTCATCTTTCTCTCGGTAGCTTCCAAGAGCAATTAGAAAGACTTAGTTACTGGAGGAGCCTTTTGTGGATATTTCGTATGTGAATGGGACCCGGAGGTTCGGGGCCCTCATATAGGAGAGGATGTGAGCTTTTGAAGCCAACAGAGAGGCCCTCCTTCTAGCGCCAAATGACGAGACTGGATTTCCTCGTCGGGTGGATCGGAGACGATCCGGGTAGAGTGCCGTTACTCTTCCGTCTAACTCCGTCGCTGGAACCTGAGAGGGAAGAGAAACGTTAGAGGTCCCAGGGCGCTGCCCCGGGAAAACCCTCCGACGCTTAAGTCAGTTCTGGGTACTTTTAGCGTATAGCCAGTGCTGGAATTAAAGGCTGTATAAAACCTGTTTGGGGGGTCGGCCAAGGCCGAGCCAAGATGGAGTCTGCTGGTGGCTCACCAGAGACTTAGCTTCTTACTGTTGAGGAAGCTCTTTTATAGTTGGCGAAGCTGGGAGCTGAGTGTCCCAAAGGGATGAGATGACGACGCCTGGCGGGCTTGCAGGATAGCCGTGTGGCAGCTAGGGGGTTGTTGTGTTGGCAACTCTTCCTTGCATGGTTGACAGCTGGTGACATAAGGTGGCATGAAGGCCACGTAGCAGGGAATATTGTGGCTGTTATGATCTGGCCGAGATGAATAGTCGAAGACCCATGGCCGAGATGAACAGTCGAAGACGCATGGCCGAGATGAACAGTCGAGGACCCATGGCCGAGATGAACTGCTGAGAACCCTTGACTGAGAACCAAAGGCCGAGATGAAGCCTAGCCGAGTAGATAATGTGGCCGAAACCTATGTTTGGCCGAAACCACAAAATTGGTCGAGATCCCATTTTGCTATGGCTGAGATGCCATTTTGCTAACTTAGGCAAAAATGGTGGCCTTTGATTTGTGGCCTTATATTGAGATGCTTTGGCTGAGGTGCTGAGGCCGAGCTGAGGCCTGGCCCCAGCCCCACTGCGACTGGGCTGAGGCCTGGCCGAGACCAACTGTGGGGGATTCCGGCCTCTGGCCGGGAATGATGGGGGCCGAGGTTGACCAGTCAACTGCCTGAGTCGAGGTTGCGTTGACTGTCATGACTAACTTGATTCTTGTCTTTATCCAAGCAGGTGGATTTGGGTCTTCAATAACGGTCAACGTTCAGTAAGGATACAAAGTGACTAAGTGCCGTAGCTCGGCCCCGTAATAGACCAAGTCCGAGGTGGACAAATTCATCTCGGCCACAGAGTAGCTTGGTAATAGAGCCACAGCCTAGACATCTCGGACTAAAGCCTCCGCGCTCCTGCCCGGTTAAATGGCACTTCGGCCATAGCAGTTTGGCCTCCCACTGACCTCGATTAGACAGTTCAGCCAAAGGCCCTTGGTTCCCAGTTGTCAATAATTCACCTCGGCTGCAGGTCTCCAATTATTGACCTCGGCCAGACTACAACAGTCATGATGCTGTGTGCAACGTGGCATACATGCAATTTCAACTCTCTCCAAGTGTCAATCATACGGAGGGAAGGTGCTAGCACAGCAATCCTTAGCAGTTACATGGCTGCCATGCAAGAGGGCCAGTCGTCCTCATTTCATCCATCTGAGACACGCAGCTCTCAGCCATGCCAAGTATAAAAGAGCTTCCCCAGCAGAAAGAAGCTCCAGGTCCAAATCTGGAGAAGACACTCACTGTTCTTAGGCTAAACCCCAAAAAACACAGGCAATGACCCAACCCAGCTCGACCCACACTTTGGCCGACCTCCAAACAGGTTTCATCAAACCTCTTCAGTTAAAGCCATACGCATAAAAGCTCGCAACTGACTTAAGCGTCGGATGGTTTTTCCGGGACAGCGTCCTGGGACCCCTAACGCTTTCTTTCTTTTTCCAGGCTTCCAAGAAGGACGAGTAACGGAGGATTAACGGCCTTAACTCCGGGTATTTCGACTTTTACCTTGGTGAGACAATCCGGCCTCGTCAAATTGGCGCTAGAGGAAGGGTCTTGAACCTTCGCCCAGAACAAATTAAATTGCCACTATGGCATCTCGGCCAACCACTGAATCTCAGTCCAGCTTCATCAGTGTCGGCCCCTGGGAGATCTCGGCCAAAAAAAAAAGAGGTCCTAGCAAATTTAGCTGGACCAAACAAAGTGCACAATAATTAAGTCACCAAAAGGGCACCTCGGCCATTTTGGGATTTTGGCCAAATGAATTTTCGGTCAAGGGGGTTCTCGGCCATGGGATTTCGGCCAGCCCTTGGCCCCGCCATAGTGATCTCGGCCTTATATTATCAAGAGGCCCATCTCTGATCAGATCTCTGGCTCAGCTCAGCTAGGCCTCATATTATCCGAAGATTGATCTCATCCAGACTCCATGGGACAGGTTTCCCTAAAAGACCTCGCAGGTTCGAGGCAAATGCCGCTAAAGGGTACATTAAGACCTCGGCAGGTCCGAGGCAAAAGACCTCACAGGTTCGAGGCAAATGCCTGCTAAAGGGTACATTAAGACCTTGGCAGGTCCGAGGCAAATGCCCGCCATAGGGTAAATCAAGACCTCGGCAGGTCCGAGGCAAATGCCCGCTAAAGGGTACATAAAGACCTCGCACGTCCGAGGCAAATGCCCGCCATAGGGTAAATCAAGACCTCGGCAGGTCCGAGGCAAATGCCCGCCATAGGGTAAATCAAGACCTCGGCAGGTCCGAGGCAAAAACCCGCCAGAGGGTAAACTTATGTGAGTAGGCTTTCATAAATCCTCCGATGCACGGGGCAGAGGTAAAATGTCGCAGTGTACATGCACCTCTTTAGACCTAGCAGGGCTAGGCAGAACTGCACCGAAGTACAAAACTTCAAAGCTCGGCTAAAGAAGTGCAGGATTCGTGCTTTATCTATTTTGATTCAGCCCGACAGAATAACAGGTTTATTCTACATTTTTAAAGCTTAAGCAGTTTATTTTTATAAAAAACTGTCTGCGGGCGTAAAAATTGTCAAGTACAAAGCCAACTTCAAGCCTCGGCCACAACAAGTGGGAAAGCTTAGTTCAGAAAACAAATGAAAAAGCTCCAAATGAAAAAGCAGAGCAGTAAAATTCCTGGCTTCGGCAAGTGAGAAGTCGGCCAGGCCTCAGCCCGATAAGAGAGAGACAGCCAGGCTTCAGCCTGGCCAAAAGCATCTCGGCCAAAGTACCTCGGGCAGGCCTCAAGGCCTCAGCATAAGGCCTGACATTTCTATCAAATGTTCAATATAAGGCCTAACATTTCATCAAATTGGCCATTCTAAGTTCTCGGCCACAGTTGGCCACAAATAGCTTTTGGCCACAAAAGGATGCTCGGCCATTGGTTCTCGGCCAGGCCACGGACGGCCACAGTGTATCTCAGCCACTGTTTATTCTGTTCTGGGTTTTTTTCCGAGCTACGATCTCGGCAATCTTGAATGCAAATAAATCGTCCCCAAACAGAAATCGACGTCAAACTAACAGTACTGAATAGATTAGTCTACCCTTTATGTTCGGCTCGGCCAGACTAATCTGGGGGCATAATGATAAGACCCAAATCCACCTGCTTGGATAAAGACAAGACTCAAGTTAGTCCATGACAGTCAACGCAACCTCGACTCAGGCAGTTGACTGGTCAACCTCGGCCCCCATCATTCCCGGCCAGAGGCCGGAATCCCCCACAGTTGGTCTCGACCAGGCCTCAGCCCAGCCGCAGTGGGGCTGGGGCCAGGCCTCAGCACCTCAGCCAAAGCATCTCAATATAAGGCCACAAATCAAAGGCCAGCATTTTTGCCTAAGTTAGCAAAATGGCATCTCAGCCATAGCAAAATGGGATCTCGGCCAATTTTGTGGTTTCAGCCAAACATAGGTTTCGGCCACATTATATCGGCCACATTATCTACTCGGCTAGGCTTCATCTCGGCCTTTGGTTCTCAGTCAAGGGTCCTCAGCAGTTCATCTCGGCCATGGGTCCTCGACTGTTCATCTCGGCCATGGGTCTTCGACTGTTCATCTCGGCCAGATCATAACAGCCACAATATTCTCTGCTACGTGGCCTTCATGCCACCTTATGTCACCAGCTGTCAACCATGCAAGGAAGAGTTGCCAACACAGCAACCCCCTAGCTGCCACACGGCTATCCTGCAAGCCCACCAGGCGTCGTCATCTCATCCCTTTGGGACACTCAGCTCCCAGCTTCGCCAACTATAAAAGAGCTTCCTCAACAGTAAGAAGCTCAAGTCTCTGGTGAGCCACCAGCAGACTCCATCTCGGCTCGGCCTCGGCCGACCCCCCCAAACAGGTTTTATACAGCCTTTAATTCCAGCACTGGCTATACGCTAAAAGTACCCAGAACTGACTTAAGCATCGGAGGGTTTTCCCGGGGCAGCGCCCTGGGACCTCTAACGTTTCTCTTCCCTCTCAGGTTCCAGCGACGGAGTTAGACGGAAGAGTAACGGCACTCTACCCGGATCGTCTCCGATCCACCCGACGAGCAAATCTGGTCTCGTCAATACCCATTAGCAGTCGTGCACTAGACTCTGTTCTTTGCCTCAGCAAAAATCGTTCATCATGGGCTTGGTGGTGAGGGAATAACTTAGGCCGTAGCTTTTCCACTTCTACTAATATTTTTAGTCCTTGTTTCTTCCAGAGCTGGTCGTTGATTGTGTTAGGAATATCAAATGTTAACTTATTTAACGAAAGTTGTAGAAGGAAATGTATATCACTTACGTGATTATAGGGATAAATAGGCGTGATTATAGGGATAGAGGAATTCATTGTGATTGATTTCAGTTACCTTATTTGTACATGTGTAAGCCTATAAGTAAAGTGTAAAGAGATGAGAATGATACATGGAAAAATGCAATACGTTTTTCCTTTGTGCCTTTGTCTTAATCTGATTGTTCTTGCCTCAATCTGACATGGTAGCAGAGCAGGCCTTGAACAATTAAGCTTACTGTGTTTGTTCTGATACCTTCCTCATCGCCATACCCATACCATATCTCGTGACCAAGTAAAATATCTGTTTGAATCTGAGAATCCCAGGCTCAAACATTTTTTGTCCTCACCGCCTGTGCTTACCAATCTCTGCCCGTGACCAAGACCAAGTTTATCCAGTTCTCTACCTGCAAAGAAAAATACACCAGCCATGTCACAAAATCCAGAAACCACAAAAACTGAGACCTCAGAAAACCAACCATGTCTCCCTGCCCCTTCTGACTTCTCAGAACAATTTGTGTGTTTCCTGCAACAACACATGAACCTGCAGCAAACTCCATCAACATTTGCAAATCTTGTCCTCATGGTCAAGTTGAATAGTACCAGTTACAACCTTTGGAGTATGTTGATGAAAATAGCCATTGGAGGCAGGGGGAGAAGCAATCACATCACTGGAGTGCTTCCTCCACCCGCATCAACGGATCGTGGATATCAAAGCTGGGAACAAAGTGATCAATTAGTCTTTACATGGCTAATTGATAATATAGACGACTCATTGGTGAACAATGTATCGAAATATTCAACAGCCAAAGCGTTATGGGACGGACTGGCAGTAACTTACGGGCGAGGAGGAGACCCGTTACAAATTTTTGATTTACATAAACAATGCTATATGATTAAGCAAGGAAGCCGCACACTGGAAGCACTTTGGGACCAATTTCAAGGCCTGTGGATGAGTATCAATTTCATGGACCCAAATCCAATAGAATCACCTAATGACATTGCAATTTATACACGGAAAGTTCAAGAACAGAGACTTTACCAATTGTTACTAGCCGTAGATGATAAGTTTGCGGACACAAAGAAAGAACTTCTGAAAAGAGACCCCAAACCTGGAGTAGAAACTGCCTACAATGAACTCAGGAGGGCCAAAGTTTAAAGTAGAGTCTTAATTCCCTCAGATCTACGGTCATCACCGGGAATTGGTTAGGGGTTGGTGGCAAAACCACCAGCCAAACAAATCAGACGAAAAGGGACGAGGGACAGTCTTCCTCCACACTCAGATCGAACATCAAGGCATGGAGGAGAGGATAAAGCCAACCAGGAGTGTACCCATTGCAAGAAAAAAGGCCACACGCTTTAAAATCCATGGTTACCCAGAATGGTGGGAGGAATTCAAGACAAAAGCCCAAGCCTCCGCTGCTCAGGCCACCGTAAGTGACAGAGCTGGCAACAGGAGTCACTCAGAACCAGAACAGAGGGAGGAAGATGAAGCAGCCTCAGCCGCAGCTAATGCAGTGGGCGGCAAACCAGGTAAAGGGTTAAGGAAACCTAACCCTTGCAGCCTTAAATACTACAGCCCTAATTTTTTTACACCGACCCCCTGGAGAAAAGTGGAATATCAGTAGTGAATTATTATTTCAGGATATGGTCAAATTCGACCCTACCTTATTAAAATCTCTAGAACAGACCCCTCCTTTTCCAGAAAATACAGCGAAGTCCCCATTATTTCCAAAGCCTCACGAAATTGCCCCATATACTATTCAAATACCAAATCTGCCCCAATATCCAATAAAAGGCCTTAAATCCCAGTGTCACACCACATATGGGTCTACACAGTGGATCTTCGATTGCGGAGCCACTGATTCCATGACATATGACCCCAGTGACCTTATTACTCACACTACACCCACCAAGACACATGTCGAGACTGCAAATGGGGCCACCGTACCCGTTAGGGGTGGTGGCTCTATCCAAGTCACACCAAACATTACCCTGAAAAATTGCCTTTATGTGCCCTCTTTGTCCACTAAACTCTTATCAGTTAGCCATGTCACCAAAGAATTGGACTGTATTGTTATGATGTATCCTAACTGTTGTTTTTTTGCAGGACATTCATACGGGGGCGATCATTGGGCGTGGTACTGAACGTCATGGGTTATACTTTGTGGATGCGGTGGTGCAACAGGGACAGTCCAATCTTGCCACCGAAACAGTCAGCAGACAAGTGTGGTTGTGACACCGTCGGTTAGGGCATCCCTCATTTAGCTACTTGAAACATTTATTTCTCACCTTATTTACTTTCGCAAAACTTGATTTCACTTGTGATACTTGTCTCCGAACTAAACACACTCGGGCGTCTTATGTTGCCAATAATACACGTGTCGATCGCATGTTTACCTTAGTACATTCTGATGTGTGGGGACCATCACCTTATAATACTCCACTTGGGTTCCATTATTATGTTATTTTTGTTGATGATTTCTCAAGAATGACTTGGTTAATATTCTGAAGAATAAATCTGAAGTTTACCAAAAGTTTGTCCATTTCTACAATATGATATTTACCCAGTTTGATACAAAAATACAAATCCTTAGATCCGACAATGGAGGGGAGTACATTGATACGAACCTCGGAAACTTTCTCAAAGATAACAGCATCATTCACCAAACTTCTTGCCCTAATACCTCTGAACAAAATAGGGTTGCTGAACGCAAAAACAGAACAATCTTTGAAATGACTAGGGCCATGATGATTGACTCCCACGTCCCGATGAGTCTTTGGCCGGAGGCAGTATTCACAGCCACTTACCTCATCAATCGACTACCTACAAAAATCCTTGGCCATCAGACCCCTATTCAAACCTTGGCTACACAGCACTCTATACCATCCCTCTATACCCTACCACCCAAAGTATTCGGATGTACAGTCTTTGTATATACCCCCAAAACTGAAAGAACCAAACTCGACCCATGTTCTGATAAATGTGTCTTTGTTGGCTATGCTCCTAACCAAAAAGGTTACCGCTGCTATAATCCTCGAACTCGCCGCGTTCATGTCACCATAAATTGCACCTTTCTTGAAACTGAGTATTTCTTTACCTTCCAATCTCGAGTTCAGGGGGAGAGTCTAGATGATGGATCTCTCGATCGGTCGGTACTACCACCCACTTGTTCAGCGACAGGTCCAACAGGGCAAGTAAGTGGCGCCGACTGCACCGCTGCCCCTAAAGTATCACCTATGGCGCCAGCACAACCCAAAGATCCATCACCAATGAGTGAACCTCCAAAGGTAACAAGTCCTGATACTAGTAATGTACTGTCTTCTTCTAATGGTGACTATGGTATTATTGATATTGACCCTGTTATTCCTATTTCTGGCATTCCAGTTGACAATAATTCCTTTGACCATATTCCAGAAATAGAAATGTGTACTGATATGTCTACTGATGAGCTTTGTGAGCAACAGCAGGTGCGAGTATTGCCTCCAAGGGCTAAACGGGGAATTCCACCCAAACGATATTCTCCAGAACAAGTGTCTAAAGCCGCTCATTATCCAATGAATATGTCTATGGAAGGAGTATCAGATACAGCAAGAAGTTTCTTTGTTTCGCTTTGCTCTGAAAAGGTTCCACAGACAGTTGAAGAGGCTCAGACACACCCAAAGTGGAAGGAGGCCATGGAAGCTAAAATGCTGGGAAAAGTGTGTTATTCCTTCTGGGAAGAAATCTATTGGCTGTTGTTGGGTATTCACTATCAAGTACAAGGCTGACGGAAGCGTCGAAAGGTACAAGGCTCGTTTGGTAGCAAAAGGGTATACTCAAACGTATGGTGTGGATTACTCTGAGACCTTCTCACCTGTGGCCCGAATCGATACTATTAGGGTACTTTTCTTAATCGCTGCAACTCGGAATTGGCCACTTCATCAATTTGATGTGAAGAACACGTTCTTACATAGGGATCTAAGAGAAGAAGTATACATGGACCCCCCACCAGGATTCTATGAAGAGTTTGGAAGACGAGAAGTATGCAAGTTAAAGAAGGCGTTGTATGGATTAAAGCAATCTCCACGTGCGTGGTTTGGCAGGTTTACTGAAGTAATGAAACAAGATGGCTATAGTCAGAGCAATGCTGATCATACTCTATTTGTTAAACATAGAAAAGGGTTGGTAACATGCTTGATTATATATGTAGATGATATGGTAATCACAGGAGACGATAATGAAGAGATGTCCCGGCTTCGGAAACATTTGTTCACTAAGTTCGAGATGAAAGACCTGGAGAACTTGAAGTATTTTCTTGGCATTGAGGTATGGAGATCAAAAGGAGGTATTTACATATCACAGCGAAAGTACGTTTTGGATCTCCTTACTGAAGTAGGAATGCTTGATTGTAAGCCAATCAGTACACCGATGGCAGTAAATTTGAAGTTGCAAAGTGTTGATGGAGCAGCTCCTGCAAATAGAGGTCGGTACCAGCGACTTGTTGGAAAATTAATTTACTTGTCACATACACGGCCTGACATAGCATTCGCAGTTGGCATTGTAAGTCAGTTTATGCATAATCCTCAGGAACATCATATGGATGCAGTCATGCGAATCATACAGTATCTAAAGCACACACCAGGGAGATGGATTGTGTTCCGAAACAATGGAAATTTGGAGATTCATGCATACACTGACGCTGATTGGGCTGGAAATATAGTAGAACGGAAGTCCACGTCTGGGTACTTTGTGCTAGTAGGGGGTAATTTGGTGACTTGGCGAAGAAAGAAACATAAAGTAGTTGCATTGTCTAGTGCGGAGGCGGAGTTCCGTGGTATCGTGAAAGGGATAACTGAGATATTATGGGTTCATAAACTCCTTATGGATATCGGCCTGCCTATTAATCTGCCCACTCCACTGTTTTGTGATAATAACGCATCAATTAGCATATCAGAGAATCCTGTATAGCATGACCGGACTAAGCATGTGGAAATTGACCGTCACTTTATTAAAGAAAAGTTAGAGGGAGGCATTGTAAGTCTACCGTTTGTTCAGTCAAAGGATCAGTTGGCGGATGTACTAACTAAAGCAGTGAATGGAACGTCATTTGAGGATGTGTTGTGCAAGTTGAACGTTGTGGATCCTACGATTCAACTTGAGGGGGAGTGTTAGGAATATCAAATGTTAACTTATTTAACGAAAGTTGTAGAAGGAAATGTATATCACTTACGTGATTATAGGGATAGATAGGCGTAATTATAGGGATAGAGGAATTCATTGTGATTGATTTCAGTTACCTTATTTGTACATGTGTAAGCCTATAAGTAAAGTGTAAAGAGATGAGAATGATACATGGAAAAATACAATACGTTTTTCCTTTGTGCCTTTGTCTTAATCTGATTGTTCTTGCCTCAATCTGACAGATTGGCGGCAGCGATGACCAGATTAATCGGAGATGATCATCAGATCAAAGAGTTGTCATGGACTCATGAGTGCAAGAAGAGGACGACAACAACAATAATACCACATTGTCTTAGAGTCTGCGTCTATGGCGAAATATGGGGAGTCAGATGTACGTAATGTTATTGTCTTAGAGTTAGAGTCTTCGTCTATGGCGGAGTATGAGGAGTCGGATGTACGTAATGGTATTGTCTTAGAGTCTTCCTCTATGACGGAGTATGGAGAGTCGGATATATGTAACCATAATCATGTGATAGAAATATATAGATGTACGATGAGAAAGAAAGGGTAATTTGGTAATATAGTTGCTAGCTGCCTTCATCATATTGCATTGCCTTGATATGGATAGAAACCCACCGGCATTTAATTCAAGAAAACTGCGCCATTTCTCACATGAAAATAAACAACAAAAGGGTACGCAAGCACCAACACACCCTTAACAAGTGGTTCTTGCCTTCGGTTGGCGCGTCACCACATACTCCCCATGCCCAGATTCCACCACCACCTTTCCCATTGGCCAGCTGCTGCTCCATCAACTGCTTCATTTTATTTGGTTTATTTGGAAACATTTATTACTTGTTGCCATGAACCAACAACAATATTATCCCATTAGCTTAAAGACTTC
>AP025047.1:7624821-7699073 GCA_036186865.1 Eustoma russellianum | reverse complement strand
GAGTCGGATATATGTAACCATAATCATGTGATAGAAATATATAGATGTACGATGAGAAAGAAAGGGTAATTTGGTAATATAGTTGCTAGCTGCCTTCATCATATTGCATTGCCTTGATATGGATAGAAACCCACCGGCATTTAATTCAAGAAAACTGCGCCATTTCTCACATGAAAATAAACAACAAAAGGGTACGCAAGCACCAACACACCCTTAACAAGTGGTTCTTGCCTTCGGTTGGCGCGTCACCACATACTCCCCATGCCCAGATTCCACCACCACCTTTCCCATTGGCCAGCTGCTGCTCCATCAACTGCTTCATTTTATTTGGTTTATTTGGAAACATTTATTACTTGTTGCCATGAACCAACAACAATATTATCCCATTAGCTTAAAGACTTCTGTCTATAATAGAGTATAGAAGGTTAGATGTACGTAACTCATATGTTAGAAACACATAGAGATTGTTTCCCGACGACCCATAATGACAATTGCGTCAAGCAGTATCGATCAACCGCTACTTTACGTATCTAATTTAGTGAATCATTTTGCTTTATTTCATCATATTCCAAAGTCAATCAAAATTGTGTCATTAACTCCTTTTTAAATAGAAAATAACAAAAAAAAAATCCAATATATATGCAAGTCCTTTGTGATCACAAGACACATATAAGTCAGATATAATGACTAATCATCTTTCAATTATTTGATGTTTCCCTTTCCATGTGACATTTTCTTATGAGACCGCTGCTTCTAGTTATTTCTGAAATAACGTATACTTGAGACGTTCGGTTGATAAGAAAGAAACAAGATTCTATCATCTGATCATCCCCCACCAGAACAAAAGCACCACTTTTTTCCTCCATAGCTGATAAAAAGCAACCAAGAATCTATCCAGTATTTGTTCTCACATTTTCTTCCCCACTTTTTCATGAAAACAAGCTTCTCACAAGCTTCATCTCAAACCACTCAACAGTACAGGTAAAAGATGTGTTATGCAGGAACTTGCTCTCATACTCTTCGTGGACATCATAACTACCAAAACCTTCACAGGCGTCCCCTGCGGCCTCCAACCGAAACCCGGCCGCCTGAGGTTATGAGTCACAGGGCAGCGGCTGCAACATTTGCTATTGTTGACAGGGAAAGAGGAAAAGCCAGTGGATTGATGAAACAGTGCCTGTGCTCACCCACCCGACATCCAGGATCCTTCAGGTGTAGGCACCATCATACAGATTATCAATGGGTTGGCCGTCTGATAAACAGACCCGCTTAGCTCTTTCTCCCAGCAGGTTTCAACTGTTAACTCAAAAACAACATCTAGTGTCGCTAATGCACCCCACCCCACCGCACCCCTGGCCCGTCGTTGCTCCACCCCCCCCCCCCCCAACAACTCTGTCTTGCATATGAATATTTACATAACATTCTTGTTCAGATGTCAGGATTGACTGCCTTGTTTGGTCCTTACAAGCATCCGTGGGTCTATGAACTCCCCTTTCAGTAAACTAAATATGTGCACATACGCTGCAGCTGTCAATGCAATGTTTCATACTTAACGGGTCAGGGAAACGCATGCATATTGATAACAGATCTTCCAATAGCTCCCCTTGCTAAATATTTTACTGTATTTAAAGAAAAGGCATTATTAGTGTGATACTATTATCCCAAACCGCTGCAAAAATAGTGAGACAATATCTTTTGTTTTTAATCAACGAGAACTGCATTCAGACAACCGAAATGGCATGTTAGATTTAGACTGCAAAACTGCGTGAAGATTTCAGCAGCTGGAAACACAATATGTATCCATCACTTTACAAAGGCTAAATTGAACGTTCTTGCCACATACCCAAAAAAAAAGAAAACAAAGGTAGCAAGATTGCGGCATGAATATCTAAGTTAATATGAGTTTATCATTTGTTCAAATAGAGAAAATGCACTGACAAAACTCAAAGTTTGAGTATAGGACATAGTATAAACAGAATAATATTCCCTCCAATGAAAACATAAGTCTATTTTGAGTTTTCGACATAGTGAAGTGTATACTATACTATGTTGAAAAATCAAAATAGACTTATATTTTGGGATAAATGGAGTAGCATAGCTTGCTTGTAAAGTACTGTAGGAGCCATTGTTGTTTATCATACTACTAGTTGGCAAGCTAGACAATCTTATCTTTTACTCTGTTTTTATTTAGGCCATTGAGACATATTTGAAGAGCATTAAGATGACATAGTATAGAAGTATGAACAAAAGTGTCTACAATTAACTTGGATTAATTACTTGATCCAAAAATTAACTTAGGATTAATGACTTATCAGCAAGCGAAAATCATGCTGAAAAATATGATATTTAATACCAACAGAGTAATGTTGGTTAATATAGAGTAATGTTGCGACGCCTTCCTGGGTCATTTCATTGCATATGAACCTCACCAATTGTTAGTTGTTGAACATTTAATCGACCTTGTTACTTAAGAACACAAATAAAGATGATTTTAATTTCCCTATGTTTCCCTTACTTAATTCTATTTATTACTATTAATTTTTAGTTACTTAAATTTACCAAACTGCCGAAATTAAGTGAAAATAATTTAATTTTAACCTTTTATATTTTCTGGAATTTATTTGAATTCTTATTGGTATTTAATTATATTTTCCTGGCCTGATTCGCCACGTCCGATACATTTTTATTTTGAGAGGTTAATGGCCCGCCATCGGTCCGACTCGCTGGCCAGTCGACCCGGTCCGTTGGCCGGCCTGTTCTCTGCTTTAATTTAATTATTTATTTATTTATCTAATTTGATGTTCCACCAGTGGCAACGCGCACTGTGATTTGTTTTCCGATCCCAACCCCCATTTCCTCCTATTTCCAGTCTATAGGGACATATTCTAAGGCCAAAACACAACTTCTTAAAGACTCCTAATGTAAAAGTTTCCATTTTCCCCATTTTTTAAAGATATTTTGTTTTCGATTCAATCATACCACCAATTTCACACACACATACACGCACATAGCATCCATAAATAATATATCTCATGCTTTCCAACATATACAAAATTTACAACTTAAACACACAAAAACAACGAAACAAAATTTACAACTTAAACAAGTAAAACAACGAAACACATTAGTATACCATCAAGCATGCATGAATCATATCCGTTTGAGGGGGAAGAGGCACCTACCTTTTTGACGAATTAACTTCCTTCTCTTCTAGGCTCGAACCTAAACAATTTTAGTATAAACATCAATACCTAACAATAAAGGTAAATTTGACTTACTTAAAATAATTAGTTCATGGCTTTCTATTTTTTTTTCTTATTTGTCATACCAACATATATAATTCTCTAGCCGAATATATCAGCAAGTGTGATGTTAAAATTACATTCAGTCATCTTGCTGTTTATTTTCCAAAATTCAACATTATAAATAAGCTACACATAGTATATCTAAATACATATCGGTCCTCCATTTGCTGATTTCTCAATTGATTTTTAAAATATTCACTTTCTTTAATTTCATGTACTACAAGTTTAACCTTGCCATTGTCTTCCTGCCACTTTTGCTAAATCTTTGTATACTAACAAGCATCCCACATTGGCAAATTTGTCCACTGACTGAATATATATATATTTTCCCAAATATGTACCACGCAAACTTGTACAAAAATTGTATTAATATTATTATTTTTTTAGCATGAAATCGTTATATTAATTACTATTATAATCTATTTAGGCCTAAATCACGGAAGGCATTTTCTCTCGTCTTCAACCCTTTTTTTTTATATTAGTCTGAAGACTTTTTTTTAGGCATTCTATTTCTCATTGTACACACAAACATGTACCGCGGAAGCATTATCATAAGGGAATATATAAATATAACTCATGCATACATCTTCATGCGATACACACACACATATATATGTATATATATATATTCAACCATCTATGCAACCAAAAGTATTCATGCATGATCCGATTTTATTACAAACATATAGCCATAAAATTTACAAAAACATAGCAAATATAGGAAGAGTACTTGCCTTTAGCCTTGATTATACGCTACCGTACAAGAACTGCGGTTGAAATCGGATAAAGCTTGGCCTTTTTTTTTGATGCAGCGGATGCTGCTTGTGGATGGCAGCATTGCCTGCCAAAAAATTGAAGGAAAGATTGGAAGGGAAGAGGCAGCCTTGCTGCCGGGTTTAAATGTAATTGGGGGAAGAATATGAGGGCTGACGTGATTGTGTTGGGGACGGGAAAAGAAGGCAGCTTTTGCTGGAAAAAAAAAACTGTAGAAGGATTAAGGGTGGGAGCTGCCGAGGGATTTATGAAGAATGGGAAAGGGGTTTGTTTTATATATTGTGCAGGTATAGATATAGGTTAGGTTTAGGTAGTATTTTAGTGTATATAGGTTTTTATATTCCTAAGATAACTATGAGTGTTTGTATTTCAAAACTCTATCCTAGTTCTTCTCCTATTCACATTAGAATTCTAAATAGCTCGGCTTAATCATTTTTTTTCATTCATTTTTTTTGCCGTGTATGTATGTACACCTAATATATATATATATATATATATATGTATGTATATATATATATATGTATGTATATATATATATGTATGTATATATATATGTATGTATATATATATATGTATGTATGTATATATATATATATGTATATTTTGTATAAAGACACGGGTCATAACATTCCTTCCCCCTTACAAAAAGTTTCGTCCTCGAAACTTGCGTATGTTTATCAACGACTTAGTATGATTCTACTTAATCATTCGCTTAGATAATAATCACGCTAAATATCCATTACGTATTGTGATACGTTAACCATTACACTTCCTTGACATAGGACTAAGGCCTCAAAATCACTCCTTGTGTGAGGTAGTTTCTAAGTCAATTGTTCTCCGCTGGTTAAATCATAACCTAATCTTTTATAATTCTATGATCAAGCTTAAGGGTATTGTTATCATACTAAGGGTTTCACAATCCAATCGTTGGTCTATAACGTACTTATATCTGCGGTCAACAGTAACCATCTAAAATCAGTTCTTAGGTGTGCTACAATCTTTAACTTAACGACTTGCTTACAAGACTCATCCATTAAACCATATGCATTTTCGGAATACGTTTTACCTAATATGATTCAATCTAGTTATCACTAGCATACCATATGATGATCCAGTCCTTATAAAGTTCAATATTTAACTTAATTCTCCATAATAAGAACTTATAACTTCTACTTACACCACTTGATGTGTATCATTCAACTTATATACACGTAATCTACAATTCTAAATTCTTATGCCATCATACAGGATTCATATCCTAGTTATGTGACCATCCAAAATATACATCGAGTCTTCTAATACGCTAACCATCATCTCTCCTTTATCATGGAGCCAAATTCTTGAAATCAATCCTTATACCTACGGAATAGTTCTATGATCATGTTCTTACTTTTTCGAATGCATCATCAACAACCTAGTATACGAAGTATGTGTATGAACATATTTTTCTAAAAAGTAACCTCAGTAACTATAGCTTGGAAATATAGCTTTAGTTGTTTAAAATAATACATCTTCAATTTTTTGTAAACACCAAATCCAAAGTATCATGCATTTGCTTTTGTAATGCTATAAACAAATTGTACAACTTACTTTGCAAAAGTATTTCGGTTAAAACCATTTTAAAAAAATCGAGACACAACAGTTGTAAGATTTCTCTCTCTCTCTCTTTTTCTTTTTTTACAAAATGATTTGAAAATAGTGTCTTTTTCTTTCCAACGATATATTGAAAGCTATTTCATTTCGCAAGGTACAATAATTGCAAAGTCAGCAAATATAAAGTTTCATAAGACAATTTGGATAAGTTATATTTCTTTTTCAAAGAAAAAAAGAAGTATATATATTTTGAAACTATTTTTGCTTCACAAAAATTAAGCAAGTTAATCGCAAGCAGATAATTATATTTGAAAGCATTTAATGAGTGAAATGCCCGCAATATCGCTAGTTGACAAATACAATTATTTTAGCAAAATAAATGCAGCTAAACGGAAGTTTGAGAAATATAAGAAATATATAAAAATATCGTTCTTCAAAAGCATCATTATTTAAAACATATCTGTTTTGTCAGGGATGGTGGAAATTCCATTTGGTTGCTATACGAATTCAGAAAGAAATATAGTCTTGTAAAGTAATATACTATATAAAAAAAAGAATGAAAGTAGTTGAAATATTTGGAAGCAAAAACCCTTGAAATACCTTTGAAATATAGAATGTATCTTGGTGTACGTGCTTATACGAAAACGTTTAACTACTTGAAAAAAAATTGTCCAATACTTCGTATAGATTTTCTAAATCACCCCTTAATGTCAATGAAAAATCCACTTATGTACCGTTTCTTATAAATCTTTAACTTAAGTTATTCAATCCTAGTATGGAATGCTAATTATTGATTAACTTAGGGCATTCTAAGTTACCATGCTTCCGCACGCCACACTGATCCACCGTACTTTTTACTTGGTTATTTCAACCGCTAATTCTAGTTCAGTTGGATCTCACCTGAAAGCAATCAATACATGTTCATACTTACCCTATTTCAGTTTAAGTTTACTCGATGCATCAATCCTGGCGTACTTCTATGAATCAACACTTAACTCAAATTCATAATTCTTTGTTATTCCACTACAGTCGTTCTAGTATTGCTCGCTTATCACCATCAATCAATATCCCTAATAGAACTAGTATCTTCCGCTTATTTGATACTCTACAATTCAACATCTTAGTCACAACTATAAACCCATTTGTGTGATATTCTTTGCTAGACTCTACTGATCATAATGCTAACAAATTCATTTCTTAGCACTTCGCTTTACTATCAATCATTTTTTAGGACCTCCCATCCCCACTTAGACCTAGTCGCGTTCCAACACTAATGTCGAGGTAGAGGCGTGAACCCAGCTCGTTTACCGAAATGTTACTGGGTTAGCGTGGTCGGATCTAAGGAATTATACCAATGGTTATAATCAGCACTAAAGCAGATAATTAGAGTCGCCCGGAGTGCCCTAGGTATACGTGGGCATATCCCTTATCCGATCGTCACTAAAGTCTAATATCATGACTTATTTCTAGAATCGATACTTGGTATCATCATTTCTTACGTCTAAAATCATTACTTATTTCTAAGTTCAATGCTTATAATCACAGCTTATGACTAAGATCAGTGCTTGTGTTCAAATCATTACCTGATGTTCCGATCACCACTTATGTCTAAGATTACTTCTTATTTCCAAGTCATATTTGTTATATAATCCGCGTTTATGACTAAAATCAATGCTTACGACTAAAAATCGATACTTATGTCTAAGATGTGACTTATGGGCAAAATCGTAACTTAATTTCTAAGATCATAGATTAAATCTATGCTTCCGCTGTGGATCTAGAGCCATGCTCTAAAAGATCACACTGTCGAACACGCAGTACTTCTTAAAATTATTCCAAAGTTAGATCCAAGTGATCGGCGGTGTCAGTTGTGTTGCGCTGCACCATCTCCGCTCCGTATCTCCTTGTCGAAGAAGCTCAGGTCCGAGTGAGGTGGTGGTGGAGGCGGTGCATGCCAGTTCAGCAGCTGGTGCTACTGTGCTAAGGTGTTGGTCATGGTGACTATGACATCTTCAAGTGCTTGAGGATGATCCCCTGATTCTGGTGGTTCTCACAACCATTTCCAGCTGGCTCACGTCGTGGAGGCATTTCTGTAATTTCATGAAAAGAAATCAGATTAGTCAATAGCGAGTTAAAAGGGCTGGACCCGGGGTAAAATGGTAATTAGACAGGGAAAACTCACCATCGGCACACACCTCCCATAACTCGATCTTAGCCTAAGTCTAAAATCATCTCTTAAGTCTTCTTTGTTTATTAGGGGTAAAATCGTCCTTTTACAAAAGATCGTAACTTATGTCTAGGTGATCTAATTAATCCTGCGTTTCCGAGGCAGATCTGAAGCCTTGGCTCTGATACCACCTGTAGCGCCCCGCTCCCGAGCCCTAGCAGCGGGAACAGTGCACCCGCCGTATCTCGCTTAAGAGAATACAAGGCGTCGAGTCAATCTCTTACATGTCAGAAATGACGTAGAAATTTTTCTCGCGGAAACGTAAATCACAACTTACATTAAACCCCAATAATCGTCTTTACATTACCGAATAAAACTCTGATAATAAAAGTACTAAGAAGTATGTGAAAAAAATCCCAAAGTATAAGTAAACACAAACAGCCGCAGAGCCCCCTTGTAACCTAGCTGCAGCTATCAACTAGCCCATTCCGCTATGTTCGTCCCGTCCTCAACGAATATGTGCTCGTAGTCCTCATCCGGCTCACCTGGGAAGTAGGGGTGAGTGACAGAAATCACCCAGTAGATGCCCGTCTCAAACAAATACAAAACGTACATTCCGAAATGATATAGCCACATAGCACATAAACATGATATAACCACATAGCACATAAACATGATATAACCTCATAGCACGTAAACATAAGATAACATGTATAAGATAAAGTAAATGCGGTAAGTAAAGCACTCCACATAAAATGCACAAGTACGTGATGCATGCTCAACCAACGTGTCACACGCAACAAAGTCATGTCACACATAATGCCAATATCCATACCGTGCAATGCATGAACCCGGGTCCTACTGATCCTAAATGCTCAAGGTTCACTAGGAATACCTCATTACGTAACATTTCAATGGTTCCAGTCAACATTTCATATACAGATAAAAATGCAATTCTTGAGGTCATGATTTCGAGCCGTGGAAACAGCCTCTTGCATAAAGTGTAGGTGATGTTGGAGGAATTGAAATGAATGGGAAAAGTTCGAGCAAATGGGTTTGTCAAAAGTTGACAACCACCATATTTTGAGCTTAATTATGATTAGTGTTCATCAATCAAAAACGTAAACTAATAATTTCTAAATTATCTACGTGACAAGTAGATGACTTTAGACTTTTGAATCACTCGATTCCGATACCGGATGAATGAAAAATTAATGCTCAAAGTTGGAGTAAAATTGGAAGGAAATTGGAAAAGTGGTGATGTGGCCTCTTGAGGAGTGACCACATCACTCCTTAAGTGGAATACCACATTGGCTATTTGAGATGAAGAGGCCACCATATATAGTTCTAGTTGGAGCCTTCTTAAATGTGTCCTTGGGCATGAGAAGTTTTTGACCAGAGGGAAGACGCAGCTCAGGCATGGTTCACCACACACGTGCGCCGCCGCCCGGCGTGGCTTGCGGTTCTTATCTTTTTGGAGAAATTTTCTTTTACATTTTTCCAGAAAAATAAATCAAGTGATCCAACGGTTGAAATATTTCTGGTCATAACCGTTGCAAGATCTAACGGGTGTAGATCGTAGTCTACACGGATTATGATCTAAAGGCTGAGAAGTTTTTGATCGGAGGGAAGACGCAGCTCAGGCAAGGTTCACCACACACGCGCGCCGCCGTTCGGCCGGCTCGGCTCGTGGCTCGTGGCTCGTGGGCGGTTCTTATCTTTTTGGAGAAATTTTCTTTTACATTTTTCCAGAAAAATAAACCAAGTGATCCAACGGTTGAAATATTTCTGGTCATAACCGTTGCAAGATATAACGGGTGTAGATCGTAGTCTACACGGATTATGATCTAAAGGCTGAGATTGTATCTGGCAGCGGTTTCTTCATCTAGATCTAACGGTTGTTGATCGTAGTCTACACGGATTATGATCTAAAGGCTGAGATCGTATCTGGCAGCAGTTTCTTCATCTGATGGTCTACGTTTAAAACTGCTGCGGTTTACGATCTAACGGCTGTGGATGAAAACCGTCAGATCCGACGGTCTACGTTTAAAACTGCTTTTAACCGCCTTTTTTCCTTCCCTCCTATATAAAGGTCTGCTTCTCCAAGACCTATACACGTTGCAATCTTCTACTTCATCGCATACGCATACATACTGCTGCACTAAGTCTTTACAGTGATCGTGAAGTCAGAGCACTTACAGGTTCGATGAGTTCCTACGTTGCAGTGCCGCTCGTATGAACTGTTTGCCGTTGTATCCTGGGAGACGTTTGCTTCACTGGTTGGGCACAGTATACCGGAGCAATTCGTCTTAAGGACAGAGTCTTTAGACTCGCCTCGGTTTTGCTTGCATTTTTTGTCGATTTACACGAACGCACACAGTACACTGGTTTTGATTACAGAATCTAACAGGTGAGACTGCATACATCATATCGTGAAACGATCTGACCTCTTCTTGGACCCTGAAAAACGCGAGAGCTAATGTATCGGAAACGGCTTTTATAATAATGCAATTGATGATGATGATGATGATGATGATGATGATGATGATGATGATGATAATAATAATAATAATAATAATAATAATAATAATAATAATAATAATAATAATAATAATAATAATAATAATAATAATAATAATAATAATAATAATAATAATAATACGATAAGCAATCAAAGGAGTTCTGAAATCTTAAAAACAACATTCACGAATCCTCAAATCTTGTCACTGAACAGAGATACATGGCCTCTTCATCATCACAGATCTGTACGAAGGAACATTCATTACTCATGGAAAATTCCAGTGTACACTTCAGTAAATACAACAAAATTTTGGCGTTCAATGCGTATCTATAGATACAACAGATAAATACAATTGTGCAAGACCGAAAAACCATATACTTTATTTAGTTTTCCCTTCCATGTTGTTTTTCTGTGGCAGACCTCAAGTACCTATGCATATCTGAACAAGCAAGCGAGAAATCGGACATGGCCAAGAAAAGCTCAGGTAAACGGCTTTTTAAGCTCGTCAGAGACTTCTCCCTAACCTGAATGCACTGCCTCTGGTATTCTTTCTCCTCTTCTTCCGGTCTCTTCTTAATCTGGGTAGTTTTGTGCGGCTCGTTTTATGGGTTCTGTTTATTTTTGTTGATTGTGAGATTTCGTTGATCAACTGTGTAAATGTTGCGTTGTGCGAGTCATTGAGGGTGTTCTTGAGGGGTAAAGCTTTAATCTTTAGGATATTTGAGCCTCCTGTCGTCAGTAGGTACTGGTTGATTGATTCTGTAGTATAAACGACCTAATTGGAAGTTGGAATCCCATTTTCATATGAACAAGAAGGAATACTATTGATTCAGTCACTTTGATTTCCTTTTCCCCGCTCCAAATACAGTAGCTGGACCGGGGGGTGGAGGGGTAGGGGGAGGGTGAGGAGGGATTTCAGCGAAGAAAGATAATTAGATCCAGATGAGCATCATCTGCTGTGCAAGTGTGTTGTTTATGTTGTCACAGTCAGATGCCTCTTGATCAAAACATCTGAAGAAATGATGGATGTTTTCAATTCTGACTCTATAGTCTTGTGCTTATATTGCTCATGAAACATAGGTTTATTAGTTAGCTTCCTTAAATTTAATAGAAAAGTGTCTATGAAGAGCGACAGTTAGTCTAAAGTTTTGTATGCCGGGACAGAGAGTTGGGACTGTGATTCTTCTAATTTAACCAAAGTATGCTTGCAAGTTTACTAGGTTGTGGTCGTTACGATATTATGTGAGAGTGATATAAGGAAAATTTGACATTTGAACTTTGTTTTATTTTGTTGGACTTTATATGACTGGTGATATCGTCTAGTTGTGTATTGTATGCATGGTAGTATTAGTTGAAAGAATGCAGGCAGCAGAATCATATTCATGAATTTTGTCTTGCTGTACTTCATTTATCATCTCCCATTTATCGCTCCTTGTACTGCTCGTTAACATTGCACTTTTATCAGAGTGAAGCCTGATAGGCCCCCCATCTGATTTTCTCCTCTGTTCCTCGAGTTCAATTTATAACTGAGATCTCATACGTGAATAACGTAAAATGTACTGCTTTAGTTCAAGTTGCATCTGTTGACCTAATAGGGCATTTTTCTATGGCTGAATAATACCCCCCCACCCCCCTTCTTCCCTCCCTTTTTGTTCAAAGTAGCAGCTAGGTCTCTTTGAACTTGTTAATTAGAAACATTTGACCATTTTTGCAACATTTGGCTCTATCCCTCTGCCTGATGCGAGGAGATGTCCTTAGAAGTGAAACTATGAACCTTCTTGTTCCATTTCTTTAAGCCATTTTTGTGCTTGTTCCCTAATATGTTCGAGATGTTCTAGTCTTTGTATCTCTTCTGTGAGTATATACAAAGTTACTTTTCTTGATTATCCTTGGCACTGGTCACAACCACTGAAGTTGGATGTGCTAACCAAACGAATATTGTGGGTGGATAGCTTCGAGCATGCCAGCCAATCTTTCAGATATATGGCAGGCGCCGGATCTTCAATGGATCGATTTGTTGATTCATGAATTTCTTGAGGAGAAAGGTGATGGCAGAGTTTTGGTTGTCGATGGGGTGGCCGCATGAGATGTGCAATATTTGGTGGCCGTCCTGTATATCAAGCTCAAAACAATGTATGGGCTGGTATAGTGGTTAATGGTTGTATTAGGGATGTCGATGAAATAAGTGGTTGCAATATTGAAGTGAAAGAGCTCTGGCTTCTCATCTGATGAAAGCGAATAAAAAGGGAATCGGAGAGAAGCCTGTTCCGGTAAATATTGGTGGCACCAGAATTGGTAGTTTTAAAGTACCTTTGGACTGACATTGGAGGACATTAGCTTGGATACAAATGTTATTCTTCAACCGCAGATTTGTGTCTTGTTTCATTCTGACGACACTTGCTGCTGTTCTGGACGCTATTGATCGTTAGAAGAATCTGCCAGTGATGTTAATCTATCCTCTGCTTCAGTCATGTTTAAAACATCTTTTTCCTCGTGTCTTGTTTACTGTGTTGAACTCTTTAAGATTGGCATTTTCTTTCCTACTTGATACAGCATTAGTACAAGTCCAGTTTCTTAATGATACACACACATGTATGTGTGTTTTATATATGTATATGTGTGTGTGTGTGTGTATATATATATGTGTGTATTTTCATTTCTAATGGAGTCAAGGACAAACTCTTCCTTGACTTTGGAATATGATGGAATAAAGCAAAATGACTCACTGAATTAGCTGTGCTTCTTATATGTGAAGTATCAGTTGATCGACACAGCTTGACACGATTTTCGTTAGCGGAAGCTTTTAAGGCAATGGGGTAATGTTGTTATTGTATATGTGTGTGTATCAATATGGTAGCTTCATAAGGCACACATGTCACGTTAATTTATTCTCTCTTTTTGTCATGCTTGCAAATTGATGAATTCACAGGCTAACATCATATGCATAACTCCTTGATGTAGAAGCAGTATTGCATGATCATTTGCTGAGATACCATGTTGCGCACACAAGCAATTGACCATTGCAATGATCATAAAGGAATGTAAGATGCTTTTTACTGTGGCATTTGCAATCAGGTAGGACCCAAAGTTTCTGTATGCCAAAGAATTATGGAGTATGATCTATTCAAACACCAGCTAATGCATTATCATTTGGAGTTTCCTCGTTGAGCTGCAAGCAGGGCAACAAAGTCTTCATAATCTGGAAGCTTAGGATGAACATGGCAATTTAACATTTCAGGCTGCAGGGGGCGTGCTCGAGCATGTCCTTGTGAAGAAGTGTCAACATTGCCCAGGTCAACAGGAGGTGATGCTACTCTGCTCCGAAGACCATTTTTATCGTTTTCCTTTCCTACGTAACCTCTAACAGAGGATGGCTCCAGAACTAGTTCGGGTTTGCCTGTATCAGGAGGTAACTTCTCCCTCGTGTAGTGATGTAAGAGCTTGTCCATAGTTTTCTCCTCCGTGTCCAGTTGATCATTCTTTCTATTGTTTGAAGATCTAAACCATTTTTTGCCCTGTTTTTCTCCATTTTCTTGTTCAGAACCATCTACCTTCTTTTTAACTGGCTGAAGTTTTTTGTTTCTTCTCCTTACTGATTTCGGTATTGGCTTAGCCTCAACAACTGGATCATCTTGATCTTGAACATCTTCTCTAAGAGCATGATTATTTTCGTCTTTGTGTTCTGATCCTTCTCTACGGTTGGAAGGGTCATTGTTTACGTCGCTTTTATATACATTTGACTTGTAATAAGGAGGAGGAATCCCTTTGAGGTTAAACGGCTTCATGTCGTATTGTTCTTCGGTTGAAGCAACTTGTGGTTCACTCTTCCTTCCATTAGAGGCATGTTTCCCTTGATCTTCATGCATATGTTCTGCAACTTTGTTGTCCATACTTTCAACAGCCTCAATCCTTTCTGGCGCGTTTATCTCACCAGCATTGCCACTCTTGTTATTCTAAAGCAAGGTTAAAATGTTTAGACAGCCTTATTGATTCCAAAGTAGTCTTTTCCAGTTAATGTCTAGGCTACAATTCTGAAAGAAACCACATGTCATTTAATAGCGAGAACAGGTTTAATGCTTCCTGATGTTGAATTACTCTTAGTTCCTAGTCACAATTATAGAAATTTTATGTTACTCGTAAAGTAAGTGCTGTTATACATACATGCAAGTGGACAAGCCGTGGGATGATGATTGATTGTGACAAAGAGATCTATATCTATTTTATGCATTTCTGTTGAAGAAGCAACTAGTAATACTTGTTTTCGTAGCGTGTTTAAATATGCCGACGAGGGTGTTCAGGCGGCTTACATGTCTGGCTGCAGGAGGATTTGATAGCTTCTGTTCTAAGCTTTCAACATTCCATTCTACACCATACTCTGTTGCAATCTCTTGCATCAATTGCAGTTTTATTTCCTTGGTCGGAGGTGTACACTTAAGCTTGTGAACAAACTGCATGTAATCAATGAGAACTTAGAGCAATAAGTCAAAAAAGGGAATAAACACCACAAGAAAAGCTTACATACATTAATAAGTATGACATGAAAATCACCTCTTTATTGGCAAAGCATTCTATGGAATTTCCATATCGTTCCGCGAATACGTTTCTAAGATCACGCAGCTCTGGCAGATCAGCAAATCTTGCAGCTGCAAACATCAAAGAGGCAGCTGCTTCTCTACACTCCTCTGGACACTCCCTTCAAAATAATATCAACTAAAATTTACGTTTCGCCCTATTATGGGAAGACAAGAAACAAGAAAAAAGACAAAACAAGCTAAATGCAAATGCAAAAGTATGACAAATTATTGTTGAACAGAAAGCCAACAGGACTTTGTACCTCTGTTTATTCATATCTGAAATATGACTTGATAACTGTACGCAGAACTGCTCAACGTAATCATAGCAGCTCGAAAAATTCATTTCGTTGTAGAGGCCTTCGACCTATTTCATTAAAACAGTTTGGTAATTGATGCAGTTGGTCTGAAATCCAAAAGCTGGAAAGGGAAGACAGTACGACACTCATTTCGCTCTAATAAGGCACATCTTTCTTATCACATATACATGTACTTCAAATCCTTTCACACGATAGTAACAACAAGATTATCTTATTGCTGTATAGTCTCTTACATATGGCGCGGTACGAGAGCCGGATGTAAGCAACCACACACATATGTTAGAAACACAGAGAAAAAACCCATAATGAAATTTGCGTCAAGTTGTGTCGATCAACTACTACTTCATAATATAAAAAACGCAGCCAATTTAGTGAGTCATTTTGCTTTATTCCATTATATTCCAAAGTCAAAGAATAATGTGTCTTTGGCTCCATCCTAAAATCTAACACATAAATAGATATTCCCATGAGATAAAATGGTGTGTACCATTCGTACATCTGACGTAAAAAGTCCGTAACTGAACATACTTGAACTTCAACATCAAATGGCGCAAAGAATTATAAGACTTCATTTTCCATATCTATAGTAGCATTATGTGCCTGTGCTATGATCTTGCCTCAATCTCTTGTCAGGTAGTAGATACTCAAAAACTCACAAGGATAGATGCACCATGTACTAGTAGTAGAAAAAGCAAAAACAGCTAGGCATAGTTCAGAGACACGTATAGTGTGGGTGTGGCCTTGTTTACAGAGACACCTTGTATGGGTCACTGTATAAATCCTCTCTCAATCTATGAGATCGCTGAGCTTCTAATTTACATCATCTACGATCTTCTTCATGCTAGGGAAGTCAGGACCCTGGATGAGTAATTGCACCTTTTTACTCCAAGAAAAAGGAAAAACAACAGTCCGCGATCCTCCAATATACTCAAGAGTAATTATCTTGGCAAAAACGTGGTCAGATCAGATGAGGTAAAAATGTATGTAAAATATGAAGTCTCCAATCACACACTACCACGTGTATAAAAAGGACAAAGGTTTAACGTGTGATTGAACACCTTATTTTGCCTATATTTTCAGCTCCTATGATCTTAACCGGGCAAAAACGCCACGGTAGTTCTAGTTTTTGATCTAGCCAATCAGCACAATGACAACTGCCACCTTTTTCCGTCATTAATTACGATTGGGACTTAAATCAATCTCATCCGAGACGGGTTGAGATCTCCTCACCCCCTTTGTGACCATGCGACACGTGGCACCAAGGGAGGATGGTGAGGCTAGATGAGGGTGACCCTCATCTAGCCTCACTACTCCCTTTCTGCCACGTGTCGCGCGGTCACGCATCACCGCATCCCCCTTGTGGTGAGGTGATCCTATCCCATCCGAGACGGCCAGGCCCAGCTTCCACGTAGAGCTACAATTCCATCTTGGATTAATCAACAAGTGGAATAACTAAAATACGTTTTCCGTGCATTAGATTTTTGCGTTTGCGAGTCATTAAAAAAGCTGAATTACTTTACCATCTAATGTACGCAAAATCACCTTATACTTTGTGCAAGAGACTATTTATGCACTTCGAACCTGTGATCTCAAAGTTAGACAACAGCAATTGAGATGACAAAGGATATGATAAAAGAAACATCCACATGAAACATACTATACAAGCATTCATTCTACAGCACATTGTGAGAAACAGACGTTATGATGCAGGCAATCATCACCAAATAAATATTATTCATCAAACCAGACCAAAATTTGTAACAGAATTATGAATCCCATTCTTTCAATTCTTATAAAAAGTTGAATAAATAACACTGGTAGAAGGACAAATAAGGAATTACCCTGCCATAAGCATTAACATGTAAACCATTTTTCAGAAGATCCGTTATATCATTCTTCAAGAATTTCTGCATTGCATTTCTCTTCTTCTTAATCATCTCAACTCGAGTTTTCGTCGTCTTGATCGCTGTTTTGCTGCGATAAACAGAACATATCAAAACCCAAAAATAATAACAGCAGGTAACAAAAACATGTCACAAATTTCAATTCCAACTGCTCTAATACAAACCATTTCGTCTGGAACTTGCTCTTCAACAATCCTTCAAACATTCTGAATATTCTCTTCCTTTCTCTGTCCAAAAAAAAAAGCAAGAAAGGGCTCTCTTTTTAAGCAAGAAATAATTGCCGGCTTCCAAGAAATTCGATTCTTCTTCTTTTTAAATGCAGTAAAAAAAAGTCTAGAATCAATGAACCAAGGTAAAAGGGTAAAGAAAGGAACCAACTTTATTTGCGAAGTATCCAAAGATTCTTGGAAAATGAACACCAAAAATTCACGACTACTGATTTTCTTTTCCAAGATGAAAGTTCATCTAGAATTCATCAAATCAAGAAATTTTAACAGGCAAGAATAAATGGTGGATGTATAGTGGAAGAAAGAAAGATAAGAAGAGGGTGCATGAATTGGAAGGAAGAAAATGTGGAGAATCTAAATCGCCAGTTAAAAGAAAGATGGAGGAAGAAATTTTACTTTGAATTAAATCTACATCATTGAATTTTGTATTTATAAGGAGAGAAAAAACAGGGGAGTTGAAAGACTTGTCACTTGTCAGGTGGATTTGGAGCTTGCTTGCCACGTCAGATTAATTTCAGTGAAAGATGACTGTTTATAACTGTCATTTCTTTTAATTACCATAATAACCTCTGATGATACCAGAAAATTCACCCGTCAGTCAATGACAGTCAACGTTAGAGCAAGAATACAGAAATGACCAAGTGCCGCAGGCCGGCCTGACGACTGACCAAGTCCTACGCGGACAAATATTCCGCCTCGGCCACAGAGGCCCCACGCCATCTTGGCTACATGGTCAGTACCCTACTGGAACTAAGGGTTCCACCTCGGCCTAAGGGTTCCACCTCGGCCCAATGGCTTTATCACGGCTAATGGATCTTGTCTCGGCTACAGTTAACTGGAAAAGCCCGGCCAGAACTTTGGCCCAAGCATTTTACCACGACCGGCATTTCTGCCCTTTAAAATGGCACCTCGGCCATAATAACGAACATCTAGAAGAGCGGATATACATCCAGCTCGGCCAAAGGGATCCGAGTTCTCCACAGTTCCATCTCGGCCTCGGATCTGCTTTCGACCACGGCTCTGATTATTGATCTCGGCCAAGTTACAACAGTCACAGAGCTGTATGCTACGTGGCCTACATGCCATATCTAACTTTCCAGATGTCAATCATACGAAGGGAAGGTGCCAATACAGCAATCCTTAGCAGCTGCACGGCTACCATGCAAGCGGGCCAGACGTCGTCATCTCAACCATCTGAGACACGCAGCTCCCAGCTTCGCCAGCTATAAAAGAGCTTCCCCAACAGTAAGAAGCTCTAAGCCTAAATTGCAAGTCCAAATCACGAGTCAAAAAACACCCCGCTGTTCTCATCTCAGCTCGGCCTACACCTTGGCCGACCTCAAACAGGTTTCGTCAAACCTATATTTCAGTTAAAGCCATACGCTATAATGCCCGCAACTGACTTGAGCGTCGGAGGGTTTCCCCGGGGCAGCGCCCTGGGACCCCTAACGCGTTCTTTCCTTTCTCAGGTTTCCTAAGAGGACAAGTGACGGAGGGTTGACGGCCTTAGACCCCGGATATTTCGACTTGTACCTTGGCGAGACAATCCGACCTCGTCAAATTGGCGCTAGAAGGAGGGCCTGAACCTCCGGGTCCCTTGACTTTCGAAATATCAAGTCATTTCCAACAACTCTTAGCTGACTTAGGAAGCTATCGAGAGAAAGATGAGCAGAGAAGGCAATCAAAGGCTTTCTTTGCAACCAACCGCTCCAACCCAAGTGGTAGCTCTGAGTTGGAAAAATAGCTAGGCTGCCTAGACTGTTAATTGAGCTCGAAGTGGGGATCAATTTTCGTATACATCTGAAAACCCCCAGCTCGGCCCTGTAGTTGGCCTGTACAAGTCACCTCTTGGTGCATGAAACTTCTCAGCAATAAAAAGTGTTCATTCAACTCAGTGTTGTAGACAGCTCTGTGGAACTGAAGTTTCTTACCAAAAAAGACCTCGGCAAAGAACGGGGCAAATGCCCGCTAAAGGGTGAAAAAAGACCTCGGCTAAGTCCCAGGCACCTGCCCGCTAAAGGGTAAAAAATTTCTCCTCAGCAGGTTCTGGGGAAAGAGCCCGCCAGAGGGTTAAATTTCTCCTCAGCAGGTTCTGGGGAAAGAGCCCACCAGAGGGTTAAATTTCTTCTCAGCAGGATCTGGGGAAAGAGCCCGCCAGAGGGTTAAATTTCTTCTCAGCAGGATCTGGGGAAAGAGCCCACCAGAGGGTTAAATTTTTCCTCGGCAAGTTCTGAGGAAAGAGCCCGCCAGAGGGTTAAATTTCTTCTCAGCAGGATCTGGGGAAAGAGCCCACCAGAGGGTTAAATTTCTCCTCGGCAAGTTCTGGAGAAAGAGCCCGCCAGAGGGTTAAATTTCTCAGCCAGTTTGGGAAAGATTTCGCTTGAGGGCTGAAGTTGCATCTCGGCCAGCCCGGGGCACCAACTTGCTCAAGATTCGTGACCTTGGCAACTCAGGATAAGGTCGGGGCAGATCTCTATATCTCACCTCGGCTAGTGTACAACGGATATGCTCAAGAGTTATTTTAAATGAGATCTCGGCCAAGGCTTCACGAGATTCTCTTATTCAAATTCAGCATGAGAAGGTAACTTTTATTTTGTTATCTTTTATTAAAGTTGAGCAGGTTTAATAAGACCGACATTCAATCTCGGCAACAATGAACTTGAAAAGTTCAATTACGCTATTCTGCGGGTAGAGTTTTGCCCAGGATTAACGGGTCCGATGTGCGACTTCGGCAACAAAAAGTATGAAGAAAACACTGAAAAATGCAAAAAACTCGGAAACAAACGAGAATTGCAATTTAAGAGGGCAGAAACTTTCATTGATGATAAGAGTACATTCAATACAATCTAAGTTTAGATTTGCTCATCATCATCACGCAAGTCTGCCCCATCAGTGAACTTCTGAAACTGGCTTCGAACTCGGCCTCAGCATTGATATTATAAAGCTCAGCCAGCCTGGGGTCATCCTTATTCAGCTGGGGGCAGACCTCAGCACAGACATCAATGGCTATTGTCTGGCCCATCTGCATAACTGAGCCCTGCAGCAGCACCATATTCTCTTCGAACAGTTCAGACTTCTTAAACTCGGCCACTGCTTCAGACTTGGCCGCAGCGAGTTGAGCAGAAAAGTCTGATGCTTGCTGCTCCAGTTTTTCCTGCAGAGATTTGATTACGGCATCTTTCTGCCCAGATTCGGCCATGACTTGATTTTAGCATGCCTCCAGGTCGGCATTTCTTTTCCCCAGTTCAGCTACAAAGGAGTTAGCTGTGGCCCATTTGATCTCAGCCTCTTCTCTTTGGCCTTGAATCTTGAGGAGATCTGATTTTAGGGAAGCAATGTTTTGGGACTTAACATCAGACTCCTGAGTCTTAGCTGCCAGTTGACTTTGCAACTCCTCACCTCGGCTAATGAGCTCGGATAGTTGCACTGTTAGCTGTTTCACAGAAATGGAGTTAAGAAAAACTTTAGCATGTGAAACAAACAAGAGATAGGTCATACCACGGCAGAATTGATATGGACAGAATTGACCAAGCTGCCCCAAGACGCAGTTGAGAAACGCTGTTTGTCAATGGGTAGTATCAAACTGTTCATCTTCCTAGCTGTGGCAGGGTTCATCACAGTGTCGGCTTCATCAAATTCGCCCACTGTTACGTTTTCCTGAGCAGGTGCCATCTCGGCCTCAGGAACGGGGGCATCTTCTCTTGGCCTTTTTCCCAGAATGGAACCCTCAAATTGCTGGGTCTGTCCGAGATCAGCAAGAGTGGGGTCTGCTGGCAAGATATTGACCCTTGCCCCTGCTGTGGTACCGGAAGTTAAAAACCATACAAGAAGACGATTTAATAAGTCTTCCAATTGCAAGATACCTGGAGTGGTGGATTCAGAAGCAATTGTGATTGCTTGATTAACCTCGGCCTCGGCAATGCCTTCGGCTGGGGGCAGTTCTTGTGCGGCTTCGGCCCTTGCTTTCGCGGCCTGAGCTTTCTTGCGAGCTGCGGCCTTAGCAATCTTTGCCGCAACATCCTTCCCTCCAGGAGCCATGGAGCCTGCATAGAGTGCGCAAGGTTAAGTGGGGGAAGTTAGAAATGAAAAAGAAGCACAAGTACCAGAACATACCCCGGACTATTGCCAAATTGTCTGGAGAAAGGGGCTTGTAATGGGGACCTGAAGCTAAGGAGCTCAGGTCAGCCGCCTTCAGAACGGATTCATTAACTCTGTGCCAGTCAATGACCACAGGCAGAGAGTACAACTTGGCCGCCTCGTCACAGTATTCTGAGCTCGGCTTCATTTTGTCAGCTCTGCCCGACTTCCATATATCAAGTTGGGGTAACCCTAACTTCTTAATATAAAAGAACCTACCCTTCCAATTCTTCTTGAAGGAAGGAATGTGTACAACGTAATTAAAATCTTCAGGAGTCACCCTTTTGGTAAAATAATACCAACTCTCTGAAGACCTACAAGCAAATAGACTCCTAAAGATTCTTTGATCGAAGGGGAGCTCAGATGCTCTAAGGAAGAGCAGAAAAGAAAGAATAATTTTCAAACTGTTAGGCTTGATTTGGGGAAGCCTAAGGTTGTAAGAATGAAGAATTCGAAACAAAGAGACTGGGACGGGAAGACGGAATCCAGAATGAAAATATTCTTCGTAGATGGCTTCATATCCCGCAGGAGGGTCATAGGCTGTTTGATTGGGCAAAGGTAAGAGGGGGTCAAATTGTTCAACATCAATGTCATACATGCCACAGATCAAGGAAACGTCCACCTCGGACAGAGTACAAAAAGACTCTTGGACCTCGGCTGAAGGAGACCCCCTATAGACAACTCCTACCGGCAGAGTTGAAACCCTAGATCTACTAGGCACTGTTGCCGTGCCCGGAGGAATGGTTTCTGCCTGCTCTGGAGAAACCTCAATTACTCTAATAGTTCTGCTCGGCATAGCTCGGCCACTGGGGCCGGCAACATCACCAGCACCAGCCAGAAGCCGAGCTGGAGGACGGTTCTCAGAGACAACCGTCTTCTCCGATGAGGAACTAAAAGTTCCGTCATTTCCAACATAAGAAGCCCCTTCGGAGCGATTTTGTGAATCAGAAGCTGAAGACATGAAAGCTAGCAGAGGAGACTTACAGGCGATTTGCCGGAAAAGAAAGGAAGACCAGAGAATGTAGGAGGAATGCCGGAGAAGGAAGCAAGCGCCAGGAAGACAGAGTAAGCAGAGAGCAAAAACGCAAAAATGAAGGGGAAAGACCTATTTATAGGTAGAAGTCTCAGCCATTTCAAAGGTCACCTCGGGTTAAGCTGACCTCGGTTCCCGTGCCACCATCAAGGCTGATTAGCATCGAATCCTGAACCGACATGAGTAAAAGCTGAACCGCCGTTACCTCGATCTGCGTAGGCCATAATGGTGCAGGACAAACTAATCCGAGATAGACACGTGTTGTGAAAGGTCATCCGTCTGGTTAGTTTGATCCAATCAGTACAGCTACGAACTGATGCTTCGTACACTGCGCTTGATAGGTATGAAGTAATTGGCTTTAAGAGAGACACCTCGGCCAAAGGCAACGATATCAACAGATCAGCCTGCCCTCAGCTCAGCTCGGCCAAACTAATCTGGGGGGCAAATGATGATACCAGAAAATTCACCCGTCAGTCAATGACAGTCAACGTTAGAGCAAGAATACAGAAATGACCAAGTGCCGCAGGCCGGCCTGACGACTGACCAAGTCCTACGCGGACAAATATTCCGCCTCGGCCACAGAGGCCCCACGCCATCTTGGCTACATGGTCAGTACCCTACTGGAACTAAGGGTTCCACCTCGGCCTAAGGGTTCCACCTCGGCCCAATGGCTTTATCACGGCTAATGGATCTTGTCTCGGCTACAGTTAACTGGAAAAGCCCGGCCAGAACTTTGGCCCAAGCATTTTACCACGACCGGCATTTCTGCCCTTTAAAATGGCACCTCGGCCATAATAACGAACATCTAGAAGAGCGGATATACATCCAGCTCGGCCAAAGGGATCCGAGTTCTCCACAGTTCCATCTCGGCCTCGGATCTGCTTTCGACCACGGCTCTGATTATTGATCTCGGCCAAGTTACAACAGTCACAGAGCTGTATGCTACGTGGCCTACATGCCATATCTAACTTTCCAGATGTCAATCATACGAAGGGAAGGTGCCAATACAGCAATCCTTAGCAGCTGCACGGCTACCATGCAAGCGGGCCAGACGTCGTCATCTCAACCATCTGAGACACGCAGCTCCCAGCTTTGCCAGCTATAAAAGAGCTTCCCCAACAGTAAGAAGCTCTAAGCCTAAATTGCAAGTCCAAATCACGAGTCAAAAAACACCCCGCTGTTCTCATCTCAGCTCGGCCTACACCTTGGCCGACCTCAAACAGGTTTCGTCAAACCTATATTTCAGTTAAAGCCATACGCTATAATGCCCGCAACTGACTTGAGCGTCGGAGGGTTTCCCCGGGGCAGCGCCCTGGGACCCCTAACGCGTTCTTTCCTTTCTCAGGTTTCCTAAGAGGACAAGTGACGGAGGGTTGACGGCCTTAGACCCCGGATATTTCGACTTTTACCTTGGCGAGACAATCCGACCTCGTCAACCTCACTTTTTTGTAAGGGATGTTCTAATCCAAATACCCATTGTCAAGCTCAATTTTGAGGAGGGGAGGTGATGTTAGGGATGCTCTTGTGGGTTGAGTTTTTCAGTATCGTGCGAAGAAGGCTACATGGCCCAGGTCGCATGGCCGTCACATGTTGACTGCGTCTCTGCTTTTTGTATACAACACCCGTCACTCGTATGGCCGTCACGTGTTGACTACGTCTCTGCTCTTTGTATACAACATCCGTCACTCCTGGCATAGGTTGCATGGTTGTCACGTGTTGACTACATCTCTGCTTTTTGTATACCAGATCCGTCGTTCCTACCGATTGAATGGTCTGGTGAAATGCTCGAATGCCCTTAAATGTTTTGGCCTTTGCTTTCTCCTCAGCCATGAGGGTCCGGTCAGTCAAGATCATTAGGTCGGCCCTGCCAGCAAACACTTTGAAAGCCAAGGCTACCCCAACCTGCCACCATTACATACCATCATCACACCACCACCATGTATTGTTACTGTGTCGTCACTGTGCCAGCACTGCACCACCATCGCGTCACCCTGGAGACAATAACCTCAGTTTTTTAATTGATCATAACTCATGTAATAAACATAAAAGACTAATATAATTTCTTTTATTCATGTAAGTTAAGGTATGAATATGTATACGAGACTCAGGAATATATATGTGTCAATTACATAAATTAATAAAAATTATAATATTTATTTGAAAATTTATGTTATTCATTATGAAAAATAATGGTAATTTTGAGAAAAAATCTCGTAATAGTTGCTTCTACGTCGTAGCTCAGTCGGTACTCAGATAGAACATTACATCTAAGGTTGCCGTTTCAAATCTCGGTAGGTGGGTGTTTTGACTCTGCCTTCAGCTATTTATACCGAGACAGATTTAGCTTCAAACACCTTGTAAGCGTCAAATCTTGTGTCTTCTATCTAAAAAGCTGCCGAACGATTAATTTACATTTTTTATAAACTCTTTAAAATTGAAACGGTATAAGTCGTAGCAGTCACCCCATGACCTTTTTTATCTAAAAATCTCTCATGGTTCAGCTACCTGTGCGAAATTGTGTGTCCCACTTCCGGAGCCCTTGGACGCTGGGAGGGGAAAGCGCGGAGACAAACCGTCGAGAACGCAGCGACGCTCAAGTTACCTAAAAACAAGAAACGTTTTCTTTCTCTAAATTTTTTATGTTATGTATACATGTCCACACACATATATTGCCCTGCTTTATGGGTTGTGCTTATAAATTTCTTGATGTGATGAGAATATATACATACATGTATGTATGTATGTATGTGCCACTTTAAACTAAAGATATAAACATTATAAAAAAAAATTACATGTACGGTAGAATTCAACTAGAGGCAATCTGTAATCTGTCCGTGTCTTGCTTTGACAATTAGACCAAACATCATTAGCAACGATCATGATAGCTAATAATATGAAATGAAATATGTTGATGATGAAAATGATGGAATAAAGCAAAATGACTCACTAAATTGGATATGTCATTTATATTGTGAAGTATCACTTGATCGACATAGCTTGACGCATCATTATAGGTAATCGAAAACAATTTCTGTGTGTTTCTAACATATGAGTATGGTTGCGTACATCCGGCCCCTCGTACCTCGCTATATGCGGAAACCTCTAAGGCAACGGGTGATGTTGTTGTTATTGCGATGTCATACATGAGTGCCGTGAACCCTTCATGTATGTAATGATATGGAAAAAAGGTTACTAACATCTTTGATATGAAGAACGAGAATGTACGTATAGTTGAATAAAGACATTACAATATACCCGTGAAAAGAAATGAACAAATCTTTTTGCGAGGATCTTACATCAACATCCCTTGTTTGGAGGGATAACCATGGAATTTGGTCAATTTAACATTATCCAAAACGATTCTTCTGATCCTTTTTCTTTATTATTTCTTGAGAAGATGAATAAATTCCCTTTCCTTTACCTTTTAATTGGTTGTCACTGTCTCTTAAATTTACGACATGAAAGAGCCGTCCAACAGGTGCGCCAAAGCCGGCAACATGTTAGTATCAAATGGTAAAATGGTGTATGAAAATATAAGTCTAACTTTGATTTTTTAAAAAAATATTATGATGTATCATATTTTTTTGAATCTAATTATAATTTTTTATGATGGTGAGAGTATAAATATGATGATGACAATTGCTTCAGTTTAAACAATTGTACCTTTTTAGGCTAATTTAATTCCAATGGACAACTTCGTACGGTAGTATTTCTCTGTGGTCACAAAATTCTTCTAAGTATATGTCCTTTTTGTCTAAAGTATATGTCCTTTGGCGTTGATATTCTTATTATGCTTCCATTGACCAATTCAGATTTAAAATTTGACAAATTTGAATATAATTCATGGATAACTGTTTAACATCTTCAAACTTATTTCCTAAGCAATAAAAAATAGTCGTATCCGGTGAAGTTTTTTGTACTGAGTATAACCATACCACGATATGACATTTTTCCTTCAAATGTTTAGCTTTTATTAGACAATAAGTAACTGCCAAAACTTACAGATAGTAGTTATTCAGTGGACCACCACACAATCATTGTGAAAATTTTCAAATTCTGACAAACTTTTCCGTACATTACGTTTGACCAAGTTGTATCGGGCAGATTGGATTTGTATAATTTGATGGAATTTCATTAGGAAAGAAAAAGCCTTTATAGGGATATCCTATCGAAAAAATTGATTAAATGAAATAAATACGCTCCTTTATGCTTAATTTGACAGCAGTACAATTCACATGGGTGATGGGAGGAAACGAACAGTTTCAGCTTTGCGGGAAAGCAAAAAACCATAACCAAAAATATAGCTAAGGAAAGATGCAGTGTACAAGAAAGGGGAAGCTGGAAAAGGTTTAAGGGAAGCTGCACAAGTTGCTTGTTGAAGAAGGAAAAAAAACCCATTTGCAAGACGGGAGGCGACGTTCTCTTTTATGGGGGAAAAGAGGTGATTACAGCTGTTAATGACTTAATGCCATAAGGCATTTATTCTACACCACTTTTCGATCTTGCTGAACTGATTTAATTTCTCTGGTTATTTAATAACGCGTTTCCGGTGCATTAGGTTTTTTATATTTGAGTAAGATTTTTGCGATCTGATGTATCCAGTCTTAGCCTACACTTCGTGTAAGAGGCTGTTTCTGCGGCTCGAACCTCGACCTCAAGTTAATAGCAACCTTACCAGTTTCTATGACATCCGCCCCCTCCATAGTTATATACTCCTATTTCATATTTGGACATTGCATGTAGATGTTGTGTGCGATTAAGGAAGGAAAAGAAAGACCAGAGATATGATTTAGATTAATTTAAAAAGATATACACGAGTAGTAGCACATCCAGTCTTGCGTTGATGGTATTATTTTTCTTATGATATGGATCAATAAGTTAAAAGTGGAAATTTGTTATTCTGAAAGTAAAAAAATTATGTGTAAACATTTGAATTCAAGATCTTTTGAGTGTCTCAATTTTAATCATTAAACCAAGATTTACTGGATGTTTATATGTTATTGTTTACTACTCTTTATTTCAGAAATATTATCATTCTTTCTATTTTGGTTTGTCGTAAAAATATTGTCCACTTTCTAAAGATGGTAAGTATTGGCAGTCAAAGTTTATATACCACTAGGGCTGTAAATGAACCCAGCCATTCGGTTGTTCGACTCGTTCGAACTCGAGCTCGGCTCGGATAAAAGGTTAATGAACAGAGCTTGAACACCTTTTTTTGTTCGAACTCGGTAAGTGGCACCGTTCGTTTAAGGTGTTCGGCTCATTAATGTTGTTCGTAAATTAAACGAAACAAGCTTGAACAATTAAATATGTTCGTTTAAATAAACAAACAAGCTCGGCTCGTTCGCTAAGTTTGATGAACCAAGCTTGAACAACGCAATGCTCGACTCGTTCGGCTCGTTTACAGTCCTATTAATATCACTACTTCAATTAATACTTACATTATTTTTCTACATTTTATTTCAAATAACAAATTAAAGATTTAATAGGAATCAAATTAAGAGAATATTTTAGAACGGAGAGAATAATTACAAGGTAAAAGATTATATGCATTCGTGTTGTTATTGTATTGAATAAAAGGAAAAATGACTAAACATCAAACAAAACTCCACTTGTTTACACTTAAGTTGCATATTTCCTACATATTGTTTAGTGTTTGAAGGAAATCGGTGTACAAAAAGAGAAAAGAAATGGGGGGAATTCCACAAGAGAAAAGCTCACTTATTAGCCTAAGGTTTGGCCCATTATTCAGTTAGCAGCCTAACGTTCATGAAACTCACTTAACAACAACTCTTTTGCCGAAATGTCTCACTTGTAGCCAGGTGACCGTTGACCAACTGTTGACCAGCCGTTGACTTTCTCAGACCAACCAGAAGTTGACACGTGGCGACCCTTTTTAATTAAAAAAATAAAATTGTATTTTTGAATAAAGTTATTTAAAAGGAATTTAAAAATTCTAAAAAATTGTAAAAATTAATTAAAAAATATTTTAAAAATCAAAAAATTAGGAAAAAAAGATAAAAATGATAAAAAAATTACCCAAAACGCCCCAGCACTCCACCCACCTACCCTCCCACAGCACACCACCCCCCCCCCCCCGCCCAAAATTTTTTTAAATTTTTTTTTCTTACTTACTCATAACGCTCCGACCACCTGGTCCACCCCCGCGTCCCCTCCCCCACCCCCTCCTCTCGCGAATTTTTTTTAAAAAATTTTTTCTAACTCACCCATAACGTCCCAACCACCCCGGATCCCCTCCCCCACCCCCCCCCTCCCGCACACCCCAAAAAAATTTTAAAATTTTTTCAACTCACCCACAAAGCTCCGACCATCCTCCGGCACCCCAAACAATCCAACCCCTAGCCCAAAACATTGTCATTTTCTTTTTGGACTGGGGGGTTGGATTGTTTGGGGTGCCGGAGGATGGTCGGAGCTTTGTGGGTGAGTTGAAAAAATTTTAAAATTATTTTTGGGTGTGCGCGGGAGTGGGAGAGAGGGACGCAGGGGTGGTTAGGATGTTATGGATGAGTTAGAAAAAATTTTTAAAAAAAATTTCGCGAGAGGAGGGGGTGGGGGAGGGGACGCAGGGGTGGTCGGAGCGTTATGAGTGAGTTAGAAAAAAATTTTAAAAATTTTTTTGGCCCGGGGGTGCGGGGGGCAGGGGGGTGGTGTGGTTTGGGGGTAGATGGGTGGAGTGCTGGAGCGTTGTTGGTAATTTTTTATTATTTTATCTTTTTTTCCTAATTTTTTGATTTTTAAAA
The DNA here is from genome assembly GCA_036186865.1 of Eustoma russellianum. Lineage (NCBI taxonomy): Eukaryota > Viridiplantae > Streptophyta > Magnoliopsida > Gentianales > Gentianaceae > Eustoma > Eustoma russellianum. The sequence goes on along the minus strand of AP025047.1, from coordinate 7,669,760 downwards.
TGTTTTTTTAATTAATTTTTACAATTTTTTAGAATTTTTACAAATAATAACATTTTTTAGAAATGATTTTTTTTTTAAAAAAAAGGAAACCTGCTGTAGCAAGTCACCTTCCGGTGACTGGTTACAAGTGAGACATTTCGGTAAAAGAGTTGTTGTTAAGTGAGTTTCATCAACGTTAGCCTGCTAACTGAGTAATGGGCCAAAACTTAAGCTAATAAGTGAGATTTTATCAATTCCACAAAAACATTAAAAGAAAAAGAGGACAAAAGTTCAAGCTTGGAACAAATCTTGAAAATAAAACTGACATCGTCTCACCTATGTATTTTATGGATATAAAGTTTTGTACCAGGAGATGTCAGTGGCTCTAAATAGGGAGTTTTGAAAGAAACATTAGGAGTTCAAATTTTGTCGAAGGTAAGAATGTTTAAACTCCCTCCAGGCTAGTTGCATAGTGTGAGAACACTATTGGCCCGTGGAATGACCTGATAGGCTGACATGCCAGTCTGTCGGTTGTTAATTCGTTGTTAATGGACTCCTTGTGATGTCTCTGTGTTAAGACAAACTTATACTAGTGGACTATAGAAATCTGATTTACATCCCTACCCACCCTGTAAGACCGAAGGTTCAAACTTTTTTGGATATAAAGTTTTTAGGCATGCAACTTTTTGAAGACTTGAGGCAGTTGCTTGCTTATCGACCATTCCCTTGTCTTTTCTTTTTGTAAGAATCCAATCATCAGGTGGTGGCCCCAAAAATGATATTCCTTTTCAAGAATAAGTCGATACACAGGATTATAAACAAGGGGAAAAAATTAAGACACTATAAATAAAAGAAGTACGACAAGTTAATTCAGAACTAAAGTATCTCAGGTAGATTTTAATAGGTCAAAAATTCGATTACAGGAACAGGTACAATATGATTGTTCCACTGTTGTTAGGCACAAGGCTTAGTTTACGGAGAGACACTTTTTGTAGGTCACTGCGTAAATCCTTACCCAACCTAAAAGACCGTTGGGCTCTCGATTTATATCTTCCACAATGCTCCTTGGGAATGGAGGATGAGACCCTCATGCCAGAGAATTGCCTTTTGCCCTAAGTATCTCAGATAGACGAACGTCCTTTTTATGATTAGTTACAATTTTATTACTTTGTTTGTCAAACTTTATATATCATCATTTTATCTCATTGTTTATATCTTATTTACGGATAGTTGGCAAAAAAAAAAAACTAAAAAAATGTATTTAAAAAGACCCACCGCTTTTCCCAAGTTCAGGCGTAGAAATTGTTGTACATCAATTTTAATTGTTTGTACTTGATCAATGGTTTGTCTCGTGTTTTCTTTGATGTTGTATAAGAAGACATTCACATGTACTCATTTTTATATTATATGTTTTGGTCGTTGTTTTAATAACAAAAATCAAGCAACAGCAAAGCAAGTATTAAACGTGACATATAACGAGAGATGTCAATTTTTATTGGACAACATTGGCAAATTACAGCCCTCTCTGTTTCTTGATTGCTGATGCAACAAATATCATAATTGTTCTATTGTCCTCCCAATTAAAATATTTTTTAACAGCTTCAACCTTTGTTAGCTGTAATAACAGTCACAAGAGTAAAGATGTTCATGACTATGACATGAAAACTAGTCCTTTATAGACTTTACTCTTAAAAAAAACCTACAAAGCTTCTATTATTAATCTTCCTAGTATTTACTTCTTATCGAATAAAATATAGATAATAGAGATTACCTCATCGTTATCTATGTCTTACCGAATAAGAAATAACTATTATAATGTCAAATTACTCCTAACGTGGTATAAAATTTTCATCAAGATTATGCATAAAGCAAACTAAAGTTGGCAAATTAGATGATGGATTGGAGTTGTACGATGGAGTTGGTCACGTAATTGATAGAGTTCAAGCTAGAAGGTCCGAGTGGTTGAAGTCATGAGAATTTTTGGTAATCTTTTGAAAGGGGATTTTTGGGGCTGAGAGCAGTTGCTTGTGGTTTGGTTCACTTTAAAAAAAGTACTCTTAAAAAAATAGAGAAGAAAAGAAAAACAAATAAAAAGAAAGGAGCTTCTTACAATCTAAGATTTGTTGTGCATTAGCTTTAAATGAAACGCGCAAAAACGACAATAAACTTTCGTACCCAAAAACGACAATAAACGCTTTTATAGTTGTTTTTTTTCACAATTATAGTGGTGGTTTAGTCAATGATTATGTATTGTATAACATTTGAACTCATGTAATGTTTAGCATGTATCTCCATATACATGGTAGCATGTAATAACTCTATGTATCAAAAGGAAAAAACAATAATCCCTCCTTCTCAAAATCATTGGTCTGATTTCTATTTTGGTTTGTTTTAAAAATATTGCTTAATTTGTATAAATAAATAGTTTCCCTTTGTCTCAAAATATTGTCATAGTTTCTAATTTGGCTTGTTCCAAACATATTGTCCGCTTTCTATAAATAGTAATATTTAGTAGTCAGAATTTTCATGTTAACACTCATATGATTTTTTTACCAAAATATTAACCAACTAACTGTCGAATGAGAATAGTGAACGGAATAGTTTTACTTTCTTATATTATGTCCAAAGCAAACTATGACAACATTTTTAGGACGGAAGGAGTGATGTATTAGTAATTAAACTTTACATACTACTTTTCGGTTAACATTTATATGATTTTTTTATTTGATGTCAATAACTAAGTAAGGGTAGAATAGGAACAATGATTAAAATAAATTTTTTTTTTTTTACATTATGCTCAAGTGAAATGACGGAATAATTTTGGGAAGGAGCGAGAATGAATTTGGAAGAAGAAAGAAAAATGAAAAGAATTGCTAGTACGTGTATAAGTGGAATGACAACACTTGCCAAGAGACGTAACACTCTAAGCATATCTATTTATACAATTGAGTGTACATCACATGAAATCCTCATGCTTGAAGTAATTAAAACAACAACAATCATACCTACTATATTCCAACGACAACAAAAGCTATCGTTAGGGTCTGGAAAGGGTGAGAGACCGGTAAACAATATCTACATCTCAAGAGATAGAGAGTTTGATTCTAGTAAGACCTCTGGCTCTATATATACCTGCATAGATGGCATAATAATAGAAATACGGTGTGTTAGTGTATGAATTTTAGTAAAGTGTTGTTAATTTGATGATTATTTACTAAAACGAGTAACTTGATCATTAAATAAATATAAAATTTCTGTTACTATTGAAATATTTGTGTATACTATTGATGGGTAAAAGTTACTCTCAGAGGAAAACGACAAAGTTCCGTTAGATCAACGTCACTGAGTCAACCTCGATACCTTGAGATCAGCTAGGTCCAACAGAGCCTCGAGGTCAGCTCAGTCTAACAGTAAGTCAAAGTCAAGTTCTCAGTTCAGCCACAACACAGCTAAACGAATCCGGGCCCAAAACTATGCAAGGTTTTACCTTTTCATGACAAGCTCGGCCATTGAGGTCAGCCTCTGAGATCTGCCAAGTGAAACGAGATTTTTACTGAAACCTACTCTTGAGCTCGGTTTGGACACCTCAGCAGACCCCTTCCAGGTGCCAAACGAAGCATAGCGCTACAACAGATGGCGCCACATGGCAAACATGCAGAAGCATACCTCGTCATTGCTAGCACAACACGCGCCGCGAGCTCAACAGCTAAGACATGCATTGGTTGTCCTGGACGCATAAAAACAATTAGAGAGAGAGAAAAGGAGAAGAAAAAATTAAGATAGAGAATTCACCATCTTCTTCACCGTAAAAACAGGAGAAGACCAGATTTTTACCATATACTAAAACCTTCAAACTCTTATATTTCATCATAAAAATGCACATAACTGACTTGAGCATCGGGAGATTTTACACGAGATCATAGTCTCCGGGTCCTCTAATGGTGTTCTTTCCGCAGGTCGGCAAGAAGGCAGTCTCAATTCATTAACAGAGGAGTAACGACGTTATCAACTCGGATCGTCTCTGATCCTTAGTGAAGACCCGACTTCATCAACTATATTGCTATTTCAACGATGAAGCAATTGCAGTTCCGAAGTCCAAAAAAAAGTACGTCATTCAGCATGGAAGTACAAAGGCTCCTTGGCTTCGAATTAGGTCAGCGTACACTAAAATAGTAACTTGTCTTGAATTTAAATGTGCTCATATAGAATATTATATGCACACACCGTAGAAACATTAGATACACAGACATGTACGCATATGCTATTATTTTACATGTACTTATGTGAAAGTTTCAGTGATCAATGTATAATTAAAAGAAAAAGGAAAACATACACAAGTATTCTATAATTGAAGGACTATATTCATGGGAATAAGACATGTCGCAGGTCGATAAAGCTGAGAATTCAAAACAAGATGTCGTCTTGAGTTGTTCAAAAATCAAAATTCAAGATGAGTACTCGTAGTTCATTTTCGTATAATTATATATTTTTTTAAAAGTGTCGATATAGGATTATATTCTCAATACCCATCGATAAAGCATATCGCAACTCGATAAAGCTGAGAATTCAAAACAAGATGTCTTGAGTTGTTCAAAAAATCAAAGTTCAAGATGAGTGGTGGTGCCTCATTATCTTATAACCCAAATATTTTTTTCAAAGTGGACGATGTGGGATTATATTCTCAATACGCACCCTCACGTGACAACGTGACTTGACATACATACGCGTCTAAGAACCCGCCCTTAATCACAAACCACAAGCCACTCATGAACATCTGGATTTGGATGAGGAGAGACAATAAATGGCTAATCATGGACCAGACAATGAATGAATCCACATTTTAAACTTGCTCTGGTACTATGTTGAAACTTGGGCTTACATGAGGTAAGCTCATATTCACTCAAATACGTGATGGTACATCATTATCATATAACCCATATATTTTTCTCAAAGTGGACGATGTAGGACTATATTCTCAATACTAATAATGTATATAACATGTATATACGTATCTGTGCTATGTTATATATGTATTAAGAAAAGATTATATTACTGGAATATGTCTACAAATCGCGAGCACTTTACCATCAATTTAACAATGATCAAATCATTATTAGAATACACTTTCTTCATACAGATATTTTGCTGTTCAAGAACTCTAATGGTTGGCACAATACATATGGGCTCATATGGGCCAACACTTGAGCTTAAACTGAGATATCTCTGTGGACTTTGTTTCAGGGGCTAGATTTGTGTAAACAAGTCCATCACAAATAATATTTTTTATTATTATTTTATAGTTTTTTTTTTTGAAGTCATTATTTTATAGATAAAATAACAATAATAATCATACTAGTAATTATTCTGACAATTATAAAAATAGCTGAAAATCCTACCGGTGTAACATGAAACACAAAGCTTTTTTTTCTGAAGAACAACAATACTCAGTATATAACAACGACAACAAAAGTTATCACTAGAATCTAGAGAAGATGAGAGTTAAACAAACAATACATTCATCCCAATGGATAGAGAACAGAAGAATATATTTTTATTAAGTTTTTCTTGGATGACTTCATTTTTAACAACCGTGAATACGAATTCGTTGGCAAGTGAGGCACACTTGTATTCATGAATCAGATATTAGCTTAAGTTTTACTAATGTCACAAATTTTCAACCCAAACAAGAGTATTTCATGTAACGAGATTCTGATTCATCTAGAAGTTCCTCATATCGATAAGTAACCGCTGTATCAAATAGATTGTGATTCGACATAATTATTTTAATATAAAGATACCATGTACAAAATAAGTTAGTAAACATTTCAAACTACAATAACTAATATGTTATATGACCGTTTTAATTAGAAAGTTAATGTCAATCAACATATCGTTAGCTATAACAGTTGAACATTAGTTTTTCTGCCATCATATACTAAAGGACATTCCCGGTGCATTAGGCTCCCGCATTTGCGCAAGGTCCGGGGAGGAGACGAATCGCTTTACGATCTCATGTACACAGTCTTATGTGTAAGAGGCTGTCTCTGCGGCTCGAACTCGTCACGTCAAGATCACAAAACAAAATCTTATAAGTTGCTTCAAGACCCGTCCTATCTGCGATTATAAACTCTTAGCTTAAAATTTCGTACAAAGTACCAATTGACCATTCATCTAGTTCACTTACCTAAGGTATTTTCTTTTACTTTTATTTTCATGTATTATCATATCAAATCATATCTTAATGTCAAATATAACAACAATAGGAGGGGGAGGGGGGAAGCATTAATATCAACTAATTGTAGAAAAGGGAAAAATATACTGCGTAAGTCATCACCCAGCCTAAAGACCATTGAAATACTAATTTGCATCATTCATAACGTTTTTTTTGGGCTAGGACGGTGGAACCTCATGCCCCTTTTACTCCAAGAAAAGGGGAAAATAGGTCGCCATTGAAAAACATTGTTATTATGCGGTCAGAAAAGAAAGGAATTACCAGAAACAACCTAAAAAGTGCAGGAGAAAACGGAATACAAAATTCCCTTGATCAACCAATTGGTGGGAGACCAATCTCTCCAAGTTACGGTTACGCGGTAGCAGATTACTGTAACACAGCAACGTCGTCACGGTGGCCGCCGGCCGAGTAAAAAAAACCCCCATTGTGCATGCAATTGCCCCAATCATCATCATCGCCTCACCTAGCCAGACAACCAATAAAACCTTAACTCAACAGTTAAAGTCGAGACTTCACGAATAGATTTTAGTTTAACCAACAACTTAGGTTGATGTTTTGAGATCAAGAGGTTTGATAGTGGAGTTGAGAATCCACACGAGATAATACTAGCTAGTTGAAATTTGATACTGGACTAAAGTGAGACAATTTTCACCCAGAGAAAAGATCTCACCTTACAATCGGACGCTCAAGCCTTGCTGCTGCCGCTGCAGGAATAAAAACAGGCAAATCAAGATCAGATAAACGTAATAATTTAGAACGAAATACAATGGAGATTGTTGTATGGAGTAGATATGCAACGACCACTTTTGACGGAATTGAATTACCTTATGGATGGCTATCAATGTTATCGTTCTTCAAATGATAATTGTGCGTACCTGCTTGCTGGCCAAGTGTTTGTGAAATTGCTACTGTTAAAGAAGAGAGAAGCTGCAAAAGTACAAAATCTGCTCTAAGACTGAGTTGTTTCGAGGGAGGAAGAAACGGAGACTGAAAATACTTGGGGCGGACCTTCGGGCATATCGACCTTCCACGATGTACGAGAAAAACATAGTAATTAGCACTAAATACATTAATTTCGGAAGTTTTTGTTTTTCCCCTCTAGCTGTTGGCTCATCTTTTCGTACAAGAAAAGACGTATTATTCATGAATGGTTACGAGTAAGATTTGATTGGGAAACAAGGCACCGGGCGACCACTGAGATTTGATAGGCGATTTAAAAAAAATATGAATACTAAGGCCGACTTTCGTCCCTGATAAATCCTAATTGGATCGTCTGTTAGTCAACAGCGGTCAATGGTTTAGCTCCAGTAGCTCAACACACGAAGTACTGCAGATCAGCAGTTCAGCGCTCCAGCGTGGCAGTTCAGTCTCGGCTGCACTTCAGCAGGGCAACATGACGCCCTTATAACATCGAAAAATATGACAAGGTTTGCACCTCGGCAACAACTTCAGTTTATGTTCAAGTGCTGCACTTCGAACCACCTCAGCGGGATAAGGCCAAGTCATGCACTTCGGCAAAGCCTATTCATGCACTTCGGCAAAGCTCCAAGCACGATATTACTTCATGGGACCCTTAAACAGAGGCGCAATTCAAATATAATGACTACAGCTGGTTAATCTTTCTGAACACGCCAAGGTCACAATGGCCGGCCTATTAGTCACATCCGTCAGACTATTGATCACATCAGCAGACCTACGGCGCTATATGCCTTCTGCCCCAAGCAAGTGTCCTCTCCACAATCCACTATCTACTATCAGAAGCCAAAGGCGGAAAAAGTCTATAAAAGCAAGTCAACCAAGACGAAGAACGGGACCGGAGATCTGAATCTGGAATTCATACATTCATACTCAAAAGCAAATTCATATCTTTTGCTCCTCGGCATACACTGTGAGAAACTCCTAACTCACCCTTTGAATTATAATCTCAGTGAGATATGACACAAACTGACTTGAACGTCGGAGGGTTTTTCCCGGGGCCAAACCCCCGGGACCTCTGACATGTGCTTCCTTGTGCATGATATTTGGCGCTATTCCAGCAACACACTTTCAATCCCAGTTAACAACTCTTCAAGTTAACTGACGGAGCTAATTTGAGGTCGTCTAGACCCTTGGTGAAGATCCGACTTCATCATTTGGCGCTAGAAGCAGGGCTTGAACCTCCGGTCCCTTAACCCAGTAAAAAGCTCAAACTAAAAACAACCAATGATTATTTATGACAAAAGGTGGACGAGAAGGTTTGGGTGAGTCATCCAACCCGCCATGACGCATAGTTACGCGTTCAGCTGCCCTAGAACAGGTTTCTCGGGTACCTGAATCTCCTATGCTTAATCCTGATCCTGTCCCAGAAGCTTCAAAGGAAGTAAGGGAGAAAGCGATGAAATACGTTGCTGAGAACATGGAAATGTTCGAAGCCATGGTACGGCATCTCAAAGGCAAGCAGCCGGAGGTGCAAAATATGGAGGTTGACCCACCTCCTCCTCAGAGAGAAGTATCACACGGTCACTCTTCTAGACCGCAGAAAGGGTTCATGGCGGATGCTAGAAGACATAGTTTCAAAGCTCCATCCGTGGAGTCAGAGCATATATCCAGACCTCACTTAAGTGTGAGGTCCAAGTCGTTAAAAAACGTCCCTAGGGACGAAGAAGTTCTTCGCAGGCCAAGAGCTTATTATGAAGAGCACATGCAAGAGTTTGTGCAAGCAGTTCAGGAAAGTCCTTTTTCCTGGAATATAGCAGAATATTTGGCACCGGACAACTTTAAGGTGCCTAAGATGGACACTTATGATGGGACCACAGATCCAACGGACCATCTCTTTCAGTTTCAAAGTGCAATGAGTCTAAAAAACATCCCAGACCCGTTGTGTTGCAAGACTTTCCCTTTGTATTTAAGGGAAAAGGCAAGGAGATGGTTCCAAGAGCTTCCATCAACATCTGTGAAATCTTTCAAATAGCTGGCACAAAAGTTTAAGTCACAGTTTGTGTCCAGCACCCCGTTTGTGAAAAACTCATCCCATTTAATGACCTTGAGGCAAGGTCCATGTAGCGCCCCGACCCGAAACTGTCATCGGAACCAGTGCACCCACCGTAGTCTACTATGAGAACTACGAAGTGTCAAAGCAGATCAAGCATACATCATCCATGACGTAAGATAAATCAGCGGAAACGTTGTTAAATTTAAAACTTCACCATCAATAATGTAACTAGAAAGTACAGCGGAATTAAAAGGTGTTTGTTCATCTAGCTAACATAAGTTCCAGAACAACATAATAACATTGAGTTTCCAAACTTAAAGAGAGTAGTCAAGCATCTATCTATTTCCATGCCCGTCGTCCCATTGAGCCCACTCGCCATCGTCTTCGATAAATATCATCTCATATTCCGGATCACCTGAAAAGGAATACAGTATCTGTTCTTAGCGAAAATATCGCCAGCAAGTAACCCGTCTATACACCTTACGGGATCACACACGACGAGCCACCAGTGTATAATTCATTGCCCAAAATAAGGTGCTCGGGTTAGAAGTAGCATCTTTATAAGAATTCCTCAAAACAGATAAAACACATAAATGATACACGGATACGAGAGCAAACATGTACTAAAACAACATATCATCATAAGCAAGTCGTAAGCTAGTCACATCTATTGCATATCAAATCTTATGCTTCGTGTATCATGATGCATGTACTTCTTTAAAATCACACACAACACATATGCATATGTCTTCTTTCATAAACATGTCATTGCGTGTCATTTCACAAAACATTTCATAACTCTTCTTATCATATTCTTCGCGTAGCAGAACTTTATACCCTGTGAGTGATCAGTCCACAGCAAACAGAACTTTATACCCCGTGCTGAAAGGTCCACGGCCCCATAACATATAACTTTATACCCCGTGCTGAAAGGTCCACGGCCCCATTACATACATCATATATCCGTGCTGATAGGTCCACGACCCCATAAAATACTTTATTTTCCGTGCTGATAGGTCCACGGCCCCATAACATATTTTATACCCTGCTGTTGATTCACATGTCACGCTTTTATACCCTGCTTTCGCAGGCATGACTTTTATACCCTGCGATCAACCAGCAGCCATTTTGCCTTTCGAAAACTTTAAACTTCTCTTGTACACACATGTTCTTTCGCAAAGCAATTCTCAAATCAAATGCAAGTGCACATGTCATGATGCAGGATGCACATGTAACTTCGTATCAAACATGTAACGCACACACACACACATCTTACATATCAAGTGTACGGCCTTGCACCTCAAACATTCCATGTTCGTCTCTTTCCAAGTCCGTTCGTCTCACTAATTCACTTGGGATTCAATCTTATTCTTACTTGATCAAACTTACCATCTACACCTCAATTACACCTCAAATACCCTTACATTTTATGTTCATAAGAAGTGTATAAAGTTACTACACATACATAGAGCGCCTAAAGGGTCAAAAAGACTTCCAGTATACTTCGAACGCTACTTGGAGCGCCTAATGTGGACATGGAGCGCCTATACTAGGTGTTCGAAGTGTACGGGGATGCTCTGGGACACATTGAACGCATACATTAGGCGCCTAATGTGACTTGAAGCGCCTAATGTAGGTGTTCGAAGTGTTCTGACGGTTCTAAACTACAGTTTTTCTGCAGTAACTTCCTCCCATCTCCTTCCTCCTTCAATTCTTTCATGTTAAACCTCTCAAGATCCATCTTACCATCTAGATTCATCATACTTAACACATATCTAAAATGAATTGATGCTTAGTTATGTCTAATAATATCCACTCTTAACCTTCTATCATTCACAACCTTCAAAAGATACCATCAACATTCTCAACACAACAAGTTTATAACAATGCCATCATCCATCCTTCAATTCCCTGCACTTACTCTCAAATATCTAGGTGTAGACAACCAACACAAGAATAGAACAAAACAATAAACACATCAAGAATACACTTTCATGGGCATGCTTGAGAAACAACAAAGCACCACATAACTATTTTTAGAAATATGGCCCAAAGGACAAGACTTTACGCAACTAGCAACAACAATTACATATAGTAAAGCATTTAACATAGACAAGTCAAGATTACTAATGTGTGATCCAAGTTTTCTCTTTGTAAGAACATAGGGTCTAAGGTAACAAAATTAGCGTAAAGCGTGTAGAAAGATTACTTACCTTTGTTTCTAGTTAGGCTTACGAATCTACTGCAGAATTTCGATAAGGATTGCACCTAGGTTGGCTGCAAGTTCTTCTTCCTCTTCTTCTTCCTTTTTTTCTCTTTCTTTTCTCTCTCTTTTTCCTCAGACTTTTCCTTCTCCTTTTGATGTCCTCCCCAACGGCTGTTGAATGGGGAAGTTATACAATTATTGTGTAACTTCCCTCACATGCAGTTGACAAATTTTGGTATTTGGCCAAGTTCCCTCAATTTCTCCTTTTTGACTATTTTCCCCCCTTATGTTTTATTTAATTAAACTTCATGACCTATACATTTATTGCAACTACAAGTTTAGTTGTTTTCTAGTCATTAAAAGCCGGACTAAAAATCTACGGGGTATGACATTCCACTCCCCTTACAATAAGTTTCGTCCTCGAAACTTACGTACCTTAGCTGAAAAGTTGAGGATACTTCTCCCGCATTTGTTCTTCGAGTTCCTAAGTGGCTTCACGTTCCGTGTGGTTGCTCCACTGGACTTTCACATAAGAGATCACTCGCTTCTTTTAAACTTGGTCCTTACGGTCTACTATCTTCACCGGTATCTCTTCATAAGAAACGTCATCTTTGAGTTCCAAAGGGTGTGCCGCAAGTACATGACTTGGATCCGTCACGTACTTCCTTAGTTGTGATACGTGAAAGACGTTGTGAACTTGCGCCAACACCGGAGGTAACGCTAACCTATATGCCAAGGCTCCCACATTCTCAAGTATTTCGTAAGGACCAATAAAACGAGAGCTTAGCTTGCCTTTTACTCCAAACCTCATAACACCCTTCGTAGGTGATACCCTCAAATAGACTTTCTCACCCACCTTAAATTCTAATGGTCGTCGTTTGGAATCTGACCAACTCTTGTTGCGATCCTGAGCCGCCTTGAGTCTTTCCCGGATGACTTTCACCTTTTCTAGCATTTTCTCCAATAGCTCAGGTCCGGTGATGGTCCTCACACCTACTTCGTCCCAATAAACCGGGAACCTACATTTCCTTCCATTCAATGATTCAAAAGGAGCCATGTCAATTGTGCTGTGGTAACTGTTGTTATAAGAAAACTCCATTAGCTTTACCATTCCATCCCAACTCCCTTTAAAATCCAACACGCAAGCCCTTAGCATATCTTCCAAGGTCTGAATAGTCCGCTCGGACTGTCCATCAGTTTGGGGATGATACGCTGTACTCAACCTTAATTCCGTACCCATGGCAATCTGGAATGCTGTCCAAAACTTAGATGTAAACCGTGAATCCCGATCGGACACTATACTTACTGGAACACCATGCAAACTAACAATATTCTCCATATATAAATTCACTAACTTGTCAAGAGGTGCTTCACTTGAAACAGGTAGGAAATGGGCAGACTTTGTTAAGCGATCCACGATGACCTAAATCATGTCATATCCACTTCTTGTCTTTGGTAAACCAGCTACAAAATCCATTGTGACATGTTCTCATTTCCATTCCGGGATCTCTAACGGCATCAATAATCCTCCCGGCCTTTGGTGTTCCGCCTTGACTTGTTGACAAACTAAGCACCTCTCTATAAATTCAGCAATATATCGTTTCATTCCGAACCACCAATAATATTGCTTGAAATCTCTATACATCTTGGTGTTACCAGGGTGTATTGATAACCTTGAACTAAGAGCTTCTTGCAAAATTTCCTTTCTAAGTTCATCAACATTAGGTATGCATAATCTTTCTCTAAACCATAAGCTCCCATCCTCTTTGGTCTGAAATCCTTCAACTTGCTATTCTTGAGAATCCCTCAACAAACTTTCTGTAATAGCCCGCTAGACCCAGGAAACTTCGTACTTCTGTGACATTGATAGGTCTAGGCCATTCAGTTATAGCTTCCACCTTCTTCGGGTCAACAGCAATCCCCTCTTTCGATATCACGTGACCCAGAAAAGCCACACTTCTTAAACAAAACTCACACTTGCTAAACTTAGTGTATAGTTGTTTCCGTCTCAAAATACCTAGTACGGTTCTCAAATGCTCAGGGTGAGTTTGTTCGTCAGGAGAATACACCAGAATATCATCTATGAATACCACAACAAACTTGTCCAACTGTTCTCGAAAGACGGTATTCATAAGATCCATAAAAGCTGCAGAAGCATTTGTCAATCCAAACGGCATCACCAAAAATTCATAATGGCCATATCTTGTGCGGAAGGCTGTCTTTGCGATGTCCTCGGCCTTCACTCACAACTGATGATACCCTGATCGGAGATCAATTTTAGAGAAGATTTTAGCACCCTTGAGCTGGTCAAATAAATCCTCAATTCGTGGGAGGGGATACTTATTCTTGATGGTAACTTTATTCAACTCTCTATAATCGATACAAAGCCTCATGCTACCATCTTTCTTCTTTACAAACAAAACAGGTGCTCCCCAGGGCGATACACTAGGGCGGATAAACTTCTTGTCTAATAACTCCTGCAATTGTTCCTTCAACTCTCTCAATTCTGCCGGAGCCATTCTATAAGGAGCTTTAGAAATAGGTTATGTTCCTGGAATCAAGTTGATCTCGAACTCAACTTCTCTCGGGGGTGATACTCCTGGTAAATCTTCCGAAAACACATCAAGAAATTCATTGACCACTGGAATATGCTCAACGGACAGTACCTCCCGGGTAACATCTATTGCATACACTAGGAATCCCTTAGCACCTTTCCTTAAGGCTTTACACGCTTGTGCAACCGACACATACACCTTCTTGGGGATTTTCTTTCGTTCCGGTTCCCTTTGAAACGTTACCTCTTCCATCTTAGCGTTCTTGATTGTCACTTGTTTCAATCGACAATCAATATTGGCGTGATGCTTGGCCATCCAGTCCATTCCCAATATAATGTCAAAGTCGTACATCTGAATAGGAATCAGTGAGGCAGAGAATGTTTATCCTTCAAACTCCAATTCGCAATCTCGGTACTGCTGGTACGAAACCATAATTTGATCTCCGGCCGCTTGAACGCGATACGGAGTTTCTAACTATTCAGGCAAACTACCAAGGTGCTTAGTGAATCTTTTTGCTACAAAGGAGTGGCTTGCGCCGCTATCGAAGAGTACATTGGCAGGCATCTTATTTACTAAAACCGTACCTAAGGCCATATAAAGTTTTACACAAAAAGTTAAGCACATAAACACTTAATTCATTAATGATTTAAACTTAATTCAAATGGTACCTGCTACTACATCTGTAGCTCCTGCACATCTGTGTCTGTCATGAGATGTACACGGGCATTTGATCGTGGCTTTGCTCTCGGTTGCGGAGCCGCTTCTCTCGGATTATTTTTCTTCATCTCCGGACAGTCACTAATCATGTGACCCACTTGACCGCATCGAAAACATGCTCCTGCCACTTTCCTACACTCTCCGACGTGGTTCTTGTTGCAATGAGGGCAAACTCCTATACCCTGCTGAACTACTGGATTCTGAGGTGGAAGTCTCTGAAAATTTCTAACTGATCCTCTCTTCTAAATCTTGACCCAACGTCCGGGTCTTCCACCAACTCTCACATCATCTTTTGGCCTCTTGCCTCTATCAGACCCTCCAGCACCAGCTGCTCTTGCCGCTACTCTGCGAAAATCGCTCTCAACCCGAAAACATGCATCCAACATGTCCTTGTAGGTTTTCATTCCTGCATTCACTATTGCCGACTGTATCCTCGAGTCCAAACTCCTCTCGAAATTCTTCATCTTAAGGCGATTATCAGACATAATCGCCGGGGCAAACTTTCCCAAAGCGTGAAAACGATCAGCATATTCTGATACGGTCATCCGACCCTGCTCCAGTTGTTCGAATGCCCTAATCTTGTCCAGTATAGCCGTCTCTCGCACATAATACTTCAGGAACACGCCACAGAACTGCGCCCACGAAATAGGTGGGGTCATTCTCAACACCATTCCGTCCCACCATTCACCAGCCTTGCCACTTAGAAGGGGTGTGGCCACATCAACCTTTATCTCCTCCGGTACTTGCTCTAGCCGAAAACATTTCTCTACCTCAGCCAACCAGTGCTGAGCTTCCTCAGGATCAGTACATCTTCCAAACTCCAGCACCCTCATCTTTCGCATCTCTCCATAAAAGAACCTGATGTTATGCTGGGGCGGTGGAGGAGGTGGAGGCTGATGCTGTTGAGCAAACCCTTGTGCGATCACCGTTAGCGCGTCAGTGAGCACCTGGGGTAAAACAACCTGTGGTGGCTGGTTCTCCTGTCCATTACCAGAGTTTCCTGTGTTATCTCTTCTTGGAGGTATTTTTCTCTGAAAGGTTAGCGTTCCATTAGCATTCAGTAGATATAAGATGTTACTGAAAGCTCGAATGAATAAGGACAGGTAGGGTATGTAATACAACTATTAATTCGAAATTATGTGCTAAACGTGCTCGCACACACCCAACCCAGATCATACTTAGACTCTAGAAAATCATCACTTATACTTAAGGATCAAACTTAAGGGAAAATCACATCTTAATTTGCTATAAGATCATGAACCTAAGTTTCCGAGATAGATCTGAAGCCTAGTCTCTGATACCACCTGTAGCGTCCCGGCCCGAAACTGTCATCGGAACCAGTGCACCCGCCGTAGTCTACTATAAGAACTACGAAGCGTTAAAGCAGATCAAGCGTACATCATCCATGACGTAAGATAAATCAGCAGAAACGTTGTTAAATTTAAAACTTCACCATCAATAATGTAACTAGAAAGTACAGCGGAATTAAAAGGTGTTTGTTCATCTAGCTAACATAAGTTCCAGAACAACATAATAACATTGAGTTTCCAAACTTAAAGAGAGTAGTCAAGCATCTATCTATTTCCATGCCCGTCGTCCCATTGAGCCCACTCGCCATCGTCTTCAATAAATATCATCTCATATTCCGGATCACCTGAAAAGGAATACAGTATCTGTTCTTAGCGAAAATATCGCCAGCAAGTAACCCGTCTATACACCTTACGGGATCACACACGACGAGTCACCAGTGTATAATTCATTGCCCAAAATAAGGTGCTCGGGTTAGAAGTAGCATCTTTATAAGAATTCCTCAAAACAGATAAAACACATAAATGATACACGGATACGAGAGCAAACATGTACTAAAACAACATATCATCATAAGCAAGTCGTAAGCTAGTCACATCTATTGCATATCAAATCTTATGCTTCGTGTATCATGATGCATGTACTTCTTTAAAATCACACACAACACTTATGCATATGTCTTCTTTCATAAACATGTCATTGCGTGTCATTTCACAAAACATTTCATAACTCTTCTTATCATATTCTTCGCGTAGCAGAACTTTAAACCCTGTGAGTGATCAGTCCACATCAAACAGAACTTTATACCCCGTGCTGAAAGGTCCACGGCCCCATAACATATAACTTTATACCCCGTGCTGAAAGGTCCACGGCCCCATTACATACATCATATATCCGTGCTGATAGGTCCACGGCCCCATAAAATACTTTATTTTCCGTGCTGATAGGTCCACGGCCCCATAACATATTTTATACCCTGCTGTTGATTCACATGTCACGCTTTTATACCCTGCTTTCGCAGGCGTGACTTTTATACCCTGCGATCAACCAGCAGCCATTTTGCCTTTCGAAAACTTTAAACTTCTCTTGTACACACATGTTCTTTCGCAAAGCAATTCTCAAATCAAATGCAAGTGCCCATGTCATGATGCAGGATGCACATGTAACTTCGTATCAAACATGTAACGCGCACGCACACACACATCTTACATATCAAGTGTACGGCCTTGCACCTCAAACATTCCATGTTCGTCTCTTTCCAAGTCCGTTCGTCTCACTAATTCACTTGGGATTCAATCTTATTCTTACTTGATCAAACTTACCATCTACACCTCAATTACACCTCAAATACCCTTACATTTTATGTTCATAAGAAGTGTATAAAGTTACTACACATACATAGAGCGCCTAAAGGGTCAAAAAGACTTACAGTATACTTTGAACGCTACTTGGAGCGCCTAATGTGGACATGGAGCGCCTATACTAGGTGTTCGAAGTGTACGGGGATGCTCTGGGACACATTGAACGCATACATTAGGCGCCTAATGTGACTTGAAGCGCCTAATGTAGGTGTTCGAAGTGTTCTGACGGTTCTAAATTGCAGTTTTTCTGCAGTAACTTCCTCCCATCTCCTTCCTCCTTCAATCCTTTCATGTTAAACCTCTCAAGATCCATCTTACCATCTAGATTCATCATACTTAACACATATCTAAAATGAATTGATGCTTATTTATGTCTAATAATATCCACTCTTAACCTTCTATCATTCACAACCTTCAAAAGATACCATCAACATTCTCAATACAACAAGTTTATAACAATGCCATCATCCATCCTTCAATTCCCTGCACTTACTCTCAAACATCTAGGTGTAGACAACCAACACAAGAATAGAACAAGACAATAAACACATCAAGAATACACTTTCATGGGCATGCTTGACAAACAACAAAGCACCACATAACTATTTTTAGAAATATGGCCCAAAGGACAAGACTTTACGCAACTAGCAACAACAATTACATATAGTAAAGCATTTAACATAGACAAGTCAAGATTACTAATGTGTGATCCAAGTTTTCTCTTTGTAAGAACATAGGGTCTAAGGTAACAAAATTAGCGTAAAGCGTGTAGAAAGATTACTTACCTTTGTTTCTAGTTAGGCTTACGAATCTACTGCAGAATTTCGATAAGGATTGCACCTAGGTTGGCTGCAAGTTCTTCTTCCTCTTCTTCTTCCTTTTTTTCTCTTTCTTTTCTCTCTCTTTTTCCTCAGACTTTTCCTTCTCCTTTTGATGTCCTCCCCAACGGCTGCTGAATGGGGAAGTTATACAATTATTGTGTAACTTCCCCCACATGCAGTTGACAAATTTTGGTATTTGGCCAAGTTCCCTCAATTTCTCCTTTTTGACTATTTCCCCCCTTATGTTTTATTTAATTAAACATCATGACCTATACATTTGTTGCAACTACAAGTTTAGTTGTTTTCTAGTCATTAAAAGCCGGACTAAAAATCTATGGGGTATGACAGTCCAGATGAGTTTGTGTTGCAATACATGCAACGGTTTTCAGATGAGTCACTGCAGGTTAGTGACAGGAATGAAGGCGTCAAAACCGCAGCCTTCATTAATGGACTATGGGCAGGTCGCCTCTTCTCACAACTGGCTGAGGAGGGGCTTACCACTTTAAGAGAATGCTTGGAGAAGGCTCACCAGTTTGCCCGAGGAGAGGAGGCAAATAGATTAAAGAGAGAGGCCGAGCATGCAGCTCGGTAAGACAGCCGACCTAGTTCAAAAAAGGAGGATCGGCGCCATGAGGGGAATAATCGTGATCGGCGCAGTGCGTTTGATCGTATAGGCGGTAAGAACAAAGGTGCTAGGGAGGGCTTACCACTGTTGGCTTCACAGCAATATATTCTGGCAGTCATGGAAAAAGATGGTCTGAGGACGGAGCCAGAGCCTCTGAACGGACCTAGGATGAAAAGGGATCCTAAATACTACTGCCACTACCACAGAGATATTAGGCATGATACTGAGGATTGCAGGAAGCTGGCTCAGACCATTAAACGACTTATCGAACAGGCATTTGAAACAGTTTTATGACCCTCAGTCACACCCAAACAACTGTCCGAATTTCCACAGGGATCCCCAGAAAGACAAATGCCGCCCCGAGTCTCCACCTCGGCACCGTAGAAATGAGGATAATGGAGAGCAGGGAATGCGTGGGGCTGCAGGTCAGCCCCAAGTCAATACTATTATATATACAATTTCTGGAGGCCCACCTCACTCAGGCCAAGGAGCACCTAGTTCCTCAGGAACCTCATCAAACCCACCAGCTAAAAGAGCCAAGATGGCAAGAGAGCTGACTTATGGTCCAGAAGATCCCATTCCCCTGGACTCCAACAACACAGGGCTAGTGATAGAGCTGTGTCTGCACCGTCTTCCAGATAAAGTTGTGCAGGTCCGACGTGTTTATGTGGACACCGGTAGCGCTGTCCATATAATGTTTCATCGGGTGTATCAGCAGCTTGGTTTGCCCGATTCCTTGATGAAACCAGTTACCTCGTCCTTATATGGATTCACTGGGGTTGCAGTGCGGCCAGCGGGTATGATCACGCTCAGTTGTAGTTTTGGCAAACCCTCCTCTTATCGATGCATATGGATAGACTTTCTGGTTGTCAAGGACGTATCCCCACACAACGTCATATTGGGTCGTCCAGCCTTGGTGGCATTAGAGGCCATTGTATCACCCTTGCACGTCAGCATGAAGCTTCCTACTCCAGGAGGAGTGGCTACGATCCAAGGTGATACACAAGTGGCACAGAGTTGCTACGCCATTGCCACAAAGGGGAATGAATCAGTTTAGCAAGTCAGCCTTGATGAACTGATACCTTCAGACGAGAAGCATTTACAATCGGATAATGCAGTGCAGGATTTCATTCTAGATCCGAGCAGATCTGAAAATGCTATAAAGATTGGGACTTGGATGCCATCTAAACTGCTGGCTCAGCTGCAGGATCTGTTGAGAGAATTTGCGATTTTCTTCGCATGGACTGCGGATGATATGCCTGGCATACCTCCACATTTGGCTGAACACAAACTAAATGTTGATCCTTTAGTAAAGCCAGTGAAACAGAAGAAGCGGCATTTCGCACCAGAACGGAATAAAGTCATTGAAGGAGAAGTCAAGAAATTGTTCGCCATAAAATTCATTGTGGAAGTGCTTTTTCCGATCTGGCTGGCTAACCCAGTGGTATTTCCCAAGCAGGACGAGTCTTGGAGAATGTGTATAGATTACACTGATCTCAGCAAAGCATGTCCAAAAGATTGTTACCCACTCCCAAAAATCGACAGGCTAGTGGATTCAACACTTGGACATGAAATCTTTGACTTCTTGGACGCCTTCAAAGGCTATCATCAGATCCTCGTGGCATTAGAAGATCAGGAAAAGACTGCTTTCATAACTGAGTCAGAGACTTATTGTTATGTAACTATGCCATTTGGATTGAAAAACACTGGGGCCACGTATCAACGTCTGGTCAATTCCTTGTTCAGTGAACAAATTGGCCGGATAATGGAAGTCTACATTGATGATATGTTAATCAAGACTAGGACTCTTGATCAATATATCAAAAATCTAAGAGAAGTCTTCACTGTGCTGAGAGACTCACGCATGAGACTAAACTCGAAAAAGTGCATATTCGGGGTACGTACTGGAAAGTTCTTGGGATACATGGTTTCCAAAGATGGGGTACAGGCAAACCCTGCTAAAATTGAAGCTATTCAGAACATGCACCCCCTAGGAACATAAAGGAAGTGCAGAGGTTAACGGGCCGAATCACCGCCCTGAGCAGATTTTTATCCAAATCTACTGAGAGATCCCTTCCTTTCTTCCAGGTAATGAAGAAGAAGACAGCTTTCCAATGGGATGAACAATGTCAAAAAGCCTTCGACGAGCTGAAGTCCCATTTGGCTGAAGTGCTGATGCTAACCTCACCTCTGCCCGGAGAAGAGCTATATATATACCTCTCAACGTGCAAAGAAGCAGTTAGTGCAGTACTGCTCAGGGAGCAGGATAATATACAAAAGCCCATCTATTTCGCCAGTAAGATCTTACATGGGCCTGAAATAAGGTATCTCAATGCTGAGAAAATAGTCTTAGCGATGGTAGTGGCAGCAAGGAAGTTCAGGCCTTACTTGCAAGCTCATCCCATCATAGTGGTCACTGACCAGCCCTTGAAACAAATCTTATCAAGGCCAGACAAGTCCGGCCGAGCTGCAAAATGGGTTGTGGAGCTTGCAGAGTATGATATCCAATACAAGTCAAGGACTTCTATCAAAGCCCAGTCATTAGCAGATTTCTTAGCTGAAGGGATATCCGTGGAAGAAGATATCAAGCTAGTGGCAGAATGGACATTATATGTGGATAGTTCATCTCCAAAGACGGCTGTGGAGCAGGACTCCTAATCATCAACCCCAACAAGGAAGAATTCGAGTACGCCTTGCGATTTGATTTTGAATCAACTAACAACGAGGCAGAATACGAGGCCCTTATAGCAGGTCTAGGCCTCGCGAGAAAGTTGGGGGCAAAACGAATCATTTCCTGAAGTGATTCGCAGCTG
Source organism: Eustoma russellianum (assembly GCA_036186865.1). Classification (NCBI taxonomy): domain Eukaryota; kingdom Viridiplantae; phylum Streptophyta; class Magnoliopsida; order Gentianales; family Gentianaceae; genus Eustoma; species Eustoma russellianum. Next base: position 7,648,172 of record AP025047.1, on the reverse strand, counting down.
ATTGTTTCTTAGGTCAATGGGGACTACGAAGCCAAAGAGGAAAATATGAAAAAAATATTTGGCTAAAGTGCTACAGCTCGGACAGGCCTTTGAGCACTTCAGCATAGAACATATTCCCAGATCTGACAATAAGAGAGCTGACGCGTTATCTCGGATAGCATCATCTACTTCAACAACTCTGGGAAGAAGATAGTTGTGGAGTTGGTAAAGCATCGCGCTTATGAGGCAAATGAAGTGCTGCAAGTGGACTATCGCAACACCTGGATGGACGAACTTATTAATTTCTTGCGGCATGGAGTTCAACCCGAGGATAAGCGTGCAGCTCGGCGCCTTCGTTTGAAGGCAGTAAGGTATGCCCTTTTCAACGACCACCTTTATAAAAAGTCATTTTCGCAGCCTTGGTTAAAGTGTATGACAGAAGAGGAGGGAGATTACATCCTCCGAGAGATACACCAAGGGATCTGTGGAAATCATTCTGGTGTCCGGTCGCTGGCAAGGAAGTGCTATCTTGCTGGATACTACTGGCCCACTCTGCGGCGGGATGCAGAAAAATTGGTTAAAAAGTGTCCAGCATGCCAAGTCAATGCTACCATGACACATTTACCGAGTCAGGAACTCACCTTTATTTCAAGTCCCTGGTCATTCGTACAATGGGAAATAGATCTTGTTGGACCTCTACCTCAAGCTCCAGGATCAGTCAAATTCTTGATTGTTGCTATTGATTATTTCACTAAATGGGTGGAAGCAGAACCCTTAGCTACAATAACTGGGAATCAGATCAAGAAATTCTTGTGGAAGAACATCATATGTCGCTTTGGCCTTCCTCAAGTTCTTATATCCGATAACGGGAAACAATTTGCTGAGGACCTTGTTAAGAGTTGGTGCGCTGAACTCAAAATCACACAACGATTCACTTCGATAGCGCACCCTCAAGCTAACGAGCAGGTTGAATTAGCCAACAGAACAATCAAGGATGGACTACGAAAGCGTCTGTATCAAATTGAGGCAAGTTGGGTAGAGGATCTCCCTAGCATATTATGGGCGTATCGAACTACTCCTTCTACTTCTACTAAGGAAACACCATTTTCCTTAGTATATGGAACTGAGGCAGTCATCCAAGCTGAAATTTGCTCCAGCTCCACCCGAACAGATTGTTACTCTGTTGGAATCAATGACCAGGAGTTACGGTTGAATTTGGATGAACTGGAAGAGAAAAGGGAGCGAGCTCATGTCCGCATGGCTCAATACAAGAATCTAATTGCGCAATATTACAATTCCCGAGTACGGCCAAGGTCCTATCAAGTGGGAGATTTGGCATTGCGTAACAACGAAGCAAGCCACACGGCACCGACTGGGGCCCTCAATCCTAAGTGGGAAGGTCCTTATCGAATAGACGAGGTGCGTTCAAATGGGGCTTACAAATTGCAAACCTTAGAAGGTAAAACTTTACCAATGACTTGGCATTCTACTCATTTAAGGCTTCTACATCAGTGAAGAATTTCACCTCAGCGGGCCTGAGGGGTTTTCCCGGAGAAGTCTTCCATGGTTTTCTTTTTGAGGCAGAATATATATTATTACCATTGGTATTAAAGATTGAATGAAACAATGTTCGTGACAAAGTCGTTCTGCGGTTCATTCGTTGGCCTAAATGGATTAAGTAACAGGCTTTACTTTATCAAAAAATTATTGACATAGAGCAAGTCGAAGACAAATACTTGCAAGAGTCTTGAGATAATGTAAACTATCAACACAGAGCAAGACGAAGACAAATATTTGCGTTCACTATTAAGACAAAGCGAATAAGACTTCATATGCCGAAGACAAAGATAGTTACAGAAACTGAAACAAGCAGAAGAACAGGAGTTGGGAAAAAAGGATTTTTCATTAAGTATATGATCTATTGCAACTACAGAAAATCCTATTCTACTTTATAATTTCTTCATCTTCTCTGAGATCAATTCCACTTTGGGACTAAGCACTTCGGTTTTCAACTACAGCTTCAGTCTTAGGACTATGGAGGTCAGCAAGCTCAGAATGCTCCTTATCCAGATCTGGACAGATTCCTTGACAGGCATCAATCACACAAATCCCTCTTCTTCCAGTGAAGCAAGAAACAATTGCGATTACATTCTTCGCAGGCCATCTTCAAGATTTGGAAGCAGTAAAAGTTTTGCTCTACCATGTAACCATAGAGCGGGATGCTTGTTTTGCAGAAGGGACTGATTTATTTGACCTATCCATGTTTGAAGTACAGCAAAATGAATCATTTGCTGGAAAGGGATATGTTAAAGGAGGACCCGTACCAAGAGATGGCAGGGGTACTAAAACGAAGGATATGGCAGTAACCAAAGAGGATCCGCCAGTAAGGCATGATCTCCTTGAAGGACGGTTGTCTCCATCAGAGCCAAAATTTTCATAGAAGGATTGGACCTCACGGTCATCCTCCAGATCCTCTGAGTAAGAGGGAGTATACATGTTTTGGAACGTTTACATAAAAATGAAGGGCTGGATTGAAAGGAAGAACACTGTAGAAGATAAGGATAGGCTTCAAAGACGAGGAAGATGAGTGGAGAATGCGGAATGAATGGAAGAAATCGTCTCTATTTATAAGTGAGAGAAGGCGAAAAGTTGCTCCTTTTCGTTTGAAATTCAAAAAGGCAGAGGTACATGCATTTTCCCTCTTTCAGGGAATGGAATCGCCGAAAAAATAATGATAAGGCATCGGAATTAGCGCTTACATTAAAGACGGGAATTATTGCACAAGAAAAAGGATATCCGCGTAATTAATGAGGGATTGCCACATCTCAGAACAAGATTTGTCTGTCTTCGCAGTTCAGCTCAGCCACACAAAATCTGGAGGCAAATGATAAACCCTAATTGGATCGTCTGTTAGTCAACAGCGGTCAATGGTTTAGCTCTAGTAGCTCAACACTCGAAGTACTGCAGATCAGCAATTCAGCGCTCAAGCGTGGCAGTTCAGCCTCGGATGCACTTCAGCAGGGCAACATGACGCCCTTATAACATCGAAAAATATGCCAAGGTTTGCACCTCGGCAACAACTTCAGTTTATGTTCAAGTGCTGCACTTCGAACCACCTCAGCGGGATAAGGTCGAGTCATGCACTTCGGCAAAGCCTAGTCGTGCACTTCGGCAAAGCTCAGCTGTGTACCACAGCAAAAGAGCCAAGCACGATATTACTTCGTGGGACCCTCAAACAGAGGCGCAATTCAAATATAATGACTACAGCTGGTTAATCTTCTGAACACGCCAAGGTCACAATGGTCGGCCTATTAGTCACATCCGTCAGACTATTGGTCACATCAGCAGACCTACGGCGCTATAGGTCTTCTGCCCCAAGCAAGCGTCCTCTCCACAATCCACTATCTACTATCAGAAGCTAAAGGCAGGAAAGTCTATAAAAGCAAGCCAACCAAGACGAAGAACGGGACCGGAGATCTGAATCTGGAATTCATACATTCATACTCAAAAGCAAATTCATATCTTTTGCTCCTCGGCATACACTGTGAGAAACTCCTAACTCACCCTTTGAATTATAATCTCAGTGAGATATAGCCCAAACTGACTTGAGCGTCGGAGGGTTTTTTCCGGGGCCAACCCCCCGGGACCTCTGACATGTGCTTCTTTGTGCAGGATATTTGACGCTATTCCAGCAACACACTTTCAATCCCAGTTAACAACTCTTCAAGTTACTGACGGAGCTAATTTGAGGTCGTCTAGACCCTTGGTGAAGATCCGGCTTCATCAGTCCCCGTTCGACAAGAAGGTCTTGTAGTCAAGCTCCTTTCTGTCTTTGCATTCGAAGGCCGATCTCCGTATGTTCCGAGGAAACCTTTGCACGCTTTCGTTACCTTTTGGGAGGCATACAACTCATAGAAACTATCTACCTGTCCCTTGGCTCCTAGGTCCTGACACAAGGTTAGAATTCTAACTCTTCCAGATAAAATAAGAAAATAATCAATAATGGAATAAAAGTATGGGTGTTAAGCAAACCGAACAGTTCGCGAATTATTCAAGTTCGATTCGTATTTGATCCGAGTTCGTTCGTTAATTTTATTTAAACGAGTTGAACTCAAACACCTACAAACTATTCGACTTGTTTAGACAGTTATATTGTTATCAAGCCGAACTCAAAAAAAAATGTGAAGCTTGTTACATTAAACGAACCGAGCCGAACAGTTTGTTTAACTAAATAAATCCGAATTCGAAAACCTGATATTCGGCTCGGTTCGATTCGTTAACACACTAGATGAAAGACATTATTGAACTTGATCCGATCCTTGTCCGGTTAATCAATTAAATAGTCGAGTCAAGGTTTTATATATGTTACTAGGATAATGCAATTATTCGATGAAATTTATTGAATCAATAGGTCAATTGGGCTAATCAAATAGCCTACCGATTAGATAATTGCAGAAACCAGTTCAAATGTTTCTATTTGATAAAACTGATTGAGTCACTAGGTCGATTGGTCTAATAAGTGCTAGTCGATTAGATAATTGTCGAAACAAGTTCACTTGTTATACTCGTGTCAACCTTAGATCAACTGAGGTCAAGGAACTAAAACCCGTTTATGGTACATTAGGCTTCTACGTTTATGCAAGATCTGGAAAAAAATTGGATCGCTTTGTGATCTAATATACACAGCTTTACCCTACATTCTGCAGAAGAAGCTGTTTCCGTGGCTCAAATCTATGACTTCATAGTCACAAATCACTATGTAGTCCAATAAGATACTGTAATTGTAATCAATAAATGATGTTCTTGTTATAAACTTGAACAATAATATAAAGAGAACAACACCAAGATTGTATAATATATCTTCTTCCAAAGGTATCTAAAATCTTACAAGAAGTTGTCCTATTTATAGGACATGAAAATTGTAACCTATTCTTAAGATTAATACCCACTATCACCATCATCTTTAGTGGGTGTTAATGGCCTTAATATTTGGACATCCACTTCCTTAGTGGGTGTAAATATTTGATATCCACTTTCCCCACTAACATCATCATAATTCACACCATAATAATTTACAATACTCCCCCTTGGATGTCCAAATTTTATAGAATATGCCTCGTTAAAACCTTGCCAAGAAAAACCCAGTGGGATAAAAACTTGGTCGAAGGAAAAAGAGTACACATTCCTAAAATTGGTAAGTGTGATATACTGCCTCGTTAAAACCTTGCCAAGAAAAACCCTGTGGGATAAAAACTTGGACGAAGGAAAAAGAGTACAGTATGTATAGTAATCACACTCCCCCTGATGCTGACAAGAGGTCTTTGAGTTGACGCATTCCAATGCTGTAGACCATCTTTCTAAATGTAGTTGTTGGTAGTGCTTTGGTGAACAAATCAGCAAAATTCTTATTTGATTGTATCTGCTGGATATCAATGTCGCCATTCTTCTCAAGATCATGAGTGTAGAAAAATTTTGGCGATATATGCTTTGTTCTGTCTCCTTTGATATAGCCATTCTTAATTTGAGCAATACATGCAGCATTATCTTCAAACAATATCGTCGGAGTCTTTCTTAGTGAAGATAATCCACATGATTCTTGAATATGTTGAATCATCGATCTTAACCATACACATTCACGACTCGCTTCATGTAATGCTAAAATCTCGGAATGGTTGGAAGATGTGGCTGTTAATGTCTGCTTCACTGATCTCCATGATATAGCTGTACCTCCACAAGTAAAAACATATCCACTCTGTGATCTTCCCTTATGAGGGTCAGATAGATAGCCAGCATCAGCATATCCCAACAACTGTGACTCGGAATTCTTTGAATAGAATAAACCCATATCTATTGTTCCACGAAGATAGCGTAAAATATGCTTGACACCATTCCAATGTCTTCGTGTTGGTGTAGAGCTATATCTTGCCAGTAAATTCACTGAGAATGCTATATCTGGTCTCGAACAATTTGCAAGATACATTAAAGCACCAATAGCACTAAGATAAGGTACTTCTGGACCTAATAATTCCTCATTATCTTCTGGCGGTCGGAATGGATCTTTCTTTACATCTAATGATCTTACTACCATAGGACTACTCAATGGATGAGCTTTATCCATATAAAATCTCTTCAAGATCTTCTCCGTGTATGCAGATTGATGAAGAAAGATTCCATTAGGCAAATGCTCGATCTGCAGGCCGAGACAAAATTTAGTTTTTCCGAGATCTTTCATCTCAAACTCTTTCATGAGATAATTAGCAGTTTTGGTAAGCTCTTCAGGAGTTCCAACAAGATTCAAGTCATCGACGTACACTGCAATTATAGAGAACCCATTTTCAGATCTTTTGATAAATACACATGGACAAATTGGATTGTTTATATATCCTTCTCTAATGAGATACTCACTGAGACGATTATACCACATCCTGCCAGATTGTTTTAGTCCATACAAGGATCTCTGTAATTTGATTGAGTATAATCCATGTGCCTTTTGATCACATTTTGTAGGCAATTTTAATCCTTCAGGGATCTTCATATAAATATCATTATCTAAAAATCCATATAAGTATGCGGTAACCACATCCATTAACCGCATATCAAGGTTTTTAGCAACTGCCAGGCTGATTAGATATCGTAATGTTATGACATCAATTACTGGGGAATATGTTTCATCATAATCAAGCCCAGGTCTTTGTGAAAAACCTTGCGCAACAAGACGTGCCTTGTATCGCACAATCTCATTTTTCTCATTGCGTTTTCGTACAAAAACCCATTTGTATCCAATAGGTTTTATCCCTTCAGGGGTTCGGACTACAGGTCCAAATACTTTGCGACTTTCTAATGACTTCAGTTCTGCTTGGATTGCATCTTTCCACTTTGGCCAATCATTTCTTTGTCGACATTGTTCAATGGATCTCGGTTCATGATCCTCATTTACAATTTCACATGCAATACCGTAAGCAAAAACATGATCAATAATAACATTTTGTCTATCCCAATTTTTTCCTGAACTTACATAATTCAAAGAGATTTCTTCAAAATTTTGTTCACTTGCTTCTTCAGGAGCAACTTGTTTATCAATTTTAGACTGATCAGTTTCAATTTCTATAGCGCTTTCAGGTTGTGAACTTCTTTGCTCTTCTGGAGAATTCTCTTCAGGAGCATTAACTTGTACCCTTCTCTTTCGAGGGTTTTTATCTTTTGCACCGACAGGGCGTCCACGTTTTAGACTTGCTTTTAGTATGCCATTATCACGTCTTTCAGAGACATCAAGTCGAATTGGCGTATTCATCGCTGGAACGTGGGATTTTGTTATCCTTTGACTATCAGTAAATGCGTCAGGCAACTGATTTGCAACATTTTGTAAATGAATTATCCTTCTTACTTCTTGCTCGCATTGATTTGTCCGTGGGTCAAGATGAGAAAGTGAAGGAACATTCCATGTAATTTCACGTCGTTCTTCAGGAAACGGTACTTTGTCTCCCCCTAACGGCGGGAAAACTTTCTCATCAAAATGACAATCGGCATATCGTGCCTTAAATAAATCACCCGTCAGGGGCTCAATATATCTCACAATAGAAGGAGAATCAAAACCCACATATATGCCTAGACGTCTTTGAGGACCCAGTTTTGTCCGTTGTGGTGGAGCAATCGGAACATAAATCACACACCCAAAAATCTTTAAATGGGAAATATCAGGCTGCTGGCCCGATACCATCTGTAGTGGCGAGTATGGTTGAAACGAACTGGGTCTAAGCCGTATTAATGCTGATGCATGCAAAATTGCATGTCCCCAAGCTGTCATGGGTAAATTAGATCTTAAAAGTATAGGTCTAGCAATCAGTTGTAAACGTTTTATAAATGACTCTGCCAGGCCATTTTGAGTATGCACATGTGCCACTGAATGCTCGACTTCAATCCCAATCGACATACAATAATCATTAAAAGCTTGAGAAGTAAATTCACCAGCATTATCAAGACGAATAGATTTAATTGGATAATCCGGAAATTGTGCTCTTAAGCGTATAATCTGAGCAAGAAGCTTAGCAAATGCTACTGTTCTCGTCGAAAGCAAACTCACATGAGACCATCGTGAAGAGGCATCCAATAAGACCATAAAATATCGAAATGGTCCACAAGGGGGATCAATAGGTCCACAAATATCTCCTTGTATTCTTTGTAAAAATATAGGAGATTCAACATGAACCTTCATCGGAGATGGCCTCTTGATTAATTTTCCTCGTGAACAAGCAATGCACACACAATCACGAGGTAAAAGAATCTTCTGGTTCTTTAAAGGATGTCCATGTGAGTTTTGTACAATTCTACGCATCATTACCGATCCCGGATGGCCAAGTCGATCATGCCATAACATGAATAATGTTGGATCATTGAACTGCCGGTTCATCACAATATTAGATTCTACTGGATGTATAGTCGCATAATACAATCCAGATGAGAAAATTGGAAATTGTTCTTTTACAAGCTTCTGGCCTGATTGTTCGTATGTAATACATAAAAATTCCATATTCCCTTTATTCATGGTTTCAATATGAAAACCATTAAGACGTATGTCTTTGAAACTCAACAAGTTTCGTTTCGACTTGGTAGAAAATAACGCCATATTTATCAATATATGTGTACCACCCGGTAGTATAATAGTTGCTCTTCCAGAGCCCTCAATCAATGATGTAGTGCCTGAAATTGTACTAACATTTGCTTTTGTCAATTGCAATGTCGAAAAATATTTTCGATCACGAAGAATTGTGTGTGTCGTTCCACTATCAACCAGACAGATGTCTCCACCATTCATCTTGAATATATGTCTAGCAGAATATATCCAATTTTCATAATCAAACTTAATTCCAAAGAATCAATACATAACCAGAAGTTATAATGTAAACGACAATGAAATTTTATTTGTGCAAACAAAGAAGTTTAAATTGAAACAAAATTACATACTAAGACGTCATAAAGAAAATGAAACTTATCTAAGAAAACATGACTAATAACTAGATATCCTACATAATTATGCTTGACCATTGTTATTTGTAACATCATCCACAAACTGTATTCTATTGCCATCCATACTCGGGCCCATAAGATAATCTTCAAGATCTAAATCATCAAAATGATTGGGGATTGTGTCATCATTATCTGCTATGTTCCCAAAGTCTGCAAAATTACTCTGTTTCCCCTTGCCTTTATCCTTCTGGGATGCCTGATAAAGATCAACCAAATGTTTTGGCGTACGGCAAGTACGAGACCAATGCCCGTGAGATCCACATCGATAACATGTCTCATCGTGATGCTTAGCATTTGCACCATCTTTTGCAGCTTTTGCCTTTTCATGCGGCTTTTCATTATTTTCCCACTTCTGGTGGTATGGTGCAAAGCTTCTGCCACGACCACGACCTCTACCACGGCCGCGGCCACGACCACGACCACGACCTCTACCACGACCATTAAATGTTGCATTCGCTTCAGGGAATGGTTTTGACCCGGTCGGGTGAGAAGTGTGGTTTTTCATTAGTAGTTCATTATTTTGTTCAGCAACTAAGAGACATGAAATTAGCTGGGAATATTTTTCAAAATGTCGTTCCCTGTATTGCTGCTGCAGGAGCATGTTCGATGCATGAAAAGTAGTGAATGTTTTTTCTAACATGTCAGCATCAGTAACTTTATCTCCACACAACCTCAATTGGGAGACAATCGAAAACATAGCAGAATTATATTCATTGACTGTTTTGTAATCTTGCAACCTCAGGTGCAACCAGTCATATCGAGCCTTTGGGAGGATAACACTTTTATAATGATCATATCTCTCCTCCAGATTTTTCCACAATTCTCGAGGCTCTTTTACCCCAAGGTATTCGGATTTCAGCCCATCGTGGAGATGATGACGAATGAATATCATGGCTTTAGCCTTATCTTGCTCACTAGCCACAACACCATCCTTAATAGTATGCCCGAGGTTCATAGCCATCAAATGGATTTCAGCATCAAGAACCCATGCCATGTAATTTCTTCCGGAAATATCAAGGGCAGCAAATTCCAGTTTTGTGATGTTTGCCATTAGTCTGATTTATACATAAAGAAAATATATCAGACAATGTAACAACACAAAACATAAATCACATGTAAATGAATTATACCACAGTAGTAATACAGAAGTTTTGCTTGCCTATGTGCACACGATAGTGTTAAGCATATGAATGCGCATTGCAATCAATACGCAGATGCAGTGCAAAAATCAATATCACTTTACTAAGAAAAACGCAAAATGTGAAACTTTACTTTGCGAGACGATACTAAAACATATAATGACGCTAAAAACCAAACTAGTGTTCTTTGTTAAAGCTACACAGATACATTTGTGCAGAATGCTGTTAACAAATCATACTTGTGGAAAGCAGTTGTCTGCAAACAATATTAATAACAATAATATAAACAACAAACAATAATCTAAGGTACCAACAAGAACAAACTGGGCTTGAAGGCTTTGAGCAGGTCACGTGACCTTATTGATTTGATTATTCTTCACATTTAGTAGAAACCGTGTAAATGCATTGGAAAAATAATCAACTAATACAGAATACGTATGTATTATATGTATGCTTTTCTTACCACGATGAATCTTCTATAGCAGGTAGAGCGTCGTGCTGATAACGTGTTATAAACTTGAACAATAATATAAAGAGAACAACACCAAGATTGTATAATATATCTTCTTCCAAAGGTATCTAAAATCTTACAAGAAGTTGTCCTATTTATAGGACATGAAAATTGTAACCTATTCTTAAGATTAATACCCACTATCACCATGATCTTTAGTGGGTGTTAATGGCCTTAATATTTGGACATCCACTTCCTTAGTGGGTGTAAATATTTGATATCCACTTTCCCCACTAACATCATCATAATTCACACCATAATAATTTACAATAGTTCTTTTCTCATTATCTCATTTCTTATTTGGAACATATCGCTTTTGCTTAAATTTATTATTCTGTTTTTACAATGAAAATCTGTTACTTTAAATTGATAAATAAGTTAAGCGCTATATACATATCGAAAACTCTAGGGTTGAATCAAAACCAAGATTTACACATGGGAAGCAATATGTTGTGTAAAATCAATATTTATAATGACATACACACAAAATTTACATCGTTATTTCCTCATCATTCATCTTATTAGTTGGCAGTTTCAATCTTGTAGAAATTCAAAACCAAAAGGTTCCAAGGGCCAATCGTTGACATGTATGGTTCAGTTATTAGTTCAAAATTGGTGTTACTAAGTCTTTGAATAATAAATGTCAATAATTAAGGTTGAAGTCCCAATATAAAATGTCTTGAATTCAATCGCTACTCAGGACAAATTTTCCACGTATTTGACATGATATAAAAAGTCTTTGAATAATAAATTTTTAATGAAAATTGACATTGTTCATGAAGGATCTGTTTTATATTCTTCATAATAATATACTTATAATAATATTGTTAATGAGTTCCTTCAAAATAATTTTCTTCCGTCAATGGTTTACTTATTCAATATATTTTTCCCGTATATATTCCACTGATAATTGATAGGATTTGTTGGCTCTATATAACAATACAAACCAGGCTATTTAGTTTTCTTAGTGCTCATTGCTGGATTACAAGCTACGACACACATCCCTTTCCGGCCTTTCAAGCATGGTATCCAAAACAACACCACCACTTCAACCTTTTTTTCACTATGTTTGTCACTATATATGGAGTCGACTATATTGATCAATCATTTCTCTTGTTTTATTTATTTTTTCTTTTTTAGTCGTAATCTAAACCCTACGTTCATTTTTGTGTCTCCTAATACCTAATACATAATATGCGCCCACGTCTTTTTCAAAAATACCATATCTTTTGAACCGTGATTTCAGACTGAATATCTAAAATTATCATTTAAATCTTATATATTCTACATTACATTGGCTAAATGAATCAACTATCTTCACTGTGCTCCGACCATATGTTCATCAATTGTCATATAAGTCATATCATTCCTTATTGTTTCTCTCTATGTCTTCTTTAGTCTCCCTCTCGCACGCTTAACAGACACCTCATTCATTCTCTCGCATCGTCTAACACGTACATCTCTAGGACGCCTTTGCATATTCAGATACCATCTTAACTTTGACTCCCTTATCTTCTCTTTAATAAGAGTCATGTCAATTTTCTCTTTATATGTTCATTTTTTATTTTATCCTTATATATCCACACGTGAATCTTAACATTGCCACGGAAAATTTAGTTTGTGAAACTCCCCAAAATTTAGTTTGTGAAAGAGGATCATTCACAAGTACTAACCAAAATCACCATGCAAGACTATCTTAGTGCCTAAACTTTATACTCAACGTGATGCATCCATCCCTAAGGACTGAACTCTGTAAATGTAAAATGCTCTGGCTTGTTTGTATCTTCCTCCTCCTCAGGATCTTCTTCTTCCTCTTCGTTCTTACCTCTTCATTTTCATCTTCTTAAGGAGGATCAGCCGGCAAGGGAGGTGGTAATGGAGCCCTCATTCGGCTGAATTGGGGAAATATGTCAGGTCTACGACCAGGCTTTGGCCTTTCCCATTCCTGTCACACTTCCACATGTTAAGAAATAGATCGTAACTAGCTAATTAAAATTTGTCCAAGAAAAGTTGTTCCATTATGGAAAAGGATACATCAGCGTAAGTGGTTTGTGACTGTCAAACTTTGAACCTACAGCAACAATGTCAACATAAACGAAGAAAGGATAGAACCAGTCAGAAAGGAAAAGCTTAACAAGATAAGAACAAGGCCCCATGTACATTGCAACATGGATTTGTATTAGTCTCTCAAGCCAAACGAGCACAGATAAATAATAAAATAAAGAAGCATCTTAAAAATTCAAAGAAATTTTCAAATCAATCCTCATTTGCGTTACACGACTACCACTTGTGAGGCCAATTGCTGAGCAAGTATCAAATGGGGAAAGAACATATGCAAACACAGAGTTACTCCTGTCAACTTCATCACATTCGCATCAAGTAACAGAAATGTGAAATTGTAGGAGCACAACCACCATAAAGAATGAATACCTTGATATGCTCTTTTTGACATTCTTATTGTTACTAATTACCTTCACATTCTGTACTTCACCCCTCAACGTCACTTCACCCAAAGTTTCTCACACCCACAGCCAGTGCATTTGTGATTCAGTACTGAAACATAGGCAGGCAATGAGACATGGTTTGAACAATGTTACTTGAGCTCTCCAAAATACCTGTCGTTAATACTGACTTGGCTTTGCGCTTATAGCATGTATGAATGGCAATATGAATGTAAAAGGTGTTGGGAAATAATTGCGGAACAGTGGAGATAACCACCACGATAATCGCTAGAACACACAAAAGTAATGAAAAATGATCAAGAAAACAATAAACGAAGAACACAAGATTTAACGTGGAAAGACCCTCAAGGGGAAGAAAAACCCACGGTGGCGGCAAGCAAGAAAATTCATTATCACTAATTGATTTTCGGTTACAATAGGGCAGTGTCTAACAGGGGATTTTATAGGGAGTAAAAGGATTAGCATGACTTATGGAATTTTCCTTTTTCATTGCTATCATACCAAGAATAGGACTCTACCGGATGTTCCTTATAGAAAAGATAAGTATGAAAATTTCTATCCAAAACAGGTTTCTCTCCAATCAAATCTCCAATCAAGGAATATTTCATCCCATAACATTCTGGTGCACTGCCGGGCTGAGGTCAACACTGTGTCGTTCAGCTCTGCTCGGTGTTGCTTCTGTCTAGCTCGGCACTACTCAGCCCTGCTCGGCAGTAGTTCATAACTCCAAGTCCTTTGAGCTCGGTCTCACTTCAGCTCGGCTGACTTCAGTTCCATCAAATTTAACAAAAGGTTTGTCAAGAAGATTTCAAGATGACTGATACATAGGGACAGGTTAAGGCAGTGGTAGCTATTTACAGAGGGAAGGGATAAATGGAGGACGTAGGGGAGGCAATGGTTGCTGTTAAGGAGGAAACAGAAGAGCACTCTTGGAGAGGTTTAAGAAAGGGGAATGAGGATATGGAATGGGAATGCTCCCACTGAAGGTCAATTATGATGGAAGGAACTTTGGGGCAACTAATAATGCGGAACAGAGGAAAAAATAGCCATGAACAAGCAGTGAAGAAACTAGCAAGTAAACAAGGACACTGGAAGACATGGAAACTTTAAATTTTACTGTCTGGATTTCATTACCAGACCTTCACATGAAACTTACACAAAGATAGCAGCAGATATTCTTTATAGGCCCACAAATTAGCAAGGGCGTTCTTCTTGCATTTTGCTTCAAAATGGTCATCACTTGTTGAAGTGTCTATCATTCGTTTGTACACTCTACCTCTTTGAATTGGATATCACCAGCTAAAAAAACTTACAGGTATCGCAATCCAAGTATAGTTTTCCATGAATTGGCTTCTCCGAATCTATAATCTTCAATGTTGTTTTCTTTATACATGTCGAGCACACTTATATTCATACCTTAAATCCTTACATCCGCCTTCGCGCCTCCTCCGGTGCTCAAGCTTGCCATTATTACATACCAGTCGAACACTTATAATCTTTGAACACAGAGCTTCGATCTAAGGAAATGCAGAGCTTCTTGGATTCTTTTTCCTTGCATATCTTCTTTGCAGCTATATTGTTGGAGGAGATACATCATTACCCAGTATATCTTAACGATATCGCTAAGGTATGAGAAGGGTAACTGGTAGTCAAACAATACCTCTGTCACAAGGAATAAAGAGTTTGTTTCTAATGAGACCCTCGGATATACATATATATATATGTATGTGTGTGAGAGAGAGATTTATAGAGAGCTGCACTATGAGAAGGGCATTTTTGGTACAAAATTGTTTCATTTACTGTGGATTTAATTTTTTTTTTTGTCCGGTTAATGAGTTTTCAGGCTAAATTTTCTTAGTCAAACCACAAATTGTTTAAAAAGTGTCTAGAACCTTTAACCTCAAGACAATAAGAAAGCTAAAGGTCGAATTAAAATTAGAAAATTTTTATGTATATTAAACCAAATCATATGAGATAAAAATGTAATTTTTCCTAATACTAACTCTACGGTACACTCTAGTTGGCTATTGACAATATTAAAACAAATGACGAGTAATGGTTGTGGAAATTTAAAACAGTAGGTCCAACTTGTCATGAATTAAGAAATGCATAATTATTAGATAGGGAAAATTTAGTTTAGGACTATTAAAGTTTGAATATTATAAAAAAAAAGTTTAATAGTTAAGAATTATTATAAAGGACACAAGGAAAATAAAAAAAAATAAAGATAAGGGCAAAAGACCCTTCGCCATAATTTAGAAAATTTTAATCGCCATAAATATTATTTTAATAGCTATTATTTTGATCGCTATTATTTTTTTAAAAAAATATATTAATTAAATAGAAATTAATTTTGATGCACTACTTTAATAGTGCATTAAAAATATATTTTATTAACAGTATTTATGACTTAGAATTGAATACATATACACAAATACACACACATATATAACATACATATACATATATAAACACATACATATGTGCATATATGTACATACATATATAGATATAGATATAGATATAGATATAGGCACAGGTATTTATGTATGTATAATAGATTTAAGATTCACATAGTAATTCGTTTTTCATTCATGTTGCAACAAAAGAGAAACCATCCCAGCAAAATAGCAGCAAAATAGGGGTTTGTGTTTCGATCTCCTCTCAAGGAATTGTAGGAAATGACTGTGTCACACCCCACCGCTAATTTATTTTCTACAATAACTACTTACAAACAAAAAAAACTTGTAGTCTTGAGAAATTTGATAAAGAAAAAAGAGTGAGAAACAACATTGCCAAAAAGCTGGTGCCTTTTCCGTCTTTTAGTGAACACTCAACAAAATAAAACCAGAAAGTATGATTCACTTTTCTTGAATCTTGAGTACCGATGCAAGAAGAAAGAGAATCACACCAGACCCTCTTGTATTTTTGATTGGATATCCAAAGTTCTAGATTTTGAACTTTGTGAAGAAAAACAATTTAGAGTATAAGCGAATTGATTACTTACCATTTCAAGAAGATACTGAGTTATAAAATTTAGTGTCCTCTGAATCAAACTAAAGGAAAAGCAAACAACTTTGGGGAAAACAGAGAGACAAGAATTTGGAGAAAAAAATGGATTTCTGGCCGGAGTTTCTTGCAAGCAGCTGGGGAAGAGAGTTTGTGGCCGGAGGATTCGGTGGAATAGCAGGAGTAGTGGCCGGATATCCACTTGATACACTCAGAATCCGGCAACAGCATTCCGGTAAAGGCTCTGCCTTTAGCATCCTTCGGAACGTTGTCTCTAAAGAAGGTCCTACTGCCCTTTACAGGGGCATGGCTGCCCCTCTTGCTTCTGTCACTTTTCAGGTGAATTCCTCTTTTTTGTGTTCAAATATGAAATATGGATGAAGGGGAGGAGGCAAAATTTGATTCTTAAGAGGTAAAACAGGGAATCTTTTCTCGTTTTGTATGTGTAGTTTCTTGACAAAGGTTGCAGTTTTGGTACAAGTCTATAGCTTGAAGATTTTTTTTTATGTGAAAAAGCATCTCAAACTTTTGTAAAGGGGATACCCTTTTGATAGTTATGTGCAAGAATTATGAAGTTGAGAGGATTGAAATTGGGAACTATCAAGTTTTTGTTTTAACTCTTAGATATTGATCTGACGGTTGTTAGTTTTCGGATTCCCATCCCCAATATCACAGAAGTTATAGATTCTGATGCTATATACTAAAGATTATTTATAGATGGTGGGAAGTATCCTGAAATATTCCTCAGATAAAGTACAGGAAAGATCCCAGGATCACATCAAGTTATGAGCAACTTTATATTCACTTAGTTGACTCTGACTTGATAGGACATATATTCTGTTATAGTTCATTATACTATGATATCAAATACACTTTATAGCTCATGCCATTTGATGATATCATCTTGTAAATAGCATACAACAACAACTACAATACCCATTGTCTTAGAAGTTTCTGTCTGATACCCATGTGTTAGAAATACACAGAGTTTGTTTTCCGATGACCCATAAAGAAAATTGCGTCAAGTTGTGTCGATCAACTAACATTTCACAATATAAGAAGCGTAGCCAATTTAGTGAGTCATTTTGTTTTATTCCATCATATTCCAAAGTCAATAGTTATTGACTTTATTGGAAATGGGAAGACATGTAAATAGCATAAAATTTACTAAATCATCATGTCACTTGATATAATAGTAGCGATATGCTCTCGCCAGTCATGACCTTCCCTCTTTCCCTCCTCTCCACTTTGGTCAGAACAGCTCACGCAACATCAATCCAGCAAAGAGGCAAAATGCAAGAACAATATCAAGATTTCCTTACAAAAAGGATAATAGCTTTGAAATACAGCTACTGCGTATTGGATGCCAGGTCATGTAGTTTACTACAGAGGGGTGATCACACAGCAAACTATTTGGTAGATAAGAAATTTTTTTGTAGCATAAATGCCTAGTTAAAAATGTAAACCTTATCAGATAAATTTCAGGGTACATGAGCTTTATGAACGCATATTCTCTGTTACTGGAAACAACATTTACAGAATTTTCCATCTTCTGTAGAATGCTATGGTCTTCCAGATCTATGCCATACTTTCCCGAGCATTTGACAAGGATACACGGCCTGGTGAACCCGGATCCTATATGGGGGTTGCTCTGGGAGGAGTTGGAACAGGGGCTATACAAAGTCTTCTGCTCAGCCCTGTCGAATTGATAAAAATCCGCCTACAGTTGCAACAGAGCATTCACGATGCACCCTCAAGTTCAAGAATCTACTCAGGTCCATCAGAAGTTGCGAGATCAATATTGAGAACTGAGGGTCTTCGTGGCATCTATCGTGGTTTAGCAATCACTGCACTACGCGATGCCCCTGCACATGGCTTCTACTTCTGGACATACGAGTACGTTAGAGAGCATCTTCACCCTGGTTGCAGAAAGAATGGCCAAGAGAGCTTCAGAACTATGCTTGTCGCCGGAGGGTTAGCAGGCGTTGCTAGCTGGATATCGTGCTATCCACTTGATGTTATCAAAACCAGGCTCCAGGCGCAGTCACAGTCGTCAATGAAGTACAGAGGCATAGTTGATTGCTTCAAGCAAAGTGTTAAACGAGAAGGATATGCTGTTCTGTGGCGCGGTTTAGGTACTGCACTGACAAGGGCATTTGTTGTGAATGGTGCTATTTTCACAGCCTATGAGACATCTCTGAGGTGCTTGTTTCACAACAGTACTCCTGCAACCATTCAGGCAGAGAATGCATTCTAGGTCCAGCCAAATTCTGTTATAAATGCCTCATCATGGGAGCTCCAGCCGGTGAACTACTCTGCTGAATCAAAATCTGTCAATGTCATTTGACACATTTACAACAACATTTCTCTATTGCCTTAAAGGCTCTCATCTAGGATGGATTAAAAAGGATCAGATTGTTCACACAGAGAAGTTGTTTCCAGTGTCGTCTGACACATTTCTCAACAAAAAAATTGCTTATGATGCAAAAACAGCCAAAGGAAAACATATCAAAGTACTTTACTAGAATGCAATTCACCTTGTACAGAGAAGCTGTTGGTTTTAGTCATGCCCGGAGAAATTAGATTCATCTATCACAATTTGAGTGACCAGTTGCAGGATCACCTCCAGAAACTTCTTTCTAATAAGTAGAATTGCATTTATGTCTCTGATTCATATGAGTGAATTTGTCATGTTTTATCCGTACACTGAACAGTTCACACATGATAATGTTTTATGTTTTTATGCTTGAAACAACCACAACATTACCTCATTGTCTTAGAGTTTTCACTTATGGCGGGGTGTAAGAAGGTCACATGTGTATGCAAATACATCTATGTGTTAGTAACACACAGAAGTTGTTTCTCGATGACCCATAATGAAAATTGCGTCAAACCATGTTGATCAACTGATCCTTCACAATATAAGAAACGCAGCCAATTTAGTGAATCATTTTGACTTATTTCATCATATTTCAAAGTCAAGGAAGAATGTGTCATTGACTTGAAATAGAAAGGGTTATCATATTTCAAAGTCAAAGGAAGAATATGTCATTGACTTCACTTGAAAGGGTTATCATATTTCAAAGTGAAAGAAACAATATGTCATTGACTTCACTTGAAATAGAAAGGGTTTTTATGCTTGAAACAACATGAAAATGAGATCCTGAGTTATGTGGATCAACTAGGAAAGAGAGACACAATGTATCTTATTACTTTCTCTATTTTCTTTAGTATGCGAAACTCTTTCCAGTCCATAGTAATCCAGTATGAAAACATGGTGACTACCAAAGAACCAGAACATGTAATTTTTTCAGTTTACATTTTATTTATATGAATGAATATCCTCCTCAACTTCATAGAACAATTACACAGTTTTTCATCACTAATCAAAGACCACACAATGCTGTTATACTGAAAAGTTTTGACTCTTACAATCTCAAACATACAAGAGGATCAAGCAGCCTGAAACCAGACTCCGAAAGCTGAAAATCCAAACAAGATCACTTAACAACCTCATCCAAAATTGGCTTCAATAGTTACTGCCTGTACCAAACTGTTCCACCCTATTCTCACAAAGATTAAGCCCAACCATTGCATCCTCTAAACCACTGCTCGCTTCGGCCAACACAATCGGATCATTGTAGTTCCTAACAGCCTGCACGATTGCGCGAACTCTACTATAAGGATCTGAACTATAGAACACATCAGGCCCCAAGAACACACCATCACACCCTAATTGCATCATCAGTGCTGCATCTGCAGGCGTAGCGATTCCTCCAGAAGCAAACTGCACTACAGGAAGCCTCCCCATTTGTTTAGTCTGAGCAACAATATCATAAGGTGCAGCAATCTTCTTGGAGAATGTAAAGACTTCATCTTCATCAAGATTTGTCAAAATTCTTATATCCCCCATGACTTTTCTAACATTGTGAACTGTCTCCATGATATTGCCTGTGCCCATTAAATCCCCTTGAGTTCTTATCATAGCTGCCCCTTCTCTCACTCTCCTTAAAGCTTCCCCGAGATCCCTGCAACCACAAACAAATGGAATCCGAAAATTATGCTTGTTAATGAAATGATCCTCGTCCGCAATGGCTAAAACTTCACTTTCGTCTATGTATTCTACTCCAATTGCTTCAAGGATTTGAGCTTCGGCGAAATGACCAACTCGGGATCTTGCCATAACGGGAATTGAAATGGAAGCTTTGATCTCTTTAACAATCGAGGGATCCGGCATGCGAGAAATCCCAGAATTTCTCGGTTCAGTAACAATAACGCAACAAGCGCCGGCAGATTCAGCGATCTTAGCTTGGTCAGGGGTGGTCACCTCGACAATAACTCCGCCCCGGAGCATTTGAGCAATTCCAACTTTAATGGAGAATGGATTCTTCTTGGCGTCTGTAAGAGCGCTGCCGCTGTAGACAGTAACTGCACCATCTTCGGCCATTTTGCTGAGATCTGTTTGTTCAAAATCCTAAATGAAGCGAAAAAAAATCAGAATCTGTTTGTCTAAATGCCTCAATAAAGTGATGGTCGAAGGGAATCGGGATTTCTCAATGTGCTATCATTGAAATTTAAAGGCTGCAATAAAAAGGTGAGGGAAATCGAGGAGGAGAGATTGGATATCACAGTCTACTTCGAGAAGTTTCGAGGAGCTTTGCTTTTTATAGAAAATACCTACCATGAAAATGACAGAGGAGAAGCTGCAAGAAGAGAGTGTTTTGTTACAATTCTTTTTATTATCTCATTCTCTAAAATATCATTTATTTTTCTTATCTCATTTCTAACCTACAATATGGAGAGATTTAATCCAAAAGCAAATTATAGTGACTGTTAAGATAATACACATTAGTGAAAACTTACATTAGTGAACATTTCAGAATTTTATATGATGAGCCTAATTCTCCCCATGATATTGTGCAGCTCGATTTAGCCAAATTCAATCATAATGATTGTCGATGGATAAATAGACCGGATGATGAGATAGACACAATAGTGTTTCACATGGGAGCATATGAAGCTCTCGGACCGGATGGTTTAACGCCAATTTTTTATCAACAAAACTGGTCTACAGTGGGGCCGACTGTGACAAGATTTATACATGATGCCTTTAGAACTCGTACATTCTCAGAACAAATGAACATGTCATACATTACACTCATTCCGAAAGTATCAAGTCCAAAGGATGCCTCCCTGTTCCGTCCAATTGCATCGGTTAATGTTGCAGTTAAAGTCATTACGAATATTATAGCTAATCAACTCAAAACAGTGGTTAGCAAGATAATTTCTCCAAATCAAAGTGCATTCATTCCAGGTCGCCAAGCTGCAGACAATATCATTATAGCACAAGAGGTGATGCACACAATGCGGTCTAAATAAGGGCGGTTAGGCTTCATGACTGTAAAGATTGATTTGGAGAAAGCATATGACAAGACGCGTTGGTCTTTTTTAAAACAGATACTTGAACATATTGGTTTTAGTAGTGAAATGGTGGATGTAGTCATGTTCAATATTACATCTGCTTCTCTTTCGGTATTGTGGAACGGAGAGGCATTACCACCTTTTCGCCCTAGACGTGGACTCCGACGAGGAGATCCACTTGCCCCGTACCTCTTCTTGTTGTGTATGGAGGTTCTAAGTATAAATATTGAGAAAGCAGTTGCAGCGAAGGTGTGGTCTCATATTCGTACGTCGAGATCCGGTCCGTGTATATCACACCTATTCTTTGCAGATGATCTTTTACTATTTGGAACATCGACAAATGAACAGGCTAATGTGATGGAACATATTTTAAGGGAATTTTGTGCAGTTTCTGGACAAACAATCAGTATCAGAAAGTCTTAAATATTGGTTTCAAGAAATGTTGCAGCACACTTCGTCCCTGATGCACTTGTTCGATTGGGGCTGCAGCGCACCACTGACTTGGGATCCTACATTGGTCTACCATTATTATTTGGTCGCGGAGGAAAGCATGCGTATGCACACATCATGGACAAGGTGAGGAGTCGACTGGAAACATGGCAAATATGACACCTATCACAAGCGGCTCGTTACTTGTTAGTACAAAGTGTTCTTTCTCTCATGCCCTCATTAGCCATGCAAACAGTGCATTTATCGACGAGTATACTAGATGACATTGATAGACTGATGAGACGTTTTTTATGGGGCGAAGTTGAATACAAGAAAACCGTCCATTGGTGTTCTTGGGACATTATTTGTCAGCCTAAGGATAGAGAAGGATTGGGTATTAACCGCTTAAGAGACATGAACTTATCAATGTTGGCTAAACTTGGGCGGAAATTTTTAGCTCGTCCTGATATCTTATGGGTCCAAGTTTTGAGCTGTAAATATGGAGATCTCATGTCGCGTCAGGCGAAACGAAACTCCTCAGCTTTATGGCGTCACATTCGATCCACTGTGTCATTACTTCTGGTCGGACTAGAATCATCCAATATATTGAACACGGATGTGCATGAACAACCGACATGGGCAGCTACGTCTTTAGGTAAATTTACGGTTGCAAGTGCATATGAAGTTCAAATATCGCGAGTTCTACCATCAGTTACACGTGAATAGGATGTCATTTGGGCTATGCAAGGACCTCTCAGATTAAACTTATTTTTGTGGCAAGCGTATAATGACTTCATCCTAACTGCGGCATTGCTTTATGGTCGTCATATAATTCAGGAGCCACGTTGCACTATTTGTGATAATGCTACCAAGGACTTTCTACACGCACTCAAAGATTGTCAATGGGCGAACAGTGTTTGGTGTCACCTACTGCAACCATCTACCCAAGCACCCTTTCTTAGTATGTCAAACTGCAAGGATTGGATTTCGGTCAATGTATCTGATTCGAGATTAGTTGATAACACTGACATTGAGTGGAGGTATGTTTTCCGTATGACACTTCACAAGATTTGGTACTGGAAGAACATGATCGTCCATAACCATGTTGACCATCATCCGGCTGTGTGGCAAATCTGTAATGAGGTTAAGGGAGACAAAAAGAAACTTGTTATTTCTTGTTGTCTTTTAGATATACAAAAATAGTGGCAGTGATAGTAAGTAGACAATATAATTGTACGTTGTACATGATGTACGTTTTTGTTATATGAATAAAAGTGATCCAATTTCCTAGGAAAAAAAAGATAATACACATTAATTCCAGCAAGAAAAAATGCCCAGCAAAAGAGATGATTAATTACTGTAACTTAAACATATTTT
>AP025047.1:7577030-7620027 GCA_036186865.1 Eustoma russellianum | reverse complement strand
AACGCCAACTACAAATACTACTCAAATGTCATCGATCTTGCTGCTAATTCTCAAATCCTAGTTGTTGCTTGTGCTTTGACAGAGGAAACAAAGCACATTGTGAACAGGAAGGTAATAGATGCTTTGGGTCCGAATGGGATTCTCATAAATATCGGTCGAGGTCATCATGTTGATGAACCTGAATTAGTGTCTGCATTGGTTGAAGGCCGACTGGGTGGAGTTGGGTTGGATGTTTATGAAAATGAACCTAATGTGCCAGAGAAGTTGCTTGAACTGGAGAATGTTGTTCTTATGTCGCACGTTGGAAGCGACACGGTTGAAACGTGCAATGCCATGGCTGATCTTGTTATTGCAAACTTGGAGGCGCACTTTATGTCTAGACCTCTATTAACTCCTGTAATATGAGGGACTAATGACATTGCTTTAGAATCTTTTTTGCTTAATAGCAAGTTATCATGTTGTTACTCTCCTTGATTCCTTGTTGAAGCTCGATCTCTCTGGTTTTTTGGTTTTGTTTTTTCCTGACAATTAGTTTGCTGCATCTTCTTTGATTTCATTGCATATGATAGGGCGTTCTCGATGCACTATGCCTCCGCGTTTGCGCAAGGTCCGGAGAGAGATCGAATCACTTTGCGATCTGATGTACGCAGCTTTACCTTACACTTTTTTGCGAAAAAAGCTGTTTTTGCGGCTCAAATCCGTGACCTCAAGGCCATAAAACAGCAACCTTACTAGTTTTTCCAAATTTCGTCCTTCTTTGCAAATGATATAGATGTTAAATACATGAGGTGTTAGATAGTGAATATTCAATACACATGTCATCATTACATGACTTTATTAGGTGGGTCAAAAGATGATAAAACATAGGAGTTAAGATATTGTATGAGAGACTTATCCTAAACCTTGCCATATCTTTTTTTTCCCTGCTAAATTTGACACTCAGGAGTAAGAAGTTAATTTCGACAGCAAAAACGAAATAAGTATTTTGTTGTGATAAAATTTGTGACACTCAATAGTTAGTATCGGGGAAAATAATTAAACTAAATAGTCATACCATTTTTATGGGTTTGGATCTCCTTACCGCAAACCCTCTCAGCGCGCTGCTCACCGCATGACACGTGGCAGCAGGGGTGGTGAGGCTAGATGCGGGTTACGGTGAGCAGCACGGTGAGGAGATCTGGTCTCCATTTTTATCTCTTTCTCAATCTCATGTTCTGAATGTTATCTCTTAAATAATACCATGTGCCTTAATATTTTAGTAAAGTAATATACATACTATAACATAGTACTATAAATTTAGTTTTATTATCATTTTTTGACGCATTGTAGTATAACTTATCAAGTGAATACACTCACGCCAGGGTACGAGTGATGAAGGTCCCTGGCTTTAGAAGGCTAAAAACGCAATAAGGCGAAATTTGAAAACAGTGGATCCGGACTTTCCGTTTGCGTCAGGTCTATCAACCCAAAATAAAATGACCCGTAGGACCAACAGTGCGGTTGAGATCACAACAGGCAAAAAGTAAGGTAAAATATAAGGCCTCTAATCACGCGCTGCCACGTGTACAAGTAACTATTTTTTAAAAACAAAAAAAAATTTAAACTTTTTCCACTTTTATACACGTGGCAATCTGTGATTGAAAGCTTCATATTTTACCTCATTTTTTACCTCCTCTGATCCCAACCGCCAACAGTGGGGTTGCCACTGCGAATTATGAGGTCAACGGGGGTTTCAGCCTTCAGTAGCCGTTAAATACGATCCTTTTTTACGTTTAAAACGACACACAAGACGCTGTAACCAAACGATTGTGGCCCACCTTGCCGTCCTTTGACCTAAACATCAGGGGTTGGATTCACTCATCATAAGGAGTACTGACTATGCCAAACCCAACCGTAGCGAATTCTTTTGTCTAATATCCGCCCATCTTAATTGCCTCATATGATAAGAGTAGGCTTGCTTTTCTTCTTTACCCATTCACTTAGCCCCGTCAAAGAAGGGAGAAGAGGAAGGTTCTTTTCTTTCACAACCTCGTCAAATTTTGGACTTAAGTGGCCCATTTCGTTGTGGCTTAGGTTTGGAATAGGATCCCCCACCGCAAGGGGGTGTGGTGACACGTGACCGCACGACAAGGGGTGGTGAGGCTAGATGCAGGTGACCCTCATCTAGCCTCACCACCCCTCCTTACTGCCACGTGTCGCGCGGTCACAAAGAGGATGAAGAAAGTTGGGGTGAGAAGATCCCAACCCAAAAAATTGACCTCTGCAACCAGATAAACTAATATTTTGGATCACTTGGCACATGACACCAGAAGTATTAAGACTGGTTGTGCGATGTACTAGTAGAAAAGTGTGGGCTGAATGAGATCGAATCACAATCAAGCAAATCCCATTCCGAAGCCGTAGTTCTCTCACACGTGTTTAACTCCTTCCTCCCCTCGTGCCGCTCCTCAATTCAAATCCTCCCCCCCCCCCCCCCCCCACATCCTTCTTTCTTTCCTTTCATCAACGTTCTTGTCCTTTTCACATTATTTGTTAAATACATCAGGAGAACCACTTCCACGCCACAAGTTTTACCACATGAAGTCAATAGGTTATACACATACACAAAACTCAAGGTATGTCGCAACATGATGTGGAAATAGTCAGTTTGATGGTATGACCGCATATGGACTTGATGAACAAATTTAGGTGAATCTGACACTACAGGCACATTGCTTTGTCTAACTCACTCCTGTTGGATGACAGTCACTCTTTCTCTATGACCTGTCACATATATTGTAGCTTCTTTTCTTATAATCATATTCGTATATTTGCATGAAAATGCCCCCTTTTTGCCACTTCAGTTTATCTTTTTTCCCATTACTTGAAAAAGTTGAGTCTCACCCGCATCTAGCCTCACCACCCCTTTGCTGCTACATGGCGGACAGTGAGGAAGGAGGTGATAGTGTGGGGGTGAGGAGATCCGGTCCCATAGTCTACTGCTTGGATAAGCAAATATGTTTCTTATATGTTTTTTCCTTTCGCTCCAAGCCCTTTGCGTTTCTTAATGCGGACACTTAAAGCTCGGCTGGTGTATGTGCTTTTAATTCTTGAGCATCTAATTCATCTTTTGCAGTTATGTATTTCACACAAGAAGATTGAATAACCATTATCTTTAACTGGAGCAACAATTAAATGCTTTCATCTCAAATTGAACTAGGCTCATTGTAATTATGTAGAATAAATACTCGCAAACCACCAAGATTCCCCTTCAAACTGGAGCATGAATACGTATCAAGTCGAGCTTGTTTCAAAGTATATTAATCCGACTCTGGTATGTGATAGTGAATATATGAGCTGATTGATGTCCAGTCTCGATGTGAGCTGGCACATCAATCCTTAAAGCTACTGTTTCCTCACAAATGGCAATCAACTAGGCCTCTCATGTAAGACGGGATCCAAAGCCATATAAATTGCTACTCCTATATTATTGTCATGTTACAAATTTCAGTGGCTAATTTCTCGTAGAAGTTGGATACTCCAATATGCGTTTGACCCAGACCAACTCATATAGTCTGGGGTTTTTTCCAGTACTTTGGTCTTGACTTGATCGTATTTTTATTTCCAACATAGTCAAGGAGACACTCTTCTTTGATTTCGGAATGTGATGGAACAAAGCAAAATGACTCACTAAATTCGTGTTTCTTATATTGTGAAGTATCAATTGATCGACACGCAATTTTCATTATGGGTCATTGGAAAACAACTTCTGTAGAAATTAATAACAAACAAGGCTGAATGTCAATGTATATTCAGACTTAGTTCTATGGAGTACAAATAATCCTACTTATATAAAGAGCCTTTCTAACGGCTATATTTACAACAGAGAAATTAATAACAAACAAGGCTGAATGTCAATGTATATTCAGACTTAGTTCTATGGAGTACAAATAATCCTACTTATATAAAGAGCCTTTCTAACGGCTATATTTACAACAGAGAAAAAAGAGAAAAAGTGTCTTAATGGCTATTTTAGACAACAGCAGCCCTTTGTTGTATATGTACATGTGAACAGTGAGTATGTGTACTGTAAGTGTATATGTTTCTATGTCATATTTCTATACTCCCCCTCAAACTTAATGCATGGGTAGGATGCAACTAAGTTTGGACCATGTAACTAGGAAGTCTCTTCAATACTTCTTCTATCACCAAAGAATGAGCCTTCAATCACCAAAAGAAAGTCTTTCATCCGGTCCATATTCAAAAGCAGACACTTCTTCAAATTCTGCCCATTAATTTTTCTCAGGATCAAGATCGCCATAGTAGATAGGATTGAGAACAATGACGTTGACAGATTCCTCCATCTCATGAGTCGTTTATCTTCATATGCTGCTATCTTCGATGGTGAGTTTGGAGCAACGGGAAGATGCGGGAAGATGTTCATCAGGCTGCTCTTCTTACTGCTCCAGTAATGTTTCCAGTGAAATCATGAAGGAAGTCATGTTGCCTTGAAGAAGTCAGTGTGGTTCCCTGCAGATAAAAATTTGTGAAAAAGAATTCTCCTGGGCTGTGTTCTGATCCTGCAATAAAACACTTTTATGTGAATATGAAACTGCCAGATTCCTCCATCAGCTGATTATTTTTGGCCATGCCTCCCTGCAAGACAATGATTATAAGACTCCATGATCCTAGAGAAAGCCTGCAAAAAATTATCCTGCAATAGCAAAGTCAGTTTAAAACCACTCCATGCGAAGTATCCCATGTATTCAAAGGGTCAGAATCTTGTTCATGTCCACCGGAACACCCCTGCATATGTTAGTGTAAAACTGGACAGCACCTGCACGATAGGGTTAGTTTAAGGTTCCTGCAGATTGAAGAGATTAGTAACCAAGAGAATTATGTTAAAGAACTGGAAAAGAGTAACTCCTTCATAGCATAGATGATAGTTACATAGAACAGTACACATTCAATAATATAATGGGACATACACAAGAGTCATTTAGATACTGGAAGATATAGAAAATAGTCTTAGTGGAACCTGATGGCAAATCCAACCACTTATGTTAAATACACAATACAACTCAGATGTTATCACAGCTAGATCACAAAAGCAAGACAGTCATTCAAAGGCATTAGAGGAAGCAGGTATAGGAATGTAGCCACTGGAGGGATACAATCAAGCTGAAAGAGACAACATCCATGCTTTAGATTCCAGAACACCCATTATAGTAGTCACAATGTTTTAAATAATTAGTTTTAAAAATCAGAGAAATATGATCAGAAAAGATTAGGGCTGCCACTACAGATAGATCAATTACGCTTAAGACAGGGAATGCTCCCCCTGAATCATATAATTCTTGAGAAGAAGAAAAACATAATCAAACCAAGATAATCTTCAATATATGCAAGAAAGCACAGAAGGATATACATGCAAGTTAAGAAGACCCCAAGACAGCCATAGCAGGTAAAGATTAATGTGCGTTCTAGCATTCTATTTTAACTGCTTCTCTAACCCAAAAAGCCAGAGCTTTCCCTTCGCTTTTGTCTAGTATATTCAAGATTAAATTTGTTCCTGCTGTGAAACATTTACTTTAACAAGTCCCTCAAACGAATTGTTACCAAGTCTTTGGAAAAGATGCCAAAATCAAGTGAACCATTAGTGACTCTTTTAACACTTGATGCAGAAACAAAATGGGTGCACCAAATAACATGAGTTCACAGATGAACATCCATTATATAGTTAACCAGCTACAGCAGAATTCTTAACATTGAACCATACAGCATGAGACAGGATGAATAATTATCAGAGAAGTGTAAGTAATGAAGAAAAGTTCTGGATAGCAGTGAACAACACCAATTAACAGAGATAATATCTTATATGCAATCTTGACACAAATATGAAGTAATAATATGAGAGAGGGATCTCAGCACCTGGGAGTTTGAATGTTGGAATGATTTAGCAGTTGGTTATCAATACAGAGAGCAGACTTATTTGGAAAGATGATTGGACATGCCAGAAGCAGGAACCGATTGTTGGATCCTTCGGTAACATACCTTTACCATCGGATATGAATTTGCAACTGAATTCATCATTACCATTTTCATATTAAGCAGATTATGAGAACAGAGAGTAGTTGGAACCCAAGCCAAAAAGCCAATGCATTGATATGCACAATCAACAGATTTGCAGTCAAGCGGCATTGGCTATGAGTAAAAATTTGCAGATGATTGTAGGTTACAATCAAGCCACACAATATAATTGAATAGACTTGATTGACACGTTAAAAACAATGAATCAAACAACATAAGTCAACCGCTTCTCAGAATTGAATCAGAGTTTCACAGGAGAAATCATATGGATTTCAGGCTTACTGAAATCGAATAGATGAGGAATACCTCACACTCATTCTCAACAACATAGATTTAGTGAATTCATCAACTGAGACACATATATATGATTTTGAAATCAGAGTTTGAACATGCAAACTCAATTTTTAGTGCACAACATGACTTCAATCACGAAAAACAGAGATGGGTTGATTACACCAAAACTTTACAGAATCAAATGCTTTCAAACCAGTTCGAGCACAATTCACAAGACCTTAGAATCAATTTTAAAAAAACTTAGAAGTGAGCAAGAGATGGAACCCAACATTTGAACATGCAAACTTAGACTCTTGAGATTTCAGTACGGTTTCAACTAGTCGCAGTTACGGAAACAGGATTTCTCCCAGATTAACCACAAAACTTTTCCAGAATTGAAAATTCTAACGGTTCTGAAGCACGACGTCAACCTTGGCAGAAGTGTTTTTTTTTTAACATGAAAAACCGTCTTCCTTGTAGTGTCACTACACTGGAGTGGGAGAACAGCTTTGTATCTGTATACATCAAAAACAATCCTAATCTGCTTTTCGGTATATGTGGGTTTGAGGTGCGTATACTACCAAAGATAAGAATGAGTCAAGAGGCATTCAGCAATACTAGCGATGGAGTGTGGAATCTGCAAAATGAGCAGACAAAAGACCGTACTGCCATTTCTTTCTTGGGAGTTGATGATGAGCACATGAAAGTGTTTGAGAATCGCGTCAGGCAGATACTCATGTCATTAACTTTAGAAGAAGCAAGAACTTATCCAGAATCAATTGACTTTTCAGATGAAGCCAGAACTGAAACAGTTTTCAGTCGATTGAACCGGATTAATGAATGGATCTTTTTAAAAAATATCAACCTTAAGCACATAGGCTCGAAAAAAAAATGAGGAACAGACCCAGAGACTCTTTGAGAAACTTTTCGAGGAAGCTTTAGAAAAATAAGGTAAAAGAAGAATAAATTATAAAAATATTAGCTTCTCGAGGAAGCTTTAGAAAAATGAGGTAAAAGAAGAATAAATTATGCAGTGCCAGCTGTTTTGTGTAAAGCAAAAGTAAGTGTGCCAGCTGTTTCGTGTAAAGCAAATATGTTAACAAGTGTCCTCTTAACCTGAACAAAAAGAAACATGTTAAAAAGATATTTAAGAGTTGAATTGAAGAAAATTTACTTTAATCGGGGAACAAAAATAGAGACGTGTTCCCAATTACTTCCTCCTTCCCCAAAAGCAGTGCACACTCTTCCAAGTTGTCCTTATTTCTTTTGGTGCACTTTTCACGCTGTCCTCCCTCATTTTTCTTTTCACGGTGCCAGTCATTATCATCTTTTTCCTTTTCGTACGAAAATTCTTCTTCTACATCATGAGAAATTTCTTTTTTCTCTGGTGTCGTCTCAACCCAATCCTTAAGCCTCACCAGCCTGGGACACATATACATATACTGTCTTGAAGAACACAAAATCACTCCAAGAGAACTTTGTCAATCCATGATATTCTTTGCCGAAGTCAGATCTCTGGGTATTCCAAAGACCAGAGGAGCATCGACTGAAACTTCTGTTCCTCCCGTAGAAGAGGCTTCCAATACAAACTCTCTTCCCAGTTTATCATCTGAACCCACTGCTTTATCCCAGTCTTCTGGTTTCACTGGAGCTACATCCAAACTACTATGCAAGTCCAGGCTTCGTAAATTTGATCAAATGCCGCGTACTTCAGTTCCTTTGATACAAATACCACATGAAATCCGATGGAAGATCCAGGATGGAACATTGATTCTTCTGGGTGAACACTTACAGAAGATTTCTTTTGGCTCTCTGGCCTTTGGCTCTTCATAGCCCATCCAAATAAAGATTTCAGCTATCAAAGATTTCTCTCTATAGCCAAGGCTCTTCATAGCCCATTCGTACAAACATTTCGGCCCTATCCAAGGCTCCTTATAACCTATGGAAAAAAAGATTCCGGCACTAAGCCAAGGCTCTTCATAGCCTCTTAAATGAGAAGATTTCGGTCTAAGCCAGGGCTCTTCATAACCTCTTGGAAGTTTATAGACATAATGGTCTTTGAGAAGATTTATGAAAGTTTATAGACTTATTGGTCTGAAGAAATGGCTCTCTGGCCTTTGACAAATTTTGAGGCTCTGAGGCCTTGAAGAAATAGTTCAGAAATGGCTCTATGGCCTTTGATGGAATTGACTCTGTGACCTTTGAAGAAATAGTTCAGAAATGGCTCTATGGCCTTTGATGGAATTTTGAGGCTCTGAGGCCTTTGAAGAAATAATTGCGAAAATGCATTTTTGCTTGTGAAAGAAGCTGAATATGGTTGGTCATCTTCTTCACAGCCTGTCATCTTCTTCACAGCCTCTTCACCACTGTATCTTCTTCTTTGAGCTCATGGCTCTGATACCATGTAGAAATTAATAACAAACAAGGCTGAATGTCAATGTATATTCAGACTTAGTTCTATGGAGTACAAATAATCCTACTTATATAAAGAGCCTTTCTAACGGCTATATTTACAACAGAGAAAAAAGAGAAAAAGTGTCTTAATGGCTATTTTAGACAACAGCAGCCCTTTGTTGTATATGTACATGTGAACAGTGAGTATGTGTACTGTAAGTGTATATGTTTCTATGTCATATTTCTATAACTTCTGTGTGTGTTTCTAACAATGGTTGCGTACATCCGGTCTCTTCATATCCTGCCATAGACGGGAGCATCTAAGGTAATGGCCAATGTTGTTGTTGTTGGTCCAGACTTTTGACCTAGAACTGTACGGCGTCTCATACTCTTCCAAGAGATCAGGTTATATCGTGCAGACACACAAGTTCTTACACTTCTATAGAGACACACTACCAACAATTATTATTTTCCCTTTCTTTCTTACCTTCAGAGGCTAAAGAATGTTATATCTACTTACCTGCAGGTTAAGTTGACAGAATATGTGGAGAAGCATGAATTTGTTGTTGATGCTGTCTAGGATGAGGAAGTCTCCAATGACGAGGGAAATCAAAACGCATGAAAATCTTGCTATATATAGATGCTTATGATATTCATGCTCAAAGTCCTTATTGATTTTGTTTTTGAATGGACCCTCTTTAGGTCTATCATGAAACAGTGGAACCTATTGTTCCGATCATCTTTCAACGTACAAAAGCAAAGTGCTTTGCTTATGGAAAAACTGGTAGCTGACTTGCTCATTCTTTTGGATAATTTTTGCTTGAAGAACTTCGTTTTACTTTCCTGGAGGGTAACATTAATACGTGGATGTGTCCCCTCATTTCATATGCGGATGATTACTCCCGCCTCCCTTTTTATTTTGTGCAAACCATTGCCATGGCCTTGAGATTTTATAAAGTACACAACTAAATCAGGGAAATTAACAGGCTGGTTAAAAGTTATTTGACAGTGAAAGTATTGGAGTCCTCTTCCAAATGGCAGCATAATATTACGAGGAATTTCCTAATTCTTTCATTTTTCTCTATTGGTTGATTCCTTTCGGACTTCATTCTCTTCTTGCTTGCTGCAGCATTCAAACTCCTTATGATTAATGCAGAGTTGAGACTGAGCTGTAAACAACTAAAGCACACACACTCTGCCTTTGCTATGTTTCCTTTGTTTCTACAATATGCATATTTCTCGTAAGACACCAACAACCTTTTCGACATCTTTTTCTTCAGCATGCTTAAGTTATTGCCCGTCTCATGATACTATCAGCTATTTCCTATGAATTAAAATACAGTTCATCTCTTTAGATGATTAACTTTCTTGTTCTGGGTACTGTCCCTTTTCTTCCCTACTATCTTCTCCTCCCTGAAATTCGGGTCTCTATCTGAATTCTGTTTCACCACCCCCGGTGGGAAACATATCTAGATACAATGAGCTACCTAATTGGATTTTCCAGTTATCCAGCTGCAGAGCAACTGTATGAAAGTCAGAACAAGAGAAGGCCTCCCAAGGGACAGTAGGAACTGCGCTAATGGTAGCAGACTGCATGTCGAGAAATTCAGGGCGGTGAACTTATTGGGGATTACTGATGAGGTGCGTGTTAGGCTGAAGTATGAAGTAAGAAAAGGGAGAAGACAGAGTGAGCATTGAGAGAGTAGGTAGGGTTAGGGTCTGGGAATTGGGATATTTACTGATTAGACCACTTCTTTTTTTCCTTTTAGTTTGGCATAAATATTTTGAAGATTGCACAATTGTAGGTCATAAAATTTCGGCTAGAAGGTGTTGACGGTTAGTTTGTTACTTAAAGGAGTATCTGGTTTGAATGGATACAACGTGAAGACATAACCATGATTCTGTATTAAGCATCTCAATTCCTTTTCTTTCTTCTCAAGTATTTTTTGATAGTGTCCTTGTCCAGCATTGAAGTTTCTCTAATATTGGAAAATTTCTAAAGCACATCAAACAATCTCTCTTAATGTTCTTCACCAAATAGCTAGTGCATCAAATGTTTGTTATCCGCTTCTATTTTGTATGTTCTGACATAATATCACCTGGTTTTTCTGATCTTTTTGGCTCCAGGAAGTGGAAAGACTTATACCATGAAGCCACTTCCTTTCAGGGCATCTCGGGATATCTTAAGGATCATGCTTCATACATACAGAAACCAAGGATTTCAATTGTTCGTAAGCTTCTTCGAAATATATGGCGGAAAACTTTATGATCTTAATGACGGGAAGTATGAGTCTCAGAATACTTTACATTGTTGAATTTATGTGCAGCCCTTGAAGTTGTCTGACATTTATTTGTACCTTCCCCAGAAAACTTTGCATGAGAGGGGATGGCAAGCAGCAGGCGTGCATTGTGGGTTTACAAGAGTACATAGTTGTTGATGTGGAGACAATTAAAGAGCTTATTGAGAGAGGGAATACAATAAGAAGCACAGGCACCACTGAAGCAAATGAAGAATCTTCCTGGTCCCATTCTATACTTCAGCTTGCTGTTAAGAGGACCGTGGATAGAAGCGAAACCAAACCTCCTCGACTTGTCGGAAAGCTCTCATTCATCGATCTTGCTGGAAGTGACCGTGGCGCAGATACTACTGACAATAATAAGCGATAATTTATCAGTTGATGGATGTAAAGCCAGCATTATCCAAAGATTGTATATGTATGCATTATCAAAATACTAAGTTCATGCCTTCAGCATGTGTCAGTTAGATATCAAGCCTACATGTGGTCCATACGTTTGCTATGTGTTTGTGTTTCTCATTAAAGATTATGTTACTAATAAGTTACATCAGCAATACCTCTATTCTATGAAGTAGGAAAGCTGTCGTCTTGAAGATGCTTGATGGCTATGAATTAAAGTGTTCAAGTGATTAAGAAAATTTTTAACTACTCTTGGTATTTAATTCCCCCATTTTGGTGTTAATATTTGCCTTTCTGATGATTCTTCAAATGTTGAAATGTTGCTCTTCCCGCAGTTAGCTCTTTACAATTCAAAAGTGTGGCCCTTTCTTATCCCTGTTAATTACCAATTTTGTATGTATAACCTTTACATTCATGATGCAAGTTCTGTCATGAATCGTCACTGCTGACGAATACTAGATAAGATGCTGCTATAGTTTATATACACTTACGTGTCTTTGCTTCATTTTACTTTCTTTAACGTGATTTTCTACTTTTATTGAGTTACATGGTAAAGTGTTTTCTTTTGTACTTCCACACGCTGAAACTCATTTCTCTACTCTATGGCATGGCTGCTCCAAAACACAGAATGGAAGGTGCTGAGATCAACGAAAGTTTGCTAGGACTGAAGGAATGCGTTAGAGCTCTCGACAATGATAATGCATTCCTTTTAGGGGCAGCAAATTTACTGAAGTACTTGGAGATTCTTTTGTTGAGAATTCACGTACTGTTATGATATATTGCATATAGGGCTGTAAACGAGCCGAACGAGCCGAGCATTGCGTTGTTCAAGCTCTGTTCATTTAACTTAGCGAACGAGCCGAGCTTGTTCGTTTATTTAAACGAACATATTTACTTGTTCAAGCTTGGTTCGTTTAACTCAACGAACAACATTAACGAGCCGAACACCTTAAACGAACGGTGTCACTTACCGAGCTCGAACAGAAAAAGGTGTTCAAGCTCTGTTCATTAACCTTTTATCCGAGCCAAGCTCGAGCTCGAGCTCGAACTAAACGAGCCAAACAAACGAACGGCTTGGTTCATTTACAGCCCTAATTGCATATCACCAAGCTCAGGATCCTGTGAACACACGTTGAACACATTAAGATATTGAGATAGGTAAAATAGTATCCTTTTTGTTGAAATAGAGTAATGCTAGTATGGATTTTCTCTGGATTTGTCTATCTTTTAATATTTCTTTAGTTATTGCTTTTATTACTATGATTAAGGTAGGACTTCCATCATTTATTTGTCTCTGTTTTAGGGTGAAGAGTCTGTCAAAAGGGGCCACGACCAAAAAGGAACGTGCAACCTCAAATATGAAGGAAACTATGCCCCGGCTCCAGTTTTACCCCCTACTTCAACATATGATGATGACAGGAGATTCATGGTAAGAACAGACGGACAGAGATGAATACGAGGAAGAGTATTATGAGCAAGAGAAGCCAAATTTGAAGAAGAATGTGAAGCTGAAGCTGAAGCTTACAGTTACTCTAACTTGGAAGATAAAGCAAGGAGGGTCAATGGACAGATGAAGTGGAAGGAACCAGTAAAACCAGAGCCCAATTATTCAAATCCTGATTTTTTTTCTTTCCCATTTGTGGTTTATCTCAGGAAGAGGAGGATATGGTAAATGCACATAGAAGACAAGTAGAAGAGACCATGGACACTGTAAGAGAGGTATGTTGCATTTATTGGATTTTGATTGGTTTATTATGTTTTTCAAGTTTGTGGGCTTAATCATGTTAATTTATATTCCCTCCAGGCTCTTGTCATCGTCGCGATCTTCTTTTGTGTTTGTTTCATTGACAATCTGATCTCATTTTTGACAACCACTTCTTGTATCTTCAGGAAATGAATCTGTTGGTTGAGGCTGATCAACCTGGTAATCAGTTGGATGATCACATATCAAGATTGAATGTCATCCTCTCTGAGAAGGCAGCGGGCATCCTACAATTACAGAATCGGTTGGCTCAATTTCAAAGACGCCTCAATGAGCATAACGTACTCGTGTCTTCTAGTGCTGGTCACTGAGTTGAGATTCTGATGGATAAATCAGATATAAGTTGCTAACTCACATTGACTTGAACCAATATCAGATTTGGTTTGAAACAGTCTCCTTCCTCTGCGTTCGAAGGGTTTTTGCGTGTATTCTAGACTTAAGCCCTTGCTGCATCATACAGTTACCTTTTTTTTCTTGCGCTTCTCAGCATTTTGTATTGTTGGATTAAACTCATATCATTGAGGAGTAGAAACTCTGAGCTGATGCTATTGTAAACTGTGAAGTATGGCATATTGGTATTTCAAGATTTATTGAAATCAAAGGCACGACTGGTATGAAAAAGATCTGAAAAACTTTCAGCATTTTTTCATCATTGTACTTGTATATCTACTACCTTTTTTCCAAGAACGTCGGTCAAGTTTAGCTCCAAAGTAGAGGACCTAAAGGTAGGAAAAGTGATAGCTAGAAGCGATAAGAATCAGAAGCCGGATGTTCATCTTCTTGTAAAGATTCCATGGCCACCTGATAATTTGTGAGGCATTGGCCTTGGCTTTGAGCACTGAAGATGCATCTCCTACAGAGGATCATAGAGAAGGTGTAACATGGCCCTGCATTCCCATACAACCACAGGTACTGTCTCTGCCTGTGCAGGATCTGTC
Organism: Eustoma russellianum; assembly: GCA_036186865.1. Classification (NCBI taxonomy): domain Eukaryota; kingdom Viridiplantae; phylum Streptophyta; class Magnoliopsida; order Gentianales; family Gentianaceae; genus Eustoma; species Eustoma russellianum. Next base: position 7,605,895 of record AP025047.1, on the reverse strand, counting down.
TAACACAAGAAAGAGACTGTTGGCAGTGAGCTTCTTTTCATGAGCCTTTTTAATGCGTTTAGATTCAAAGAAAGATGATACATCAATGGTATAGAAGCTTCTTGCACATCATAAATCTTGCCAAAATGGAATCAGTAACCATTTAGTCTGAGAATCAAAACTGGAGACCAAAGGTTCATATCTGAAAACACAAGCCCTCTGTGCTTGTGACTCCAGAGAAAGGAAAATTTTAGTTTCACTAAATATACAGTGTGTGCTCCTTTAGTAGGTGTCCATTTCTACATACATAATATTTTCGCTGGAAAAAGCTGAAACTTGCTTTTATAAAAAAAAATACCAAACAAAATAAAGTCAGTCTAGTCTCAAGGATTATCAGCTGAGGGAAAACAGCATCTTGGATGGAAGATTTTCAACCATCAGTGCATTTGTTCATACATTGAAAGTTTGACATCTGTATCAATAGGATACTGTGTTTATGAACAGTCTGCTTATCAATGCAGAATTATCATCACATGAATTATCTTATCCATACAGACGAAATTAACATTAAGCACTTCAAAAAGTTGCAAACAGAGGGATTTCATTAAAATATTTACTGAATGATACATGCAATATCATCATGCATTGTGGTACACTTTTGTTACAAGAGTGAGAAAACCAGAGGATAACCAAGTTCCAAGAGAGAGAAAAATCTAGTGTCTAATGCTTGCCCTAAAGAAATTCAACCAAAATCTCTGCTTTTCCCTCGTCTCATCATCATATCTGCCTGCCTAGAAAAGAAGTTGGACACTTCAAACTTCCCAGATAAATTCATCTTTTGGGCCAGCTCCTCCAAGACATTAGCTTTACCTGCTCTTGAGAAATCAGCTGCAAATTTGTAATAATCAAGTTGAGGTGCTTTCATGCCCTTCTCTAACATTTCTTCCAAGTACTTACAAGCTTGGGCTGATCTTCCATGCCTTATAAGTCCTCCCATGAGAACAATATACGAATTCTCATCCGGACAACAACCTCTCTTAATCATCTCCTCCCAAACTTCACACCCCAAGTCACAGTTCCTATTCATGAACATTAATTTCATCAACATGTTATATGTGTGGATAGTCGGTTGAATGCCGCTCTGAATCATCTTCTTATATAACCTGATTGCATCATTTGTCATTCTTCTGTTCATCATCAACTTGATTAAAGCATTGTACGTGTGCCCATCTGGAGGGCAACCTTTCTCTTTCATCTCCTTCAATAATGCATACACCATATCCATCTTCTTATCATTTCCATATCCAGTAATCAAACATGTATATATCGCAGCATCAGGTTCACTTCCAGACGAGAGCATTTCATCCAAGTAACCAGCAGCTTCTCTCATTTTGTTTTGCTTGCATAAATCCCTAATTAATATCGTATAGCTTCGGACATTAGGATCAGGACCTTTAGCCTTCATGATCTCAAATAGCTTGATTGCATCAGATGTTTTCCTACACTTTAACAAACCCCCAAGCATTATATTATGGGCAACAATATCAGGCTTCAATCCCCTATTTATCATCTCATTCCACACCTTGCCAGCCTCCAAGAGGTTCTTCACTCTGCACCAACCATTGAGTAAAACAGTAAAAGTCTGCAAATTTGGTGTAAATCTGTTCTCCAGCTTCTCAAACAAAGTTTGGGCCTCTTTTCCAAGCCTAGCCCTGCCTAACTCATCAAGCAAGCAATTTATAGTCTCAACTCCGGCTTTAAAATTATACTTCTTCATCAACTCAAAGATCCCAAGAGCTTTTTTCCTCTCTTTAGCAGCTACAAAAGCTTTCATCGAAATAATAAACGTCTCCAACGTAAGCTCACCCTTCTCTCCCATTTCTTCAAGAATCGATACCATTGTCTCGAATTGCCTAGTCTTTCCAAGTACGCTCATCATAGCATTGTAAGTTCTCGAATTGTGCACATAATCACTATTATTTCGCGAAGCCCAGCAGAAAAACCGAAATGCTGGCTTCCAAGCATGTTTAAATCTCTCTAATACATCCACCACCAAATCATGGCTCAAAGAAACCCCACATTCATCTAAGACAGCCTCCATATTGCGATCCAACGCAAACAATTCATGAACAACCCTGCATACTCGATCCACTTCTTCAGGATTCGCCTCGGACTTCACACTTTCAGCATTGTCACTACAGGATTCCCTTTCGGATTCACTATCATAATCTACATTCTCCTCGCAATTTCTCTCAGTTAAACTACAAACACCCCTTGAACTTTGAAGACCAAAACTAAAAGGCACACAAACAGAAGCAGACCTAATTGGAAGAAATCCAAATCCAGCATTTAGCTTAGGAATCAATGGCAACTTTTCTTGAATATGACAGAACTTAAAGGGGTGTGGCAAAAGACATGGAATTTTACAAGAAGCACTATAGAAACTACAATCAGTAGAAAAATAAAGCAAACGAGACAAGGGCAAAGTGCTACTGTTAAAAATCCATGCTTCCCGCCGTGAAGTTCCTCTTCTTCTTTGTATCCACGAAGTGCTTTTCTCATGAAGGGTGGAGTTGCCGGTGAATTGGGCATTTCTATTGAAGTGGGATCGTGAAAAAACTTTAAAAATTTGATCTTTATGCTTTTCCAATCGAAGAATCATTTCCATTGCTCCATTTAATCCTTACCCACTAGAAAGTATTGAGCCGTAGTAGCAGAATGTCTGCTCTAATTTTCTGACAGAAAAGGCAATATCATTGGGGACGAATTTGTCGCTGGGTTAGGTTTGAGAGGAGCAGTTGCGGTCCTGTAAGAAGAGATGCGCCACCATCTTCTTGAGGGGAAAAAATTTGGTAGCTTTAGCTTATTGATTAAACAAACGGCTGTCGGTCAGTTCACAGTGTTCCACAGAACCTAACTGATGTGAAGTCACACTAGACCGAAAAGCTTGGATGAAAAAGTTCTACCATGATTTCAAACGGTTTTATCGTCTCAGTCCGATTTTTATGTAAGATGAATTAGGTCATTCAAGGGGTTTTCAGATGAAATGTATAAGATTTAAAGCGTGTCTCATTATAAACTTGTTCCAATATAAAAAGTTGGTGGTCAGAAATATCCAGAGGGTATTGAAAGCTATATAAGTTCATAGATTCAGTTCTTTTAATTATTATTATTTTTGATATGGAGTTCTTTTAGTTTTTAATTAGTAATCATAATAGTAAGATATACGTCATCAACACTCCTTTTTAATAATTATATGCTTAATCAATTATATATATATATATGTATACATATATATATACATATATATATAAACAATAAGAATATCATGTCATAGATAATTGTGATTACGCAAGTGTTATGGTGATCAATGAGTAACTATTAAGCACTTATGAATCAATAAAATAAAGAGTAATTGATATATAGCAGTGATGAAGCAAGTTGACCCAATTATTATGTTACTTATTGGTGATTTAGCAATCACTAAGATTTACTCAATAACTCCATAAATTTATCTTGTGATTAAACCCAATAACGGCTGCATAACCCTTACTCGCGAGAATTATAATTAAACCCCTAGCTAGTAGAAGGTAATGAGACATTTCGAATAAAAGATAGTGACAAATAACGAGGAAGCCATTGTTTGTTTTATTTAATACAAGCGGCTGACTTTTGGGGTTTAAAAGGATAGAGTAGAGGAATTTTTTTTACTGTGCCATATTTGCCAAGATCGTTTGTGACATTGCAATTAGAAAGACGTAGGTTTGAACTAGGACATGCTATCTCAGTGTGTACTGGTTTAAACTATAATATCTGATCAAATTAGGTCAAAGAGTTGTTGGCTCAATTTACAATCTACGTCTTGTGTGAGTTATCTGGTAAAAGTATTATCAATCTAAGATTATTGATTTACATCATTCACCAAACTTATTAAAACTATTAAAATAAAACCCAGAGTTAAAATATCATCTCTTGCATCTAAATTTGCTAAGATGGGCTTCTTACAGGAAGCATTATATTTGGAAGACATTTGAGGGATCACTCAACTTGTGAATTGTGCAACGGTACTTGTGAGGATATGCTACATGCATTGCGGGATTGTGAGTGGACAAGACGTTACTGGGGCCGCTTTACATCTCAGTGAGCGGGTACAAATGAATCTGACTGATGCTATAGGTAGTCCGAGTGTATTGGAAGAAGTCGTAAGGGTATATGGTATTGATATAACCAACGTGTTTATGAAGCCGTATGGGTATATGTGTGTGAAGCCGTATTGGGTATATAGTATTGGTGTAATCAATGTGTTCATAAAGTTTAAAGTTACTGTCACCACTTCATATCTGGCGTTAGATCCGCTCACCGCAAGGTCAGCGACGGATCCACTGTTTAACACTTGACAACAGAATTAGTGATGTTGGAAAAGGGATGAGTTAACAAAAGGCTGTAAGGATAGGTGAGGTCGGGTCACGCTCACCTACTAAGCAGATCCCATTCTCTCACATTTTTGTTGCCGACGTAATTCGGTGTGTCCATAGTGACGTGGGTGCATGATAGGAGTGTGTTAGACGGCCCTGGTAACCATGTAAATACTACTTAGCTGTTTAATAATTTTTCCAAGTGTGATGTAAGTTTGCTTCTATGAATAAAACATCGCACTTTCTCTCAATATATAAATAAATAAATATATATATATATATATATATATATATACATATACATATATATATACATATACATATATATATACATATATATATATGTATACACATATATATATATGTATATTATATATATATATATATATATATATATATGTATATATGTATGTATAGACACACACACTTTACAACACGAGAATTGCGAGACAACACCAGAATCAGAAATTGAGAGGTGAGCAAGGCCAAGGACATTCCAGTTGACCTGGTACCAAACTGATGTTGGCTTAGTGATCAAGAGTTCTGTGTCCTTTAAACCTAAGTTTGAGTTTATAAATAATAAAAGTAAGGTTTGTGTGATCACCGATTTGGCTTAGCAAAATAGAGTTTTTTTTTCCACTTGTTTAATTTAGCATGTTTTGATTGATGGAAAAACTATTATATTATTTGTGTAGTACTTTTTTAAATATGAATTGGTTGATTTTTAATCGATCACATAATCATCTCTTAAAAATTGTTTTTTATATACTATATAAAAATAGGACATTGGATAAACTATGTCAACAGATTTTTGAGGAAAGAAATTAAATTTTGTCATTGTTTGTGAGTTTCAGTATGACTAAAGTTTATTAGACGAATGGTAATTACAATTGAAAGAATCGAAGAAACTATGAGTTAATATACGTTCTAAAGTTGAAAATATCATACAAAATCGTAAAAAATAAGTTGTCTAATGCAATTCTTGAGTTGTATTATTTATAGTCTATTTATTCTTTTTAGAAGATGACATGCCGCTATTCGGATTCAAACCGAGATGGTTCTAACAATGCTTCCTAAGGGAGTGGAGTTCGATTATTGGAAAAATGAGATTTTCTTTTTCTTTATCAAGAAAAGTCCATATTTTTGATGAACTTGACTTTAAGGAATCTGTAATTTTTATGAAAATTTTGATACGCATTTGTGTTTTTATATAGAAAATTTGGTGTCATTTGATAGATATAACGAGTCATACTTGAAATAAAGGGAAATATGCTTTGCTCATTTGTTAAAGTCCAAGTGCAGTTTAGAAGAAAAAGGTTCTAACAAAGTTTAATTGATGTTTATGCAAGGTGGTGAGAAATTAAAGAAGGAAGAGGGAAGAGAAAAAATTGAAGGGAAAGAAAAAATCGTTTGTAGAATGTTATGCCCCGCACCCTCCGTAAAATAGTTAGAGGATAAAAAGAATATTAAATGCGATTAATGACAATTAATAGAAATAAATTAAGAATTGAATATTAGATTTATTAGTATTTATTAAGGGAATAAATGATAGAATTAAGTAGTATTTAATTTAGAATTGAATATTAGAATTTTATTATTTAAGATAAATAAGATAATAGGATATAATTTAGAAACTCAAATCACATCTTTTCCCATATCAAAACTGACAGGAAGTCAGTTTCTCCTTATTTCAGAAAAGAAACCGACGCCAACTTCCTCTCATTCCCCTAGGCGATTTTCTCCATCTCTTGCAACCCTAGGTGAAAGTTCTTCAAGATTTTCAATCCGTTCTTCGTTCGTTCTTCAAATCTTCTTCGAGTAATCAAAGGCAAATAATCTACTTATGGGTTCCTACGATTTATGAATGCTAAAAAGGCCTATTTTTGCTATCAAATTGGATCACCATGCAGTAGTTTTTTTCCGTGAATCTATATGTGATTTATGTGTTTTGTTTTCGAGATTTGGCCGCTATTTGATCTAGATCATTGTTGTTGTTGTTGTTGATTATGTGAGATCATGCAAAACCCAATCCCTTGAATCCCTATTTGTGCTATTTTCGGATGGAAGGAGAGGGGAGTGGAAAAGGTGAGGTTTTGGGTGTGGATTTGATGAATGATGTGAGTTCTAGGCTTGAATCTTTGATATGTATGTGAAAGATTTGTGTTGGTGAATTAAGGATGGATTGATAGTGAGGATTAGGCTTGGAATGGTTGGAAGAAAGTTGGAAATCGATTGGGATTTAGATCTGCAGTTTCTGCAGAAATCGCAGGATGAAAATTCTGGAAATTGATGACGTCGATCGATCGACATCAGGGTATGACGTACGTCGATCGATCCATGTCTAGTTGGTGAGAGACTGATGTGCTTCAGATGAACGTAGATCGATCGACGTATAAAGGGTGAGAGATCGATGTGTCTCAGATGTACGTCGATCGATCGACGTAGGTTGAGTGAGAGATCGACGTGCCTCAGATGGACGTCGATCGATCGACGTCAGGGTATGACGTCCATCTGTTTTGTGGGAAAATAAGGGAAGAAAGGGGGAAGCTAGGGGATCCTTTGGGTGGTCTTAGGGATTTCTTAGGACCTGATTGAGGTTAGTCTAAGTCTTGGGAACACGACTTAAGATGGTGAATCAACGGTGGACACTTCGTAGGGTATTTGAATCGGACTCCAAAGTGAATGACCTAACGGGTTAGGAATGAACATATGAGGCTCTACAGAGTTCAAAAAGGGGAATGTGGGGGTTCCTACATTATCCTTTGAGTTCTAGAATGAATGTTTAGGTGATGTGGACTTATCGGTAAGGATACGCTCGAGTGTGTGAATGAGGTGAGTCTCGAATGATCGATTAACGTTTGAATGTGATTGAATGATGAGAAGTCGTGCATTTTTTTGCATCATGGCACTTGCATTTGCATTATGTTTTGACAAGAGTGGTGCCTCGGCACAGAGTATAAAGTTTGTGAAATGAGCTGTGATGCATTACAGGGTATAAAGACAAGGTGTAACCATCACAGGGTATAAAGTGAGCTGTAATGTGTCATAGAGTATAAAGACAAGCTGTGGTATATTACAGGATATAAAGTTAAGTTGTGGTGCGTCACAGGGTATAAAGACAAGTTGTGGCCCGCCACAGGGTATAAAGTTATGTGACCGGACATTGTGACATGCATTGCACTATTTTGAAAAGTGAAGCATAAGCATTTGGGGTTTGTGTAGTTTAGTGCACGCTTTGAACTGACATGCATCACGTGAGTCGTTACGGTATGATTGAATTGTAATTGGATGGTTATTGAACGGTTGAATGCTTATTAATTGCTGTTCTTATTCCGTTACGCTATAAATCTATATTGTTGAAGTTATACAAGACATGTGCCACATCAACCCCTTGATTTAAATACTACTCATGTCTTGCCATGCGTTGATCCCGTATGTCTTATAAACGGGTGACTTGCTAGCATTTTTTGCTAAGGGTACTACCATTGTGATGTGAGCCTGAATATGATATGATTTTCATAGAGGATGACGGCGAGTGGGCTGAATAGGATGCTTAGAGCTCATGTTGGAAACTGTTCTAGACTGTCTTTTAATATTCCAGCTTTTTTTTCATTTATTTGAGGACTTAGATGGCTGCGTCCATAAACAATCCTTGATGGTTACATTAGCTTTCGATGTACAGATTTGATGGTTTAGAATTATTTTATACATGTTTCCGCGCTTATTCTCTTACGTCATTGATGATGTGCTTTCGAGAGATGAGACGTCTTGTAGTCTTCTCGGTAATCTACAACTGGTGCACCGGTTCGGATCCGCTGTCCGGGTCGGGGCGCTACATTGAAGCTTTTTTTTCTCTTCACATTTATATGTTTACTTAGCAAGATTAAGGAATGGCAACAACATTCGTTGTTTGGGAGTAAAGGTAAGATTCTTTACGAGCTGGAAGGAGTTTAGAACGAAAATAATAACGAAAAATTATGTTAGACTCTTTGTATGAATGCAGTTTCACAACAAATTTTTTTAGATCTACTGTTTATTTATACTGAGCAACTTTTATTAAACGACAACCTTCTTCCTAAGAATCTTGAGATCCCCAGAAAGCTTCTCGAACAACCTGTAAATCACTTACACCATAATTTCTGCTCACATAACTGATTCAATTCAAAATACAAAGCTTATGTTGACAAACTCCGAAAACTTACAATAGCAAAGGGCTCGAACTTCTGAAATTTTATTGATGAAAGGGGTAGGGATGAGCAACGGTCCGGTTTCGGTTCTGACGGTTCCAGAACCGTTGGAACAGGAAATCATTTAGCATAATATTTTTGGAACCGAACTAAAACTATGAACATGTGGAACCTTGGAACCGTTTAATACGGTTCGGTTCCGGTTCAGAACCGCAAAACCGCCAAAGCAAAAAATAGATTTGTTTAAAAAACAAAAAACCAACATACGTATTAGCTAAAAACCAGGAAACCACTTGGATACTAATGCTTGAGATCTCATGATAAGATTCACGGTAAAAAATGGGAGAAACTTTTGAAATGCACATTATCTTAGCTAATATACATATTAGCTAAAATGCGTATAAATACTTGCCAAGAATATGCATTATCTGAGCTAATATGCATATCTTTGTCCCCCTGTGTCCAACAACCTTGATGTTACATTTTGGAGGACTAAAACAAACAAGGCATTTAAACTTCCTAGAAAGAAATTGTCGAGATGTTCTCTTTGTTAAGGAGGACCATAGATAAACTGGAAACTGTCAATATAGACTACAAAGTAAGCAGCCATCGTGATATAATAGATGAAATCGTAACTATTAATTATTATTTATAAAAAAAATATAAAATGCTATTATTTATACGGTTCAGTTCCGGTTCTAACGTTTTATGAAAATTAAGAACCGAACTGGAACCATGAACCAGAAATCCGATTCAGGAACTGAACCGTTAAAGTTATACAGTAGCAGTTCGGTTTAAAACTCATATTTTCGGTTTGGTTTCTGTCTGATTTTACGGTTTTCAGTTTTTTTGCTCACCCCTAGAAATGGGTGATCAAAATAGGGTACACAGAGACCTATTTATAAGTTGCAAAAACTCCTAAAACTTAGCAACAAGAAAAATGAATATCCTATCTAATTTTTTTTAGAAAAAATAACTTAAAAGAATAAACAAAAAAATGCAAAAAAAAGGTATAAGGAAATTTTGATCACCGAAATACAAAAGAGGTCGGCCTGCCATAAATTGCACATCATTCCCCTCGTTTTCAAAAAAATTCGTCTTGAAATATAAATTTTGTTAGGCGTCTTAAACTTCAATTATATTAACCCAACTTATCCAAATCTATCTTATAAGGCACTTAGGAGATCCCAAAAGTATTAGACAAAATAATGACATTGCCGGATAAGTATTTGTTTACAATGTGGAGATGATAACTTAATGATTTTTAATTATGCTTTCATATTGATTTGGTAAGGAAGTCACTTTTATGCGACGTCTTATATTAACACGTGTTACAGATGTGGATAACATGTACTTAAACTATTTTATGTATGTGTGTAACACGTGCCAACTAGTCATATTATTATAAACTTAAACAATAAATGGGCTAAGACACAATAGATTCGGTAAGCAATCAATTTCATCAATGTAGGAATATCTACAAATCTTCAAAAGAATAGACTTTGTAAATCATCCTATATGCACACTCAATCACTCAAATCTTTGCCACGAGGCCAAGAAAGATTTATGCAGCATAGTCTATTCTTCAACGAGATATAAAATACACGAAAATAGACAAAACATACCAAAAAAATAAAAATAAAATTGAAACATACAAAAAGTATATAAAAAATCATGGAGAGAATCTAACTTATTAGCCAAACATTTGTTACATTACTCAGTTAACAGTTAAACGTTGATGAAACTTACTTAACATCCAGTCTTTTTGGGTAATGGCTCACTTATAGCCATAGAACCTGTTGGTGACCGTTGACTTGACCAAAATGACTGTTGACTGCGCTGACCAATCTTTTATATAAAAAATAAATTAAATTAAAATTAAATTATTTAAATAAATTTATTAAAAAGGTAATAAAAATTTAAAAATAAATTAAAAAATATAAGATTAAAAAAACTCTCCCCATCCCACCGCACCTCACCGCAGCCCACCCAAAAACCGACAAGCCGCGCTGTTCCCCAACCCTCCTTCTCATCTGCTCCAGCGCCCATTACTCACCCTACTCCCTCTCTTATGAAACTCCCAACAACAGCGGAAAGAAACACGACAAAAATTCCAAAACCAAGCAGCCACCATCATGGATGAAGGAGTTGAAGGAATCTTGTTTTTTCTTGTTTGTTTTGTATTTGCGGCTGAATTATAAATGGCAGCAGGAAGAAGTACCAGGTTACACCATCATTTTAGCATCCCATGATTGTACTTCTCTTTATCATTTGTTGTTCTAATATAACAGATCAGATAGCTTAGACAATACTGTGAATATCCCGACTGGTGGGGAGGTTCCCCTACTTTCTCTGCTTCATCTGTTCTTGAAAGCCTTCCCCTCGATATTTTCGTGAAAACTCTATACTGCGAAGAAGCAGTACAATGAGGTTGTGCCCTTTTCCCAATTCAATGATAATCTTCTTTTATCAGGTATCTTCCTGTTCTGTTTTCTTTTCTATTTCCTGCATAGTTGGCGCCTTTTCTGCAAGATCCTTCTCTTTTTTCCCATCAAGGACGCTAATTGGTGGGCATGTTTCATTGCCTCTGCTAGATAATTGGAATAATTCTCAAAGAAACTTATGTGAAGAGAGAGAAAATCCTATATTTGTTATCTCTTAGTTTATTGGGTCATAAACCTATTAGAAATTTGTTTTACTCAATAGAAATTTGTAATAAAAAATATAGGATTAAAAAAAGGGTGATAGTGATGGTGACTGGCAGAGGGGACGGCATGGGAGGAGGAGGAAGAGAGTGGAGATAAAGAAGATGAAGTGGAAGGTATTATTGATTTTTTACCTATTTAAAATAATAATAAGATTTTTTCCAATATATGAAATTTTTTAAAAAAAAGAAAATTAATTTCTTTTAAAATCAATAAATGTCCACGTCAGTGACACGTCAGTGACACGTCAGCAATTACCTGCTGTAATAAGTTATCTTCTGGTGACCGGCTGTAAGTGAGCCATTACCTAAAAAGACTGGCTGTTAACTGAGTTTCATCAACGTTAACTGTTAACTAAGTAATGTGTCAAACGTTAGGTTATTAAGTGTGATTTCCTCGAAAATCATGGGTCGTATCACAAAATGCCGTAGAGCAATCTTAGAGCTTGAGAGGACCAAGCCTTCGCGTTGTACTATTGCAACTTACAGAAGGCTGTGGATGTGAGAACTAAGAATACATATCAATAAAGAAATTATCCAACATTTCTTGTTAAATTGGGCTGTTAAGTCAATTATAAAAATGCATCACGTCTTCTATATCAAGTGCATGATCCACATCATCTCAAATTCCTTCATCTTCTCTGCTAAAATCCCACCTCCATTATCATTTTTGCCCAAAGGTTCTTCCTTTTTTTCCTCTTGCTGGTTAAACTCCACTTCTCCTTGTTGAATAAAGAAGAATCAAACCAAGATCTTTGAATTAGAGACAATTAAGATATGGATAAAAATAAATAAAATCAAGATCTTTGACAAACTAAGATTAGTAGATTAGAATCAAATCTTGGAAGCTGACTTTGTTACCATAGATAGGAACTATTGTGTAGTATATATTGTAAGCATTGTATGGTGACTTTAGTCCTAATATTTTATGTTATATTGATGTGTGGGGGCCAGCACCGTTTCCCACACCCCAGGGCTTTAAATATTTTATGTTATATTGATGATTACTCACGCATGACCTGGGTTTACTTTCTCAAACATAAATATGAAGTTCCTGCTAAATTTATTCATTTCTTTCAAATGATTGAAATATAGTTTGGCAACAAAATCCAAATTCTCCGCTCAGACAACGGCGGGGAATATATATCCAAACAGTTACAAACCTTCCTCCAAAATAATGGTCTCGTTCATCAAACCTCCTGTTCGCACACTCCACAACAAAACAGAGTTGCTGAACGGAAAAACCGACTATTGCTTGAAATGGCCCGCTCCATGATGATCGAGTCCAGTGTACCCAAAACTTTTTGGCCCGAAGCAATAGCTACCTCAATATATCTCATTAATCGCCTTCCCACCCGAATCTTAAACCAACAAACACCTATTCAAACCCTTGCTACACAAGTCGACATACCTTCTCTCATGACCTTAGCACCCAAAATATTCGGCTGCACAGTCTATATACATGTTCCCAAGCAAGAACGAACTAAACTTGACCCATGTGCTATCAAATGTGTCTTTTGTCGGATATGCCACTCACCAAAAGGGATATCGGTGCTATGATCCTTTTACCCGTTGAATCCATGTCACTCTTGATTGTGTTTTTTCTGAGGCTGAGTATTTCTTTAAACACCGTACTCAGGCCCAGGGGGAGACATATAGTGAGTCTTTCGCCTGGTTTCATAATCTCAAGAAGTCAGAGGATGTCCAACAACGACAAGCAGGTGGCGCCATCGAGCAAGCCCAGTCCACGATAGATAGTCCAGAAGCTCAAAGGTCATCCCCTGATGAATCTCTGAGCGTATGTGTCTTCCAAGAGGTAAGTGGGTTACCCGAGTTACCCCTTGAGTCTCTTGATAATAATTCACCTGAAACTGTTGACCACCATGAACCTCCGAATGAACTGCAGATACATGCGCAGGTACATATGCTACCCCGAGACGAAATAGAGGAGTTCCAACCTGGAGATACTGTTATGCCCGTGAAACTTGTGTATGAAAATAAATTAATAAATAAATAAATAAAGGAAATTATTGTCAGGCAGCAATTTACTTACACGCTTATATGTTTGATATGTGGAATAGCATATTATATATATAAATATAAGGTTAATACTTCGGGGGAAAAAAGAAAGAAAGAAAAGAAAAAAAAACCTCAATTCTGATATATAAAGCAATTCGGTTCCAGGATGGTGCACTTGCATGTTTTCTTTGAATATTATAGTTGTACTAATTTAATTAGATATCACTTGTTCCGGAACTTCACTCCTATATGTAAAGTCACTCTATTTGAAGTTATGTATGTATGGTTTATGTTTCGGCAATATATATATATATATATGTATGTATATACACATTTATTGTTTTCAGAATCATATAGGTAAATACAAACTGAGATGGTTGTCCGCATATAAATAAAAAAATAGATTTCCTGGTTTCAAAATAATAACAATAATAATAATAATAATGACTAAAGTTTTATATATATATATATATATACATATACATACATCATTATAAGACGTTTTAGGACAATAAAGCTATATATGCATATATACACACACACACACACACACACATACATACTGTCCTTGTACATGTATCTAGGAGCAATCTCAGGATCATTTTGAATGAGTGGAGGCCATTAAGGTTGCAGTAGTATTTCGGTCAATAAAGAAAAGGGAAAAAATGAAAATCTATGAACTAATTATTTTAATTAAGTCAAATTAACATTTATTATTAGGTATTGATGTTTATACTACAATTGTTTAGATTCGAGCCTAGAGGAGAAGGAAGTTAATTTGTCAAAAAGGTAGATGCCTCTTCCCCCTCATACGGATATGATTCATGCATGCTTTGATGGTATACAAATGTGTTTCGTTGTTTTATTTGTTTTAGTTGTAAATTTTGTTTCATTGTTTTTATTTGTTTAAGTTGTAAATTTTGTATATGTTGGAAAGCATGAGATATATTGTTTATGGCTGCTATGTGTGTGTATGTGTGTGAAATTGGTGGTATGATTGAATCGAAAACAAAATACCCTTAAAGAATTGGGGAAAAAAGGGGAAACTTTTACATTAGGAGCCTTTAAAAAAACTTGTGTTTTGGCCTTAGAATAGGTTTCTATAGACTGGAAATAGGAGAAAATAGGGGTTGGGATCGAAAAACGAATCACAGCGCGGGTTGCCACTGGTGGAACACCCATTAAATAAACAAATAACAAATTAAAGTAAGACGAAGAATAGGCCAGCCAACGGACCGGGTCGACTGGCCAGCGGGTCGGGCCGAAGGCGGCCCATTAACCTCTCAAAAAAAATGTATCAGGTCTGGCAGATTAGGCCAGGAAAATATAATTAAATACCAATAAATTCAAATAAATTCAAGAAAATATAAAAGGTTAAAATTAAATTATTTTCACTTAATTTCTGAAGTTTGGTAAATTTAAGTAATTAAAAAAATTAATAATAATAAATAGAATTTAATAGGGAAAAATAGGGAAAATTAGTAGAAAATTCTAGAAAATTAATACAAGCTAAGGAAAAATAAGGGTAATGCTAAATAACAACTTTCCAATATTTGTAAAATTTACAAAACCAAATATTGAGTGTCGGAGTTGGTGAGGATGGACGTACGGGCCCCAGGCGATTGTGTTTTTGCATTCATGGCACGTGCATTGCATTCATGGCGGGTCGTGACGTACGGGTCACGGGCGCTCAGGATGGTATACGGTGGCGGGGCCACGACACTCAGGATGGTGTGCGGTGGCGCGGCCACGCACACTCATTATGGTGACTGTGGGGGGTACGACCTACAGCCACTCAGTAGGACCCGGGTTCATGCATTGCACGGTATGGATATCGGCATTATGTGTGACATGACTTTGTTGCGTGTGACATGCATAGTGAGGCATGCATCACGATGTTGTGCATTCTTTATCTGGAGTGAATTACTTTCTGCATTCTTTTATATGATTATGTGATATCATGTTTTATGTGTTATGTGGTTATACCATTTCGGTATGTACGTTTTGTATTTGTTTGAGGCGGGCATCTACTGGGTGATTTCGGTCACTCACCCCTACTTCCCAAATGAGCTGGATGAGGATTATGAGCACATCTTCGTTGAGGACGGGACGAACATAGCAGAATGGGCTGGTTGATAGCTGCAGCTAGGTTACAAGGGGGCTTCTGCAGCTGTTTGTGTTTGCTTATACTTCAAGGATTTTTCACAGACTTCTTTATTACTCTTATTATCAGAATTTCTATTCAGTAATGTAATGACGATTATTGGAGTTTAGTTTAAGTTATGATTTACGTTTCTGTGAGAAAAAAAATTTCTACGTCATTTCTGACATGTAAGAGATTGATTCGACGCTTTGTGTTCTCCTTAGCGAGATACGACGGGTGCACTGTTCCCGAAGCTAGGGTTCGGGAGCGGGGGCGCTACAGGTGGTATCAGAACCGAGGCTTTAGATCTGTCTCGGAAACGCAGGTCTAATTAGATCACTTAGACATAAGTTACGATCTTTTATAAAATTTCGATTTTACCCCTAATAAACAAAGTAGACTTAAAATATGATCTTAGACCTAGATTATGATCGGATTATGGGAGGTGTGCGCCGATGGTGAGCTTTCCTTGTCTAACTATCGATTTATTGACGTTCAACCTTTCAACTTATTATTGACTAATCCGATTTCTTCTCATGAACTTGGATAACAGAAAATGCCTCCACGACGTGAGCCAGCTGGGAACGATGGTGAGAACCACCAGAATTAGGGGATCATCTCCAAGCACTTGAAGATGTCATAGTCACCACGACCAACACCTTAGCACAGTAGCACCAGCTGCTGGACTGGCATGCACCGCTCCACCACCACCTCACTCGGACCTGAGATTCTTCGACAAGAAGATGCAGAGCAGTGATGGCGCAAGACAACTGACACCGCCGATCACTTGAATCCAATTTCAGAATGAGTTTAAGAAGTACTACGTGTTCGACAGTGCGAATCTATCAGAGCATGGCTCTAGATCCATGGCAGGAGCATAGATTTAGGCTATGATCTTAGAAATTAAGTTATGATTTTGCCTTAAGTTATGATCTTAGACATAAGCGACGATCTTGATTAAAAGTTGATATTTGACTTAAGCATTGATTACTAAGTATGATTTGGAAATAGGAAATTATCTTTTAGACATAAGAGGTGATCTGAACATAAAGTGACGATTTTAACATAAGCACTGATCTTAGTCATAAGTTGTTATTATATTCTAAGTATTGAACATAGAAATAAGTAATAATTTTAGAAGTAAGGAATGATGATACCAAGTATCGATTCTAGAAATAAGTCATGACATTAGACATAAGTGATGATTAGATAAGGGATATGCCCACGTATACCTAGGGCACTTTATACGACTCCGAATTATTTACTTTACATAAGTGTTGTTTATAATCATTTGAATAATTCTTTAGATTTGACCCCTGCAAACTGTTACCATTATGATAAATGAAGCGGGTTCCCGCCTCTACCTCGACAGTAGTGTCGGAATGCAACTAGGTCTAAGTTGGGATCGTAGTTTTTGAGAGATGATTTGAAGTAAAATGAATTTCTAAGAAAATTATTTGTTAGTGTTATAATCGGTAATGTTTAGCAAAGAATACTATACAAAAGGGTTTATAGATATGATTACGATGTTGAATTTAGAATATCAAAATAAGCCGAAGACATTAGTCCTATAAGAGATATTAATTGATAGTGACAAGGAGCAATACTAAAATAGGTACAGTGGAATAACAAAGTATTACAAATCAAGGTTAAGTATTGATTCCTAGGAACATGTAAGTACAGATGTATCGAGTAGGCTTGAATTGAGATAGAGTAAGCATGAACAAGTAGAGTATATTTTTCATGTGAGATCTAACTAAATTAGAAATTGCGGTTGAAATAAACGAATAAAGAGGTATGGTGGATCAGTGTGGCGTGCGGAAGCATGGTAATTAGAATGCCCTAAGTCGATCAATATTTAGTGTGCCATATTAGGATTGGACAACTTAAGTTAAAGATTATAGTACACCTAAGAACTGGTCTTAGAGGGCTGCTATGACCGCAGATATAAGCACGATATCGACTGATGATTAGGTTATAGAACCCTCAGTATGACGACAATACCCCTAAGTTTGACCTTAAAGTTTTAAGAAGATGGGTTCTGATCTTAAACAATCGGAAAACAATGGACTTAGAATTACCTTGTGCGTATACAAGAAATGATTTGAAGACTTAGTCATATATTGAAGAAGTAAAATGGTTAACGTATCAGAATATACAAGGGATATTTAGTACGGTCATTATCTAGGTGAATGGATTAAGTAGAACTATACTAGAACATTGAGTACGCCGTATGCAAGTTTCAAGGACGAAACTTATTGTAAGGGGGGATGAATGTTATGCCCGTGAAACTTGTGTATGAAAATAAATAAATAAATAAATAAATAAATATATATATATATACACACACACCCCATGCACACACGTTAGCACAATAGTGAAACAAAATATTTATATATTACATATACACATACACGGCAAAAAAAACAACAATATATATATTACACACCAGCACACGGACACACAAATAAAACAAAATATATAAATTATACATAACACACACACACGGCATAACAAGAAAAAGGAAAAGAAAATAAAGAAGATAAATATAAACTTAAAATTCTAATAGGATTAGGAGTTAAAAAGATAAAGCTTAAATTACAAAATACAAATTCAAATTAAATTAGGAGAAGATAACCTAAATATCTTAGGATTTTACTTAATACACACATATATCTATACATACACATAACACAAAACCCTATCCTAATCACCATAATCAAAAAATCGGTCAGCCCTCATCAAGAGCAGCCGACTTTTCTCTCCAAAATCTCAGCCTCCAGCCGCATCATTCAAGTGCCAAGAAACAATAATTTTTCATCCGATTTTCATTCGTTCTTCGCATAGTGCGTATAATCGAGACACGAGGCAAGTACTTTTACTATATTTGCTATGTTTTTGCGAAGTTATAATGTTATGTTTGTATCAAATTGGATCATAATTATATGTGAATGTATAGCTTGATGTATTATATATGTATATATAAGAGTGGATAACCGTGTGCATATAAAGTTGTGTGCCTTTGGTTAATATTTACAAAAGAGCCGAGAAAAAAAAATAGGAATGCATGGTGCTCAGGTTCGGCCAAAAGAGAAGTTTTTTTTTGTGTTGTCCCTTAAAAAAAGAGAGAGAGAGAGATTTGGATGGCATATTAATTTATATAATTGAATATTAGTTGTTGGCGTTGCTGCATCTATTGTTTAAATATATATGTGGGACTTATTTTCCTTTTTATGCTCATTGTAATGGCTGTTAGGACGGCAGTGGCCAAAATGTTGGTGCCAAAGGGGATTTTGTTATATAATATCATAATATGAGAAAGTATATGCATATGTGTTAGTTGTGCTATGAAACTGCTTACTTGATATTTATATGTGTGTAATAATTCACAAATGTTGGAGAAAAAAAAAGAGAGAAAGCTATATGTATAGGAAGGAAATTATTGTCAGGCAGCAATTTACTTACACGCTTATATGTTTGATATGTGGAATAGCATATTATATATATAAATATAAGGTTAATACTTCGGAAAAAAAGAAAGAAAGAAACGAAAAAAACCTCAATTCTGATATATAAAGCAATTCGGTTCCAGGATGGTGCACTTGCATGTTTTCTTTGAATATTATAGTTGTACTAATTTAATTAGATATCACTTGTTCCGGAACTTCACTCCTATATGTAAAGTCACTCTATTTGAAGTTATGTATGTATGGTTTATGTTTTGGCAATATATATATATGTATGTATGTATATACACATTTATTGTTTTCAGAATCATATAGGTAAATATAAACTGAGATGGTTGTCCGCACATAAATAAAAAAAATAGATTTCCTGGTTTCAAAATAATAACAATAATAATAATAATGATTAAAGTTATATATATATATATACATCATTATAAGACGTTTTAGGACAATAAAGCTATATATATACATACATACATACATACTGTCCTTGTACATGTATCTAGGAGCAATCTCAGGATCATTTTGAATGAGTGGAGGCCATTAAGGTTGCAGTAGTATTTCGGTCAATAAAGAAAAGGGAAAAAAATGAAAATCTATGAACTAATTATTTTAATTAAGTCAAATTAACATTTATTATTAGGTATTGATGTTTATACTACAATTGTTTAGATTCGAGCCAAGAGGAGAAGGAAGTTAATTCGTCTAAAAGGTAGGTGCCTCTTCCCCCTCAAACGGATATGATTCATGCATGCTTTGATGGTATACAAATGTGTTTCGTTGTTTTATTTGTTTTAGTTGTAAATTTTGTTTCATTGTTTTTATTTGTTTAAGTTGTAAATTTTGTATATGTTGGAAAGCATGAGATATATTGTTTATGGCTGCTATGTGTGTGTATGTGTGTGAAATTGGTGGTATAATTGAATCGAAAACAAAATACCCTTAAAGAATTGGGGGGAAAAAAGGGAAACTTTTACATTAGGAGCCTTTAAAAAAAACTTGTGTTTTGGCCTTAGAATAGGTTCCTATAGACTGAAAATAGGAGAAAATGGGGGTTAGGATCGAAAAACGAATCACAACACGGGTTGCCACTGGTGGAACACCCATTAAATAAATAAATAACTAATTAAAGTAAGACGAAGAATAGGCCAGCCAACGGACCGGGTCGACTGGCCAGCGGGTCGGGCCGAAGGCGGCCCATTAACCTCTCAAAAAAATGTATCCGGTCTGGCGGATTAGGCCAGGAAAATATAATTAAATACCAATAAATTCAAATAAATTCAAGAAAATATAAAAGGTTAAAATTAAATTATTTTCACTTAATTTCTGAAGTTTGGTAAATTTAAGTAATTAAAAAAATTAATAATAATAAATAGAATTTAATAGGGGGAAAAATAAGGAAAATTAGTAGAAAATTCTAGAAAATTAATACAAGCTAAGGAAAAATAAGGGTAATGCTAAATAACAACTTTCCAATATTTGTAAAATTTACAAAACCAAATATTGAGTGTCGGAGTTGGTGAGGATGGACGTACGGGCCCCAGGCGATTGTGTTTTTGCATTCATGGCACGTGCATTGCATTCATGGCGGGTCGTGACGTACGGGTCACGGGCGCTCAGGATGGTATACGGTGGCGGGGCCACGACACTCAGGATGGTGTGCGGTGGCGCGGCCACGCACACTCATTATGGTGACTGTGGGGGGTACGACCTACAGCCACTCAGTAGGACCCGGGTTCATACATTGCACGGTATGGATATCGGCATTATGTGTGACATGACTTTGTTGCGTGTGACATGCATAGTGAGGCATGCATCACGATGTTGTGCATTCTTTATCTGGAGTGAATTACTTTCTGCATTCTTTTATATGATTATGTGATATCATGTTTTATGTGTTATGTGGTTATACCATTTCGGTATGTACGTTTTGTATTTGTTTGAGGCGGGCATCTACTGGGTGATTTCGGTCACTCACCCCTACTTCCCAAATGAGCTGGATGAGGATTATGAGCACATCTTCGTTGAGGACGGGACGAACATAGCAGAATGGGCTGGTTGATAGCTGCAGCTAGGTTACAAGGGGGGCTCTGCAGCTGTTTGTGTTTGCTTATACTTCGGGGATTTTTCACAGACTTCTTTATTACTCTTATTATCAGAATTTCTATTCAGTAATGTAATGACGATTATTGGAGTTTAATTTAAGTTATGATTTACGTTTCCGTGAGAAAAAAAATTTCTACGTTATTTCTGACATGTAAGAGATTGATTCGACGCTTTGTATTCTCCTTAGCGAGATACGGCAGGAGCACTGTTCCCGAAGCTAGGGTTCGGGAGCGGGGCACTACAGATACTCTCCTGAGAGGACAACTAAGCCATCCAAACATCTAATAAATGTGTCTGAAGGAAAGGCATTGCTTGCATATAACGAGCAGATTCCAAGGAGTGTTGACGAGGCAATTCGACAAGACAATTGGAAAAAGGCGATGGAAATCGAAATGGAGGCATTGGAAAAAAATCAAACTTGGGAGAAGTGTGTACTTCCGAAAGGAAACCGACCAGTGGGATGTCGGTGGGTTTTCACAGTGAAGTATAAGGCAGACGGCACGATTGAACGACATAAAGCCCGATTGGTAGCAAAAGGGCATGCACAGACATATGGGATCGATTATTCAAAAACGTTCTTATTAAAAATGCTTTTCTATATGGAGAACTAAAAGAAGAGGTTTACATGGAAGCACCACCTGGCTTTGCACACAGTTTCTGGGAAAATGAGGTGTGTCGACTCAGACGATCGTTGTACGGACTGAAGTAGTCTCCGAGAGCTTGGTTCGGAAGATTCACTCTTGTCATGAAACAGAATAAATATAAACAGAGCAATGCATATCACACACTCTTCCTGAAACAACGAGGTAACTTAGTCACATGCCTCATTATTTATGTGGATGATATGGTTATTTCATGAAGTGACACAGAGGAGATAGCTCGGCTCTGAAAGAGTCTGTTCTCAGAATTCGAAATGAAAGATTTAGGAGAACTAAAATATTTTCTCGGGATCGAGGTGCTTCGCTCAGAAAAATGCATGTTCATATCCCAAAGGAAATACACTCTGGATTTGTTGGCCGAGGTAGGAATGCTAGACTGCAAGCCAAGCGATACCCCTGTAATGGCAAATCAAAAGCTACCGATTAAAGAGGGAGTTCCAAAATTAGACAAAGAGCAGTATCAAAGACTAGTTGAAAAACTGATATATCTCGCTCATACTCGACCTGATATAGCCTATGCAGTTGGTGTAGTAAGTCAGTTTATGCATAAACCACAGGAAGAACATATGGCAGCAGTGATGCGAGTTCTAAGATACCTAAAAGGGAATCCTGAAAGAGGGATTTGGTACATAAATCATGGTCATCTCAACGTTGAAGTAAACTTCTGGGTATTTCTCGCTGGTAGGAGGAAATCTGGTGACTTGGCGGAGTAAGAAACAGAAGCTGGTTGCATTGTCCAGCGCAGAGGCCAAGTTTAGGGGAATGTCTGAAGGGATTGTGGAAGTCATCTGGATTGGCAAATTACTAAAGGAGATTGGGTTCCCTCTAAAGTGTCCGGCAAAGCTAAAGTGTGGCAATCAAGCAGCGATTAAGATTTCGGAAAATCTAGTACAGCACGACAGAACCAAACACATTGAGGTTGATCGGCATTTCATAAAAGAGAAACTCGAGGCAAGAATAGTCGAAGTACCATTCGTTCGATCTGAAGATCAGCTTGCAGATATTCTCACAAAAGCAGTCAGCAGACAAGTGTTTGAGGCAAAATTGCACAAGTTGAGAATCGGTTATCCCGTTGATCAACTTGAGGGGGAGTATTGAATAAAGAAGAATCAAACCAAGATCTTTGAATTAGAGACAATCAAGATATGGATAAAGATAAATAAAATCAAGATCTTTGACAAACTAAGATTTGTAGATTAGAATCAAATCTTGGAAGTTGACTTTGTTACCATAGATAGGAACTCTTATGTAGTATATATTGTAAGCATTGTGTGGTGACTAAATCAATGAAAAAAGAAGCTTTTCATTCAAATCTGTTTTCCTAAAGTCCACACTCCTGTGTTATTGAACTTGTTGAGATGCCAACGCTCTGTTTTTCTGTTCTGTAACAATTCAAGATTAGACTTCCAGTGTTCTGAGAACCCTTTGAAGAATTCTTCCAGTTCATGGATTTTCTGATTGTTGTTGCTTTTGGTGGAGGACAAAAACGGGTTGGAAAATGGGATCTTGGGGTGCTTTTGACATCATCCAAAGTGAAGGCACTTACATGTTTTGGTAGGTTTTGTGGAGGAAGTTTTTGCTGTTGTGAAGGCTTTGTTTTATCAGCTTTTGTGGCCTTTTCTCTAGCTTTACACTGCTTCTCCATATACATAAGATTGAACAAGGTGAGGAATATAGGTATCGGGTTCAAAGTTCAGTTTGATGGTTATATAATTGGCTGGATATTGGGGTATATAGGAACAAAAAGAACAAGGGATATATTGGAGGGATAAAATAATTTACCCTTCATATATACTATTTAGGTTTGTCTCATGTGTCAAATTCTCTAGGCATGTCACATTCTTTCAAACTCAGCAAGATCACTTGTCAAACTTGTAAGTCAAATATAAAAGAAGACAAAATCATATTTTGCAATCAAACATTACTAGTTTTTCATAAAATATTTAAACATGATTTTATTATAAGTTTTAACCGAAACTTCTATGATATGCTCATAAAAAATCAAGCAACCTACTGATGACCTGTGATTGCCTCTTGTCACCTCTTTTCTCTCTTGAAACCAATCTTTCCCGGCAGCCCCCACTCCCACGCTCAACCCCCTCCAGCAATCGGCCGTCCCCATAACCATTGCTCCCCTTAGGGCTACCTCCTCCACCAGCGGCCCCTCCCTGGAACCTTTGTTCCCGTCTCTCTTCCCTAGCCCCCTCAGTCGCGTCACCCACCCATTTCCTCCTGTCATCGTCTCCATCCAACACCACCCACCTTCCACGTCACCCATCCCTTTACACAGCTTTACTAAAACCCTCTCTCCCCTTCTTCATCCAAACGTGAAGCTTATGAATTGTTTATTCAATCATAAACAAATCATAGAAGATGGTTGAATGATAATTATGAATATGATGTTGTGTCTTTTGATAATGGATTTGTGGTCGGTTTAATAGAGGAGGTTACAACAGAGTGTGGTACGCAATAAAGAAGGTGAAGGATTTAGGGTGGGTTTGATGGTGGAGGTTGGAGGGGGTGGATATGAAACTGTGAGGGAGAGTAAGTGATGGTGTGGTGGACAGTGAAGGAGCTAAAACATTTAGGGTGGATTTATGGAGGATGTTGTAGTGGAGGAGGTTGGAGGAGAATGAGATGAAACCGTAAGGGTGAATTGTGTTGATGTGGTGGGCAGTGAAGGAGGGGAAGCATTTGGGGTGGGTTTAATAGAGGAGGTGGAGGAGGAGGAGGTTGGAGGGGATGAAGCTGAAACCGTGAGGAAGAATTGGTACTGGTGTGATGGACAGTGAATGAGGTGAAGCATTTGAGGTGGGTTTGATAGAGGAGGTGGCAGTGAAAGAGGTTGAAGGAGACGAAGGTGAAACTGTGAGAAAGAATTGATGCTGGTGTGGTGGATAATGAAGGAGGTGAATTATTTGAGTTGAATTTGATGTTGAAGGTGGCGGTGGAAGATGTTGGAGGGGATGAAGGTGAATGGAACATTACTTTTTGGAAGAGAATGGAGAGGACAACCGGCAATCATGGATCAACACCAGGTAATTTGGTTTTTGTGAGCATTTTATAGAAGTTTCAGAAAAAATTATAATAAAATTATATTTAGATATTTTGTGGAAAAACTAGTAAATATTTAAATGCAAAATATAATTTCATCTATAAAACAATACAGTTTTATTAAAAACACATCTAGAGGTGTATCGTATTTTTTTTACAAAATATATAAGATCATTTGAAAAAGACAATTTGATCAAGTCACTTAAACTCGCAACTCTCTCACACTATAACAAACTGAACTACAGTCTTTTTTTGTGTATAGTCAAAGGAAAGTAAAATTAAATAAAGGACGAGCTTGCGCTTGAATAATTCCCCAGCCATCAAAGACCATTTCTTGATTAATGGAGTTTCTCTTTTCATAAAATTAGGTGTCTATCCCTTTAAAACAATGAAAACCAATCACTTAGAAAGTCACAAACTCCTCCTTTTTTCTTTGGTTAGAAGAATGTTAACTAGACTGATTCACTCTTCCTGAGAAAAGGATATCTAGACTTTTGAACTTATTTTTTAGTATTAAACATTTTAAATACACAAGTTCAATCTTGTTCTCGTAGAACAAAAGTTAAAAAAGGCATTACATCATAGGAGACATTTATCGCGTATTCTATATTGTTCAATAGTGTAGTCAAAATTGCTTTAGAAACAATAAAATTTGTTACGTTTTGGCTATTTTTTGTTTTTCCATTTTTTTCTGTTTGGTTACGACCTAAATCTTCGACGGTGTCCACTACATAGATTAAGCGCTTGTTCCGTTTTCTGAAATTTGAGGTCTGTGGTAACACTACAGTCTTGTCAAAGAACAAATTGCTAAAGTTGAGGTTAGAAAGTATATAACAGAAGTTCATCCTTCTCCACCTGTTGGGCAATATGCTTACTCGGACGGCTTCCTTGAAGGTTAGGAAAGATAGAATATACTCCAAGGCATGATCCGGCAAATCAGATATCCAATCTTCTTCCATTGATGCGCGTGGAGCAGATGTAAAAGAACTCAAGCGGTTTGTATTTAGACCATTTAACACATTATCCGACAAGTACACTATCATTTTCTTACATCATACTATACCAGTACGTACAATAATGCACCTATCATATCTTCAAAGTTGGTTGGAAAATGTATAAGGTAACAGGCGATAGAATTTCTCACCGTATGTTAAAGACACAAAAATTAGTATGGCAGGCATGCCTTGGGAACAACGTAGAAGAATTTGAGAATAAGACACTGACTTTGAAAAAGGACATGCTCTTTGCCTTCCCGTCATAACTGGGAACAAGCCTCATAATCACATGCAAGAAAAAGGAGTCATATGCTTATTTTGATTTTAAAAAAAGCATTGAACAAGAATACACGAGTTGAAACTCGAGAAAGTTGAGAAAAGGTGTTTAAATTTTAGGTGGCGTTTGGTTGGGGAATATGGGAATGAGGGAATGGGTTTGGAGGAATCCAAATTCATTCCGGCTGTTTGTTTGGAGTAAATGGGGGAATAGATTTTATTTTGATATCCAATTATTTGGAAATGAATATCGTTTTTTGATATACTAGGCCCCCTTATCTATCAAAATGTGGGAATAGGGAATGGGGAGCCGCCGGTCAACGCCGGCCACCGCCGCCGGCCGCCGGCGACCACTACTCCGACCGGTCACTATTCTCATTCCCATTTTAATACCAAACAACTATCACTATTAACCCCAAACACATATCCTCCAAACTCATTCCCTATCATACTCATTCCGATTCTAATTCTGATTCCCAAGTGTCAACCAAACGTCAACTTAATCTAGTTATGCAAGTGTAATCGTAACTAATCTTCGTACCGTGTTTTGTTATATTCATGTACCTAAATGGTTCAGCCAAAAGTTTGGAGTTACGTGGTTCAAAATCACACAGCTCAAAAAGTTTAGACCAGAAGCCCTCACACAACCTCCAATTACCAAATCTTTACTGTTATTTTTTTAGTATAACACTTCTCAGTGTGAATGTTCATATACTTGAAAATTTTGATCTCTTCCATTTAACTCAACCAAGCACAACAGTTAGCAAATAGAGGTGCACTGTGATATTTGGCTGGTTAAGAATAAAAAGTACTACGAAAAAAGGCTAATCACCGACCGTCTAGAACATTCGGTAAACTGTATAGCGACCGTTATATGGTCGTTAAACATCGGTCGGTAAACAGTAGTTGGTAAATGAAATTTGCGACTGTTTGAAAGCGGTTAGAAAATAGTGACGGATTTAGCAACTGCACAGAGAAACGATCGCAAATTACCAACTGTTTACGCCGTCGCAAATTATCGACTGCTTTGGTGCTTGCAAATTACTGAGGGTTTTGACGGTCGTAAATTAGTGACGGCTTTGACGGATGTAAATTAGCGACGGCTTTGACCGCCGTAAATTAGCAACTGTTTGCTGTCGCGAATTAGCTACTGTTTTAGCGGTGACAAATTACCGACTGTTGTATCGGTCGTAAATTACCGACCGTTGTATCGATCACAATTTACAAATCGCCGCGCAAATACCGAGCACTTCAGCGGTCGCAAATACCAATAAACGGACGCTAATTAGTGACGGTTCTTAATGTTAGTGATGCTTTCAAAGGTCGGTAAAGATGAAAACAGTCATTAATTTTGAGAAAAAAAACTGAAATATTCAAATATTAAATCATTTAATTACAAATTAAAATTCAATCAAAACCCATTATTGTATACTGTAAATACATAGTAGTATTCCACAAAACATAAATTGACATAATCGCCAATTTATGACTTTTTTGACACAGTCGCCAATTTGCGACTGTTTTTGAGACAGTCGCAAATTTTGCGACTGTTTTTGGGATGGTCATTAAAATGGTTGCTAAGTTGCGATTGTTTTTTATAATGGTCGCAAATTTGTAATTGCCCCAAAATCGGTTACAACTTTGCGATTATTTTGGGATGGTTGCAAAAACAGTCGCTAAGTTGTAACTGTTTTTAGGTGGTCGCAAACTTCTATATGTTCTGGAGATGATCGCAAAAATAGTCACTCAGCAGCGACTATTTTTTAGACGATCGTGAATTTACGACTATTTTTGGCACGATCACAAAT
Organism: Eustoma russellianum; assembly: GCA_036186865.1. Lineage (NCBI taxonomy): Eukaryota > Viridiplantae > Streptophyta > Magnoliopsida > Gentianales > Gentianaceae > Eustoma > Eustoma russellianum. The sequence continues at coordinate 7,578,083 of AP025047.1, read as the reverse complement.
GCGGATGCTAAATTACGTTCGTTGTTTTATTAGAGTCGCAAATTTGTGACCATTTTCGACACAGTCGCATATTTGCCACTATTTTTGGGACGGTCGCAAAAACGAATGCTAAATTGCCATCGGTTTTTCATAACGGTTGTTTTGCGCCTGTTTTTCAGAGAGTCGCAAATTTGCGTCTGCATTTGGGACAGTGGATGGTTGCTAAGTTACCAAAATTGCAATTGTCCTCCTAAACTGTCACAAATTAGCGACAGCGTATGAAGCGGTCAGTAAATGCGGTCAGTGAATTGATGATTTCCTGTAGTGAATGGCGTTTTTGGTACACTAGACTCCCGCGTTTACGCAGGATCTCAGGAGAGGTCGGATATTTTCGTGATTTGATATACGCAGTCTTACCCTACACTCTTTTTTATAAGATACTATTTTTTACAGCTTGAACACGTGATATGAAGATAGAAAAAATACCACATCCGTGTTCTAAAGGAATTGCTTTCACTCCTTGCTAGATTTGTTGGTCGAGAAGATAATCAAGGCATGACATCGACCCACCCCATAACAGGCCTCCTATATATCTTTATCATGAACTACATATGTGTGAGGTTTCAAACTAAGAACAGCGCTTGTAGAAAAATCCTTGATCTCTAATCATTTTTCAATTGATCATTTTTTATCCATATATGTCGGAAATGACAGCAGAATCAGATTAATCCATCTACGAAATCAATAAAATAGACAAAAAAAACATCAACGGTGTTCTAAGAAGGGATGAGGCGTCGAGGGGTCTATTCTCTTAGAGACCTGCCCCATAGTGGCCGAAGGTGGTGTTGGGATTTCATGTGTAATAGTTTAGGTTAAGGTCTTTATATATCAAGCGAACACTAAGGTTTCTCCCACCTAATATATATTTTAAAGCTTATAGCTACTTCTTCCCAATGGAGTGCACCTAATAAAGCTGGATAATGTGTACTTGGAGGAGACTGATGCACTGGTTAGGCTCACCCCACTGCCTTCTCAAGATTTTTTTTAGTGTCCAGAGCATAGTCCAGTTGATAC
>AP025047.1:7556077-7577020 GCA_036186865.1 Eustoma russellianum | reverse complement strand
CTGCCCCATAGTGGCCGAAGGTGGTGTTGGGATTTCATGTGTAATAGTTTAGGTTAAGGTCTTTATATATCAAGCGAACACTAAGGTTTCTCCCACCTAATATATATTTTAAAGCTTATAGCTACTTCTTCCCAATGGAGTGCACCTAATAAAGCTGGATAATGTGTACTTGGAGGAGACTGATGCACTGGTTAGGCTCACCCCACTGCCTTCTCAAGATTTTTTTTAGTGTCAAGAGCATAGTCCAGTTGATACTCGGGTTATGATTTATTCAAAGAGGTCAAGAGTTTGATTCCAGGAACGTGTACAGGATTCCAGGAACGTGTACAGTGTAGGTATTCCTCTGCTGCTAAGCCGAAAGCCTGGTTTGTGGGGGGTACATCTTGTGTGGATAACTGCGTAAGTTTTCACCCAATCTAGGAGGCCGCTGGGTTCCTGATTTACATCCTCCACACATGCTCCTTGGGGCTGAAACGGTGGAGACCTCCGAAGCGAGGGATTTCGAGATTTGTTTTTAGTTTAAAATTCTTCACTTGGTAGACATTGTTTGATTCTCCCTTATTTTTAGTAGGTACACTGGATTAAGTATTAGCTTGAGGCAAGTAGAGGTGGAGTCTCACTGTCAAACATTGCTTTTATTATTATCCTAGCAGATTCGAGAAACACAAATATCAAGTATATTTTAACGACAATAAAACTATTGTTAATATTTGAAAAATGTGAAAAACGTGTAAACGATACCTCTATCATGGGATAGAGAGTTTACAATCCTAGCCGATAATAATAATCAAAATATTACGACTTAATAAAAAAATTTAAATTAAAGTAAGACAATATTTTTAAAATGATGAAATCGAGAGATGGTTGCACAAACACATCTAGATGGCGTTTGGTTCGCACTTGGGTATCGGAATCAGAATCGGAATCAGAATGTGTATAACAGGATATGGGTTTGGAGTATATGAGTTTGTGCGTAAAAGTGATAGTTGTTTGGTATTGAAGTGAGAATGAGTATGATAGACATTTATGTTGTTTGGAACGTATCGGAATTGAAATGGGTATCAAATGTGAGCAGCCGAAAAAATGGCCGAAAAAATTTGACCGGCCGGGATAGCGGCCGGCAGCAGACGGCGGATGGCGGCGTTGACTGGCCATACCCCTCATTCTTCACATTCCCCCATATTGATAGACAAGGGGCTAGTATATCAAAAAACGATATCAATTACTAAATACTTGGATATCAAACCGAAACATATACCCTCCATTTCTCCAAAGAAATAATTTTTGTGGGTTTAGATTCCTCCAAACACATACCTACCAATACAGGTTGAGATCTCCTCACCTCATTTTCCTCACCCCCTTTGTGACCACACGACACGTGGCAGTAAGGGTGGGTGGTGAGGCTAAATGAGGGTCACCTGCATCTAGCCTCAGCATCCTCTCTTGCTGCCACGTGTCGCGCGGTCACGCGTCACCGCACCCATTTGCGGTGAGAGAATCCTATCCCTACCAATACCCCCAACCAAACACCTTACTAATATAGTCGGACTTGGGTATCCAATGCATTGAGCTTTATAAGCACATAAATATGTGTGATGTTGCGTGGATTTATAGATATATGGGGAGGAATAGTCATGGATCTATGTCATTGAAGATGTCCATAGCCTGCCCCCCCCCCCGTGCGCCCCCCCCCCCCTCTGAACGCCCCCGTCCATAGGATGGAGGAGTATAGCCGTTTAAGACCTGAAGTTACAATTGCGTTTCCTTGACCAAAATTCAATAAAAGATAGCTCTCATCATTATGTCCAAATCTTCAAAATTGCTTTTCATTTATTAGCGTAATCCATTGTAGACTCTTCATCATGACACTACTGAAACTATAACACCATCCTACACTTTTTATTTATTTATTAGATGTGGTATTAGATATTCTCAAAAAAAGTTTGTCCGCCAGCAATAAATAGACAGAAAGGCTCACCTATAAAGTGCTTGTGTTTTCAAAAAAGACCAATGATAAGTATACACATTTTTTTGACAAATATATATTTTCTGTTTGATTAATGAAGATAAATGATAAATATAAACTTTTTTTTATAAATATACACTTTCTAGTTAGATCAATGGTAGAAAATAAAATTGATAGTAATAAAATGATACAGATGTGTATATGTAAAAAAGTATAAACATGTAGATGTAGGTTAGTGACATCTAGTATTCTTTGTTTTTTTATGATAAACATATATTAGATTATGTAAATTTTACACTTCGAATTTTAAACTCACACTCTCAGGTGACCAAAGAATTACTCGTTCCTTTACTTTTGAATTCATATGTCATAATATGATTACCCCAATCCAGTAAACTCCTGCTGAAGTATTTCCGTACGTTAACCTCTAGTGGCTTCTCTACGGTGGAGCAGAGGCTGCTTTTTTTTTTTTTTGGAGTGAAATCCCAATCCCGGACCTGTATCATCTCAGTTTCAATGAACATATGCGGAAAATATAAATCATAAGTTTATCAGTCTCTTAATTTTGGTGAGATCTTACATAGTTACTCACAAAAGGTGTTCTCTTACAAACAAGGCTTTCGACCTAGTGTTTTTTTGGCTTTGATAAGAAGTGGTGCCAACCGGATGAGATCTGAGGAGGCCTAATATGAGGTAAAATATGAGTTCTCTAATCACGCGATGCCATGTGTACAAAAGGGCCCGCTGTTTACTTTTTTTCTTTTCTAAAAAAAGGCTCTTTTGTACACGTGGCGTCGCGTGATTGGAAGCCTTATATTTTGCCTCATATGAGGTCTCATCTGATCTCATCCGGGTGCCAACCGGTCGGCTGCATAACCAACACCAACCACAACCGATCATGTCACACATAGCTTTTGTCATATGTCATGTCAGGTTTATAACCCGCGCATATTATGTTTTGTATGTGAATATGTTATGGTGCAGGATAATGATGTATACATACACAGGGATGGTCCATATATTTTCTTTTTAACCTATGCTTATGTGTCCGCACTTCATTTTTTTTTCCGGCAGTAGCATTTTGTTCTATTTGTATATTAAAAATTTTTATCCTATATACAGAAAAGATTAAATATTATTCATTCAGTCTCTTATTTCCAGTTGATTTAAAGTCACATACTTTGCCTTTGAAATATATGTGGAGTTGTCTCACAGTCTCAGCATGCATAACTTGTATTAATAGAATGAAAGCTCAATAAACATTAAACATAGAGTCACATAAAAAGGAAAATAAGTTTTTTGCCTCAAAAGTAAAATAAGTGTCTTGCCTGCATGTGTTCCCAAAATTAAGGCATTTTGAATAAATTTATTCAATTGCCTTTTCTTTTAATGAAAGTAAATCAAGTAATCTTGAAAAATAAAATAAAATAAAATAAAATAGAGGTGAATCCAGACGCATGCATGCAAAACAGTCATGATGATGTCCTCTGTTTCACACGCAAGCCTTCTCATGCTCCTCTTCTGTCAACCTTATGACTCGCGCCTATTTCTTCCCCGATGCTGCTTCTTTAAATTTAGATGTAGTTTGGTTTATAATTGCATATCGGAATCAGAATCGGAATAGGCATGACGTGGTATAAGTTTGGAATATACAGATTTGGGAGCAAAAGTGATAATTGTTTGATATTGATGATGTCGGATTTATCACCAAGCAATAAGTATGACCCGGGGGGTTACGCCGTCAACCTCCCATTAGTCGTCCGATGTTAACCCTATCTACTGAGCTGCACAAATAAAGACGTTAGAGGACCCGAGGACTATAGCTCCGGGTAAAACCATCCGACGCTCAAGTTAGTTACGGTCATTTATATATGAAGTTTAAATGTTGGATCAGTGAATTTATGGAGTTTTTCCGATAAACCTGGTTATTTCACTGTGAAGAAGATGATTCACCGTAGGTAGTTTCTAGGTTTCACTTAGCTGTATTTTTCTTGTTTTCTTCTTTTTATATTGATGCCTGTGCCAATGCATGTGCAGGGTACAGAGAACGAGACACGTAAGGGGACAACAGAGATGACTCTTGTTTCTGCATGCTTGCCATGTGGCGTTGTGCTTGGTTGAGCAGGGTTGCTGTAGACACCTGTAGAGGAATCTTACCCTGGCAGAATTACCTAGGGTAAACTCCATGAGTCAGAGCTGAGCTTGTTTCCTTAGGATTGTAAATAACCAGATTGCTCGAGGTGGCCTAGGCCGAAGGGTTCGTTTGCCGAGGTGCAAGTGGCCGAGCAGGGGTGTCAGCGGTCGACTCTATAAAGTGCATGCCGGCTTTGTCATGATGGTATTGTTTCAGCCTAGTCGATGCTTGACACCTAGAATGTAGTCTGCAATTACCGGCCTATAACAAGTTGAGGTCGAGATATGTTGAGGCCTTTTGGCCGAGTCTATCTAGTCAAGTAGCTGAACCTGAGCTACGTTGACCGTTTGACTAACCGAAGAGTTTTGTCTTTTTCTGAGCAGGTCAGATTTTGACTCATCATTTATGCCCCCAGATTAGGCTGGCCGAGCTGGTTGGGATGGGCAGGCTAATCGATTTGGAGCTTTTAATGTGTAGTCTTTTCAAGCATGAAATGCCGGCCATTGATTGAGTCGTACTGCGCATTTACTGTCTGCGCAGAGCACGAAGCATTAACTGCACAACTTTTCAGGTACGGCGGTTGCAGGGATCGAGGTTGACATCTTCGAGATGTCGCTTGGGATGGCCGAGCCGAAGGCCTATAAATAAGGCCTTCGAACAGCTTTCAAACTCTTTATTTTCTGTTCTTCTGCATCTGCAGCTTGCTTTTCTCCGGCGTCTTTCTTCGAAATCCACCGTTTTCCTTTCTTCGGCGACTTTCCTTCTCTTTCTTCATCGCTTCTTTCACCCCTGTAAGTCTTCTTCCTTGCTCATCATGTCTTCTGCCTCTGATTCCCAAAACTTGTCTGAAGGAGCTTCTTATATCGGTAATGAAGAAAATTATAGTTCTTCATCATCGGAGAGGACGATTGCCACTGACGACCGTCCTATAGCCAGATTGCATAAAGGCACTGGCAGCTCTGCCGGACCCAGTAAATGTGCTCAGCCTAACAGAGTCGTTACTGTAGTTGAAGTTTCACCGGAGCAGGCGGAAACTATCCCTGCTCCAGTAACTGCCATTCCTGCATCCGAGCCAAGGATTTCGGCTTTGCAGACGGGGGTAGTTTACCGCGGTCCCCCTTCGGCCGAGGTCCAAGAGGCCTTTTGTACCCCATCCGAAGTTGATCTATCTCGGATATGTGATACTTATGAAATCAATCTTGACCAATTCGATCCAATTTTGCATCAAGCCGACCAGACAGCTTATGATCCTCCCGCGGGTTATGAAGCTGTCTACGAAGAATACTTCAGATCCGGGATTAGTCTTCCAGTCCCTGTTTCTTTGTTTAGAATCCTTCAATCTTACAATCTTAGGCTTCCCCAAATAAAACCCAATAGTTTAAAAATCATTCTGTGTTTTTTTCTTTTTCTTAGAGCTTCTGAAATTCCCTTTGATCATAGAATCTTCATAAGTCTATTTTCCTGTAGATCTTCTGATAGTTGGTATTATTTTACCAAAAGAGCTCCTTCCAATGAATTCAATTTCGCTATCAACATTCCCACTTTCAAGAAGACTTCTTTATTAAGAAATTAGGGTTGCCCAAATTAGATATGTGGAAATCGGGTAAGGTGGACAACATGAAGCCGAGCCCGGAGTATTGTGATGAGGCAACCAAATTACATTCTCTGCCTGTAGTCATCGATTGGCACAGATTGGATGAGTCTATTTTGAGGGCGGCTGACCTGAGCTCTTTGGCTTCGGGTCCCCACTATAAGCCTCTTTCCCCGGATAACTTGGAGATAGTCAGGGGTATGTCTTTGCATTTTTTTATGCAACCTTCTCTTTCTCACCATTTTTTAATAAACGTTTTTGCTTTCTACACAGGTTCCATGGCTCCGGGAAACAAAAATCTTGCGTCTAAGCTTGCTAAGATAGCATCCCGCAAGAAATCAAAGGTGCTAAAGACTGGGGCCGAGGTATCTCCTGGATCAGCAGTGCCCCCAGCTGAAGACATTGCTATGGCTGACGTGGCTGAACCAGCACCAGCCGAGACTGGGGTGAATCAGCCAATTCTTGTTGCATCTGAGTCTACGAACCCAGGTATTCTATACTTATCTTTTTCCAATTGGTAAAATAACTTGTTCCTCCAAACAGTTGTCATATATATGCCAATGGTAGTGGCAAGAGAGGAAGATGCCGAGGTCTCTCTAAGAGGCCCGACACAAGCTGATCTTAGAGAATCCCAGCAGGCCGAGGGCTCTCTCCTTGGGAAGAGGCGGAGAGATGAACTAACTGCTCCGGGAGCCGAGATTCCAACTCCCTGGGCCGAGCAACATACTTTGACCATAGGCGAGTTTGATGAAACAGATACTGTGGCCAATCCATCCACAGCCAAAAGGATGAATAATCTAATCCTTCCTTTGGACAAACAGCGGTTCTCTACCGCTTCCTGGGAGAATCTAATAGATTCTTTTAATGTTAACTCAGCTCTGGTAAGGGATAATTTCTTTTGATGTATATGCTTGATCAAATAACTTTGGCTGACGCTTGATTTTGGTGAAACAGATCCAAGTCCAACAGATGGAAATCGTCAGCCGAGGTGAAGAACTAAAGGATTGTCTGTTGGCTAAGTTTCGAGAGCTTGAAGAAGCCTCCCAAGTTATGGTCGAGCAGGCCAAGGAGAACTCATCCCTGAAGTTGGAAGTCACCAAGCTTCAGGAGTTAAAGGAAGAGGCTGAAGTGAAGTGTGCGGTCTCCAACTCCTCGGTGGCAGAGCTGGAAAAAAGAAACGCCGACCTCGAAGCATGTTATGTCCAAGCCTCCTTAGATGTGGCTTCTCTGCAGAAGGATAAGGAAGATGGGCTGAAGAGAGAAAAAGATCTGGAGTAGCAGGTGGCAGATCTGACTCATCAGCTAGCGTCGGCCAAAGCTGAAGCAGTGGCGGACTTCAAGAAGTCAGAGTTCTTTGAAGAAAACATGTTGTTGCTTCAAGGTCCAGTCATGCAGATGGGTTAGACCAAGGCCATCAATATATGTTCAGAAATCTGCCCCCAGCTGAACAAGGAGGACTCTCGGCTTGCTGATCTTTACAATCAAGATGCCGAAGCGGACTTCGAAAGTCGATTTCAAAAGTTTACAGAAGGGGCTGACTTAAGGGATGAAGAGTAGACTTAGAAGTTCTTGTAATAAGCTGAACTGAAACATATGTACTCAGCCCTTTTGATTAATGGAAAATTTTTCTAAGTCTTCATCACTCGTATTTTTCTTTTCCTCTGATCTTCAGCTTTGGGTTTTTTTGCTAAGTCTTTACTTTCCAGACTCGTCGTTGCCGAGATCTAATATCGGCCATGTTATGCTTAGTTTGAAAATAAACTAAGTTCTTAGGCTTTAAAATATAGAATAAACTTGTTATTCTGCCGAGCTGAATCAAAATAGACTAAGCATGAATCCTGCACTCCTTTAGCCGAACTTCAATTTGAATGACTCTTAGTAATAATCTAAGTTTTTAATCCAAATTTTTGCACCTCGGTGCAATTCTGCCTAGTCATGCTAGGTCTAAAGAGGTTCATCACGCTTTACCTCTGCCCCCTATGTCGGAGGACTTATGAAACCTGTTCATATAAGTTTACCCTTTAGCGGGCTTTTGCCTCGGACCTGCCGAGGTCTTATAGGTTTACTTTTTAACGGGCTTTTGCCTCGGACCTGCCAAGGTCTTACAGGGAAACCTGTCCTGTGAAGTGTTCGAGCTCTGCTCGGACACCTTGTTCTTTTCGCGGTGCTTTGATCTATATAAACGCTTGCTCAAAAGAGAGTTGACAGTGTTTTTTTATATAAAACATAATTACAAGTACATCACTGATGCAAAAGTCGTAAATGAGAAGAGTGTCAAGTTCGTGATAGGGTCCGGCCTTCTAAAGTCTGCAACTTGTATGCTCCAGCGGAGCATACTTCAGCTATACGATAAGGGCCTTCCCACTTGGCGTTGAAAGCTCCTGTTGGCATTACATGGCTCACCTCATTGTTACGCATTACTAAGTCTCCCAGTCGATAGGATCTTGGCCGCACCCGAGAATTGTAGTATTGGGAAATTAAGTTTTTATATTGGGCCATACGAATATGGGCTTGATCCATTTTTTCCTCCAGTTCAGACGCAGTTCTTGGTCATTGGCTTGGGGAGAATAGTGATCTACCCGAGCTGAAGTGGAACCAATTTCTGCAGGAATAAGGGCTTTATGTTCCATAGACTAGAGAAAAAGGAGTTTTCTTTGTGGAGCTAGACGGCTTAGTGCGATAAGCCCATAAAACTCTGGGTAGCTCATCCACCCAATTTGTCCCAGCTTTATCCAGACGCTTTCTTAGGCCGTCTTTAATAATTCTGTTAGCAAGCTCCACCTGGCCGTTGGCTTGAGGATGGGCCACCGAGGTGAAACGTTGCTTAATATGTAAGTTGGTACACCAACTTTTCACATGATCTTTAGCAAAATGTCTTTTATTATCTGAGATCAAAATCTGGGGTAGGCCGAAGCGGCAAATGATGTTCTTCCACAAGAACTTTTTCACCTGTGCCCCTGTGATAGTGGCTAAAGGTTCAGCTTCCACCCACTTTGTGAAGTAATCAATAGCTACCAGCAAAAATCTAACCGAGCCGGGTGCTCGGAGCAGAGGTCCCACCAAGTCTATTCCCTATTGCACAAATGGCCAAGGGCTAGTAATGACAGCCAACTCTTGACTCGGCAGGTGAGAGGTCGGAGCGTGAGCCTGACAAGCCCGACATTTCTTAACTAGCTCTTCCGCATCCTTGTGTATGGTAGGCCAGTAGTAACCAGCTAAGTAGCATTTGTGAGGCAAAGAACGTGCACCAGAATGACTCTCACATATTCCCATGTGTAATTCCCGAAGAATATAGTCTCCTTCATCTTCGGGTACACAACGCAACCATGGCTGTGAAAAAGACTTTCTATACAAATGATAATTAAAGAGAGCGTACCTTGAAGCTTTTAGGCGTAGGTGCCGAGCTACAGATTTGTCCTTATGTTGGGTTTGATGTTGCAAGTAGTTAACTATCTCGTCCATCCATGTATTGCGGTAATCATGTTGCAGCACTTCATTAGCGTCAAAAGCGCAATGTTTTACCAGTTCTACAAAAATCTTTTTTTCTATCGTGGCCGAGGTGGACGAGGCTAGCCGAGATAACGCGTCTGCTCGCTTGTTAGCCGACCTGGGGATATGTTCCACACTGAAACGCTCAAACGTCCCCCTAAGATGTTGTACCTTAGACAGTTATCGTTTCATATTGTCCTCTTTTGCCTCGTAATCTCCATTGATTTGAGAAACAATCAACTGCGAGTCACTTTGAGTAATTATTTGTTGTGCCCCCAGCTTTCGAGCAAGACTTAGTCCAGCTATCAGAGCTTCATACTCCGCCTCATTGTTAGTTGCCTCAAAGTCAAAGCGCAGAGCATATTCCAGCTCCTCTTCATTCGGGTTAATTATTAGAAGTCCCGCCCCGCTCCCTTCTTTGGAAGAGGAACTGTCTACGTACAAGATCCAGCCATGTGTTAGAGGAGGGTCTTCCTCAATGGATATTCCTTCAGCTAAGAAATCTGCTAAGGCTTGAGCCTTGATGGAGGTGCGTGACTTGTATTCGATATCGTACTTAGCAAGTTCCACAGCCCACTTAGCAGCTCGGCCAGAAGTGTCTGGTCGGCCTAGAATTTGCTTCAGAGGTTGATCTGTCACCACTATAATAGGATGAGCTTGGAGGTAGGGTCTGAATTTCCTCGCTGCCACTATTAGTGCCAAAATTATCTTTTCTGCATTGGGGTAACGCATTTCAGGCTCATGCAAAATCTTGCTGTCAAAATAAACTGGCCTCTGCACGCCGTCTTGCTCCCTGAGTATAACTGCACTCACTGCCTCGTGGCAAGTTGCTAAATATATATACAGGACCTCCCGGGAAGAGGGGAGGTCAGCATCGGCACCTCGGCCAAATGTGCTTTCAAGTCGTCAAATGCCTTCTGACATTGGTCATCCCACGTGAAAGCAGTTCGTTTCTTCAAGACCTGGAAAAAAGGAAGCGATCTCTCTGCAAATTTAGAAAGGAATCTGCCCAAGGCGGCTATCCTGCCTGTCAACCTCTGGTTTCTTTGATGTTCCGAGGTGGATGCATATTCTTTAGAGCCTCAATCTTGGCAGGATTAGCCTGCACTCCATCTTTAGAAACCATGTATCCTAAAAATTTTCCAGTACGCACTCCAAAGTACACTTTTTTGGATTTAATCTCATGCATGTGTCCCTTAAGATAATAAAAACCTCTCGCAAATTTTGGATATACTGATCAAAAGTCCTGCTCTTGATGAGCATGTCATTTATATACTCTTCCATGCTTCGCCCAATTTGTTCCCGGAACAACGAGTTGACCAAACATTGGTAGGTAGCCCCATCATTTTTTAGACCAAAGGGCATACTGACATAGCAATAGGTGCCCGACTCGGTGATAAACGATGTCTTCTCCTGGTCCTCCTTTGCCATTACAATTTGATGGTAACCTTTAAATGCATCAAGAAAATCGAAAACCTCATACCCCAGAGTAGAATCTACTAACCTATCAATTTTAGGCAAAGGATAACAGTCCTTTGGGCATGCCTTATTAAGATCAGTGTAGTTAACACATATCCGCCAGGTCTGGTCCGGTTTGGGAACCACGATAGGACTGGCTAGCCATATCGGATATAGGACCTCGGCGATGAACTTCGCTGCCAGGAGCTTTTTAACCTCCTTCGCAATTACCTTATTTCTTTCAGGAGCAAAATTTCTCTTTTTTTGCTTGATGGGTTTTACGTGGGGATCAACGTTAAGCCGGTGTTCAGCTAAAGTAGACGGAATCCCTAGCATGTCCTTCGCCTTCCATGCGAAGATCACCGTGAATTCCCTCAGTAAGTTCTGAAGCTGGACCAACAACTCGGCAAGCATCCACGTCCCGATCTTAATGGTGTTGTCGGGGCGAAAAGGATCCAGGGTGAACTCCTGCACTGCGTCATCCGAATGCAACCACTCCTTAGTTAGTGGAATTAGGTCATCTAGGTTGACCTGTTGAACGGCACCACTGCCCTGGGCGGCCATGGCATAACAGCTCTGTGCCATTGGAATATCTCCCAGAAGTGTAACCACTCTGGCTGGTGTGGGGAACTTCATGCTAACATGCAAGGGGGATACTAACGCCTCTAGGGCCACTAAGGCTAGTCGGCCTAGTAAGATATTATATGCTGACCTTTCCTTGATCACCACAAAATCCATCCATAAACAACGATATGCCGGGGGCTTGCCAAAGCTGACGCTGAGAGTGACCAGCCTAGCTGGCCGAACTGCCGTGCCAGTGAAGCCATATAGGGATGAAGTTACTGGCATCATTAAGGAATCTTCCAGGCCCAATTGTTTATATACACTATAGTACATCACATTTACCGCGCTTTCGGTATCTACATATACCCTGCGTACCTCCACTATGTTATCTGGGGCTAAGTGTATGAATAAATCTATCACTAAGCCCGTGTTGTTAGAGTCTAACGGGATGGAATCTTCTGGTCCATAAACTAATTCCCGAGTTAACCTCATCTTCTTGGCAGGGGGTCCAGATGAAGTCCCGCCTGAGCTAAGCTCCCCCTGGCCTTTCTGAAGTGGCCCTTCGGCAACGGTGTATATAATGGAGTTGACTTGAGGCTGCCCTGCAGCCCCACGCCGGCCTCGTTCCTCATCATCGTCTGACTTGGGACGTCGAGGTGGAGTCTCAGGCCGGCATGTATCTTTCTAGGGACTCCTGCAAAAATCCAAACGGTTATGGAGGTATGAGCGAGGGTCATAAAACTGCTTCAAATGACCCTGCTCTATCAGCTTTCGAATCGCCTGAGCCAGATGTCGGCAATCCTCCGTATCGTGGCCGATGTCACGATGATAGCGACAGTATAACTTAGGATCCCTCATATCCCTAGGACCAGCCAGGGGTTTGGGGTCAGTCCTCAAGCCGTTTTTTTCCATGACGGATAAAATTCTGTCCTTAGAGGCCAAAAGGGGCAGACCTTCCCTACCGCCTTTACCTCGGCCGCCCATGCGATCAAACGCGCCGCGTCGATCGCAGTCTTTCCCCTCACGCCGATCTCTCTTCGAACTAGGTCGGCCTTCCTGCCGAGAACCCTGCTCAGCTTCTTTCTTTAACATGTTTGCCTCTTTACCTCGGGCAAACTGATGTGCTTTCTCCAAACATTCCCTTAACGACGTAGGCCCCTCCTCAGCTAATTGGGATAAGAGGCGGCCAGCTCTGAGGCCGTTAATAAAAGCTGCTGTTTTAAGTCCTTCGTTTCTGTCACTGACCTGCAGATACTCATCCGAAAAGCGCTGCATATATTTCAACACTGACTCCTCGGGACCCTGTCTCAAGGTCATCAAGTGCGAAGAATTTTTAACAAAAGGAGCACTGGAGACGAATTGGGATCTGAATTTTTGCGCCAACTGTCTAAAAGATTCCACCGATTGGGGTGGGAGCTCCTGAAATCATCTTCTGGTCTTTCCCCGCAAGTACATAGGAAAAGTCTTGCAGCGCAGTAGATCGGGCACATTTTTCAAGCTCATAGCGGTCTGAAACTGGAAAAGATGGTCGGTAGGATCTGAGGTTCCATCATAGGTGTCCATCTTAAGCACCTTAAAATTATCCGGTGCCAAGTATTCAGCGATGTCACAAGAGAATGGACTCTCCTGAATTACTCTCATGTACTCGTGCCTAGGCTCTCCATAGTGGCTTCTCGGCCTATGACGATCTTCAACCTCTTGTGGAACACTCTTGAAAGACTGGGGCGTTACACCTAGGCGCTGCCTAGGTAGGGGCACCGACTCCACGGTTGGGGCTTTCACGCTGCCTATCGATGTCCCAAGAGAATGGACTCTCCCCTTGTGGGCCTTGAGAGGACTGTTGATGGGCCTTTTCCTGGGGATAAAGAGGGAAAAGGTCTTCCTCCATGTCCTCAACTTCGGGTCGCTTCACTTTGAGTCGCTCCACTACGGCCTCAAATACTTCAAAATTCTCCGCCACATATTTCATGGCTTTGTCCCGCTCCTCCACCGTTACTCCGAGAGCATTTTTCACACACCGTTCTGGTCCCCTAAAGTCCTTCCCTGGAGGACCAGAATGAGCCTCTTTCCGATGACGAGGATTAGGGGACTCCCCTAATCCTTCACGTGGTCCTCGCCCCATATCAAGGGGAGATTGCTAACTTTCCAACTTTAACGGAATACTAAAAGAAAACTTTTATTACGGAGGTTCAAGCCCTCCTTCTAGCGCCAATTTGATGATGTCGGGTTTATCACCAAGCAATAAGTGTGATCGGGGGGGGGGGGTTGTGCCGTCAACCTCCGTTAGTTGTCCGAGGTTAACCCTGTCTACTGAGCTGCACAAATAAAGACGTTAGAGGACCCGAGGACTATGGCTCCGGGTAAAACCCTCCGACACTCAAGTCAGTTATGGCCACTTATATGAAGTTTAAATGTTGGATCAGTGAATTTATGGAGTTTTTCCGATAAACCTGGTTATTTCACTGTGAGGAATATGATTCACCGTAGGTAGTTTCTAGGTTTCATTTAGATGTCTCTTTCTTGTTTTCTGCTTTTTATTGATGCCTGTGCCAATGCATGTGCAGGGTACAGAGAACGAGACACGTAAGGAGGCAACAGAGATGACTCTTGTTTCTGCATGCTTGCCATGTGGCGTTGTGCTTGGTTGAGCAGGGTTGATGTAGACACCTGTAGAGGAATCTTACCCTGGCAGAATTACCTAGGGTAAACTCCAGGGGTCAGAGCTGAGCTTGTTTCCTTAGGATTGTAAATAGCCAGAGTGCTCGAGGTGGCCTAGGCCGAAGGGTCCGTTTGCCAAGGTGCAAGTGGCCAAGCTGGGGTGTCAGCAGTCGACTCTATAAAGTGCAGGCCGGCTTTGTCATGATTGATACTGTTTCAACCTAGTCGATGCTTGACACCTAGAATGTAGTCTGCAATTACCGGCCTAGAACAAGTTGAGGCCGAGATATGTTGAGGCCTTTTGGCCGAGGCTATCTAGTCAAGTAGCTGAACCTGAGCTACGTTGACCGTTTGACTAACCGAAGAGTTTTGTCTTTTTCTGAGCAGGTCAGATTTTGGCTCATCAGATATTGAAGTAAGAATGAGTATGATAGACATTGATGTGGTTTACAATGTACCGAAACTAAAATGAGTATCGAATATGGGTGCCAGAAAAATTTGATAGGTCAGAATAGTGATCGACCGGCGACGGTGGAACGGCGGCTGCGATGGCGGAACGGTGGCGGGCGACGGATGGATGGCGGTATTGACCGGCCATACCCCTATTCCGCATTCCCCATGTTGATACGCAGGGGCCTAATATATCAAAAAAACGATATCAATTATAAAATGGATACCAAACCGAAACACATACTCCTATTTTCCTAAACAAACAACTTTTATAGGTTTGGATTCCTGTCCAAACCCATTTCCTTAATGGGAAACCACAACCAAACACCTCCGTACTTTTATCAAAGTTTTATGGTGGTTGAAAAATAATTAATTGATATTTGTACATTAAATAAAATAAATAAATAATACTTAAAATGTACCAATGATAATTTGCAAACCAAAAGATATATAATAAATTATTATATTTTCTATTGGCTAAAGTCAATAAAATTTGTATAACCTTAAAATTTAGACGTTACCTTGTAGCTATCAAACTAATTTAGCTATCACATAATATGAAGAATAACTACATATCTTTTCGAAAAACCTTTAGGTCTAGTGGTTAAATATCATTTATCCCGTTCTCGGGTTTCCGAGTTCGATTCTTCTCTCTATTTTTTTAAAAAAAAACTACATAACCTCGTTAGCCTGCTTTCTTTTCCTGATTAAATTGTCATTATTGAAATAAACATTTACCATTATAAATTAAAAAAATACATATGTCATCAAGGGATTTAGCCTAAATTCTCCGCTCCGGGTTCGCAGATGGGATATGATGTGCCCACTCTTCAGGTGCCGAAACCGAGGACAAAACACAACCATATTGGTTAAATGAAAAAAATAAATATATTTATTGTATGATGTCCTCTGCAAGCAAATACCCCCTCCTCTCTGAGTAGATCTGAGTCTGACAAAGAGCTCCAGAAACACGGCAGTGGGGAGGTGTGGACGGCCGGGGAGAGGGGTGGCGGCGGAAGAGAGGAAAGAAGAGAGGTGGTGGCAGAGGATAGATGGAAGGTGGGGGTCAAGGTGGTTGATGGTAGGTGACAGTGGTGGCAATGGTGAGTTCGCAGTGGTTGCGGTGGTGGAGAAGGAAAGGAAGGGGTGATGGGAGAGAATGAGGTGGTTCCAGAGGAGAGGAGTGGAGGACGCCAGTTTGGTAGGGGTGTGGGTTAAATGCCTATTTTGCCCTTGGCGCACCTTCGGTAAATGAATGGTGGACGCAGTAGATCCCATCTGCCATCTTTGACGTGAAAAGCTAAAATATTATAATTTTAATTAAAAAACACATAATTATTGTAGTTTGTAGATGACTTTCACTTCTATTACATACAATTTTGACAAAACTGTAGGTCTGAATGTAAAATGATTTTGACAAAACCGTCTCACAAAACTGTAAGTTTGAATGTAAAACGATTTTGACAAAACCGTCTCAAGGCAGTATGACTTTGAGGCATGTTTGAGATTATCATGGCTGTATGAAAACAACTAGGCATACAATGTTTGTGTGAAAATCATGGAAGGAGTGGTTTGTTTTTCTATAAAAGGTCTTATTTCTCAACAACAAAACAAGCTTGTGCCAATCTTCTCAGATAAAATGGCATATTCAAATATCTTTGTATTTCGAAGGTAAAGTGGTGCTATTACGGAAAAAAATAGATATGATAGTAATCCAACCAGATTGATGAGGATTCCACGTAGTATATCAAACATAGAGTTTGTCAAACGAGTTACAACAAGACTCGAATTTGATATACATGTGGGAGCAATTGATCTGGTGTGCCGTTTTCATAGGTTTGCATATGGGACCAGATACATTTTCAGTGCTTATCGTATTTCAAATGATGAATATCTACAATTAGCTTTGGATATTCCGATATGTTTTCCAAATATTTTGTGTATGGAAATATACATTAGTGTTCTTGATTTGACAACTGTAAATACAACAAATCTTTCTTTTGATACTTTTGCGGAGATTCACAAGCCTATTATGCTGACATTGTTGCATGTATGATAGTAATGTAGGAGGGAGCAATTCATCATATGAATTTGTTGAAAATCCACCACATATAGAAGATTGAGAAAATGATGGCGACGATGTTGACGTCCATTCTACAAAGACGATGAGGAGGACGATAATGACGAAAAAGAGTATTTAGAGGACCATGCAGAGGAAGAAGATGAACAAGAGGCGTATGTGCCAGCAGTACCTCATCTAGACGCAAATGTTTCGTTCTTTGAAGATGATGGCCGACTAGAAGATACGATACTTCATGGTCGAGAGGAATTAAAGAATGTGCATGGAAGGAAAATAGATACGATCAATTAGAGGTGAAGATGTTGTTCAAACCCAAAGATGGGAAGAAACATGCCGTGTGATAATAGTCCATGAAGCATAACAGGTTCTAAAAAGTCTTGGCAAGTTCACCAAAATATTGGTATGTTAGTGCACAGAGTGGAAGACCAAATTGTCAATGGCGTCTTCGAACAAGTTTGAGACAAACGCATAATTATTGGGAGATTGACATTTTCTATGAGCGATATAGCAATACGAATGTAAACATTACGACGCCATTATCGATCCAAATATAATTGGAAGAATGATTCGAGAACACATTAGTCATAATGTTAACTTCAGAACTCAATATATTTGAGAATCTATGAAGGAGAGGTTGGATATAGACATTAATTCAAAGAAAGCATGGATGGAAAAAAAAAGGATGCAATAAAAATGATGTATAGTGATTGACTCAAATCTTTCCAGGAGTTGTCCTGCTACATGTCTGCCATTGAGGCATCAAACGAAGTCCCCGTAAAATCAATTTTCGGCGGAATAGAAAAGACATATATGGTAGGAATCAAACGATTAACCTTACCGGGATGGGTTCTCGGTTGGAGGCATGATCTAGAGTTGAGCAATGTCGATAGGAAAGTGTTTGGTGCAATTTTCAAGACATTTAAACCGTCGATTCTTGGGTTCAGCATTGTCGTCTGATTATATCAATTGATGGTACACATTTGTATGGCAAGCATAGTGAAAAATTATTGATTGTTGTTGCACTTGATGTGGTTGAGTGTAAATTTCCGGTTGCTTATACTATTGTTGACGAGGAGAGCGAACATAAATGTAGATAATTCTTTAGTAACAAATGTCACTATATAATTGGTGACACGAAAGATGTATGTATGATTTCGAATCAATCTATGGGCCTTCACGCATCGATTCAATCAAATCCTACATGTCAACCACTTTATGCATATCATAAATATTGTCTCCGGCATATCAAATCGAATTTTTCGCGTATGTTTGTAGACAACTAATTTATACATTTTATAGATAGTATATCATTCATATTGTGGCATTCATATGTGGTCAAATTTTGTAGATAATTTTTTTGTTGAGGAGTTAAACAACATTCTGTGGGCAGCTGCATCATAACACAAAATTTACAAGCTTACTAAACGTATGGAGAAGCTGAAGGCGCTGAATAAAGATGCATACAATCATCTTATGCAAATACCGCTTGACACATAGACATTGTCTCACGACGGTGGTAGAAGATATTATATAATGACAAGTAATAATTCAGAGTCATGGAGCAGTGTACTCAAGGGGCTGGGTGTTTACTAGTAGCTGCTTGTGTTCATGTAGTTTTCAAAAGAACAATGAAGGCATTTGATGCAAAATGCCAAAAGACAATTATTCATATTAAAGCAGGGGACCAATGACCGCTAAAAGTGCTAAAATTCTTTATTCGTAACGAGAGTAATGATGAAAAACATAGAATTCAGGCTTATAACAGACGAACATGCATGTATGAAGTTGTGAGTCGATTGACACCAGATGGTGGTGGTATTGCATATACTGTCAACCTGATTGACAAAACAAGCACTTGCGGTAAATTTCAACTTTACCGCATGCCTTGTTCAGATGCTATGAAAGTATGTAAGATATGTACAGTCTAACAATGGATTTGATTGCTCATTTCTACTCATGTCAATCGATATTAAACGCATACAATGCTTTGTTCCATCATTTACAACCTTCCCATACTGGACTTCACCCCAGTTCGTGCTTAAGGCTAATCAACTACGTGGAAAAAATGCATGCAAAAGACCTAAATCAACTTGGATTCAGGGTAAAATAGACCACATCTATAAGCAAACACGTGGTAAATGACACCAAACAGGTCACAACTGTAACATTCGTTCCAGTGCAGCACAGCTTCAGAATAATCATTAGTGTCTTTATGTTTCTATGTAATGTTTATTTTCACTAGTGTCGTGTGTACTATCGTTATTGTCTTTATGTTTTATTTAATGTTTATTTTCGTTAATGTCATTTGTACTTTAATTTCGGTATCGTTTGAATTAGGGTTAAATTTAAGATTAAGGTTTTAGTATAGGGTTATGGTGAGATTTAGGGTCATGACTATGGTTAGGTTATGGTTGCAATTAATGTTACGGTTAAGATTATGATTAAAAGCTATGGTAGGTCCTAACACACTTGTCAGAGAACATTGATGCGTCCATCCTTAAACGGTTTTTAGAAAACCACTTTAGAGCCTCCTGGTTTTTACACAACCATTTTGCGCCTATGGATTTATCAAAACCGTTTTACGCACATTGACTGTCGCGGTCCACCATACCATAAAACTGTTTTGTCAGAACCGTTTTACAGCCATCACCATTGTTTTGTTAAAATTTTGTGTAATAAAAGTGAAATTTCTCTCAAAACTATATATCTGTTGGTTTTTCTTGTTAAAACTACAGTATTCTTGGTTTTCTCTCAATCTACGACCATTAAACCAAGCTCTACATCATTACCACCCTTATGTGAACCATCAAATTATGATTAACCACGTTAAAATGAAACATGCACTAAAATTTAAAAGTATAATTCAGCTATTCAAACTCAAATGGAAAATAAGTGCAAACAAAAAAGAAAACAAAAATATGGCGCGAAAAGGGCATTTAGGACCTTTGAAAACGCAAACTGAAAATAGCCGAATCCAAATGCTATTTGAACTGTACAAAGACACAGCACTGCTCATCGAGTACAAGGCATTAGTATCACAGTACTGATACTCTCTTTTTTCCAACCAGCAAAGAAAGAAGAAAAAAGTGATGAAATTCAATCCACCAATGAAAATCCCCACGAACTTTTACATCTTCCAACTCCACTGAAGCCCCACCACCACAATTTCCACGCCCAGATCCTTCCTTTTAACGGATTCCCAAATTGGTATTCCACGTTTTTCTTATTCAGAGTTTGAGCTATGATGATCGGGTTGCATTCTGTTGATAGAAAGCTCCGATCTTGTCACCAAACTATGCTTCTTTTTGTCATTTCGTTTGTGGGTTTTCGGTAGAGGGATAGGATTGTGCATGTGGAAGTGTGTTAGGTGCTTAACGGATGTTTTTACTTTTCTTTTTCTTCTCCACTTTTTTGAAGTTTGGGTGAGCTGAGAATTGAGAAAGAAGCTTATCTTGGGGGATGTCTTGGAAATATTGAGATTTGGGTTTTCGTTTTCTTGTGTTTTGTACAGAGGATAACGCCGTTGTTTATCAGGAATTCCTGTCTGTTCCTTTGTTGTAATATTTCTTGAATTTCGTCGCCAGACCTATTATAGTATTACTATTTCTGCTTCCACCCTATTTTTCAGCGCTCATTTATCTTGTAGAACAAAGGGGAAGGCAAGAAGAGATATGGGTTCTTCATTTTAATGTGTAAACTTGCAAATTTTGCTTGAATTCCAGCTATGGGAGGTTGATTGGAATTTTAGACTTAGATTTCTTAGTTCAGAAAGCTCTGCACTTTTTCTGGGGTTGAAGTTTTGATGATGGCGACGGCCTGCAAGGATGGTAGCAAGTTAATTATGGACAATGGAAAATATGTAAGGTACACGCCTGAGCAGGTAGAAGCCCTGGAGAGGCTATATCATGAGTGCCCTAAGCCTAGTTCTATTAGGCGCCATCAGATCATCAGGGAATGCCCTATTCTCTCTAACATTGAACCTAAGCAAATCAAAGTGTGGTTTCAAAATCGAAGGTAACACATATTATCTAAGTTATGGATATGTGTTGACTTTTAATTTACATGAAACAGAAAGTTACAGATTTTCTTGCTTTCTAGTGGTAGATATTGCTCTATTTGTAAGAAATTGAGATGTTGAAACGAAAAGTTACAGATTTGCATGTTGGGATGAAATGCAGATGCAGAGAGAAGCAGAGGAAAGAGGCTTCCCGTCTTCAGACAGTTAATAGAAAGCTGACTGCAATGAATAAGCTATTGATGGAAGAAAATGATAGATTGCAGACTCAAGTTTCACAGTTGGTCTATAAAAATAGCTACTTTCGGCAGCATACTCCTAGTGCAAGTCATGTTCTCTTCTTGTATAGGCTTTCATTTTAGTTGAAATTGAGCTGTTTTACTTGTCTTAGTAATGACCTGTTAATATGATAATGCCAGTTGTGATTTTGTGCTGGGTTTAGCTTGCTATTAAGTGTCTTTAATTTGTTTGAGAATTTCTGCTTGGATCCTTTGCAGAGGGCACTAGCTACCAAAGACACAAGTTGTGATTCAGTGGT
>AP025047.1:7527272-7547987 GCA_036186865.1 Eustoma russellianum | reverse complement strand
CCCCCTGTCTCGTATTCCCATCTGTGTCCATGTTAGTAATAGTATTTTCACCTTGAGCTGGCTTATCAACAGAAGGTGAACCTCCTATTGTAGAGATGTCAATAATGCTCCAATAGTTTCCTATTTCAACACTTTGTGTACTCAACTGTGGATTAGTCAAATAATAGGGAGTTTTTTCATCAAAAACAACATCAAGAGTGGTGTAAATTTTTCTAGAATCAGGATGAAAACACTTGTAACCTTTTTGAGTTCCAGAGTATCCAATAAAGACGCATTTGAGGGATCTCTTGTCTAGCTTACCCCTGTTATGTGACTGCAAATAGACAAATACTGTACAACCAAAAATCTTAAGAGGAAGTTCAGCCATTAACAAGCAATGTGGGTAAGTATTAAGTAATTGCTGTCTAGGACTAATATATCCAAGTACCCTAGATGGCATTCGGTTGATCAAGTACGTTGCAGTTAACACAGCATCTCCCCATAAGTACTTTGGCATATTCATTGAGAACATAATAGATCTTGCTACACATAGGATGTGCCTATGTTTTCTTTCAGCAAGGCCGTTTTGCTGAGGGGTGTATACATTCGATGTTTGATGGTGTATTCCTTTTTTGCTCAAAAAAGACCTAACCTGAGTATCAAGGTACTCACTACCATTATCAGTTCTTAGAGTCTTGATGACTTTATTAAACTGGTTTTGAATCAAGGACACAAATGTTTCCAGAACCTTGCACAGATCAGATTTCTGTTTCATCAAATAAAGCCATGTCACTCTTGTGTGATCATCGACAAATATAACAAACCACCTACTTCCGCTGACACTTAAGACCCTTGATGGACCCCATATGTCAGAGTGCACCAGGTTAAATGGTTCACTTGCTTGATAGCCCTTTCTAGGATAGGACACTCTATTCTGTTTAGCAAAGAAACAAGTTTCACATTTAAGACCATTCAGATTAATACCAGTAAATAACTCAGGTTTCAGTTTCCTGAGATACAAAAAGTTTGGATGTCCAAGTCTATTTTGCCATAACAAAATAAGACCCATTCTAGAGTTCACATTATTACTTATTCTAGAAACAGAAGAGTTGTTCACATGAGAATAAGTACTAGAATGGTCTTCAAAATAACTTGGTGTCAGTTCCTCAAAAACAAATAGTCCAACATGGTGCCTAGCACAACCAATCTTCTCCTTTAAAATCCTCTCCTTCAAAGCTTTCTCCTGAAAGCAAGAAGAGGAAGAAGGTACGAAGTAGCAGTTTGATGGAGAAAAAACTGTGATACAGTTATTGCTAAGCCATACCATGAAGTTATGGGAGAGAATAATCGACACTCGGATTAGGAGAGAAACCCAGGTTACGGTGAACCAATTTGGTTTTATGCCAGGAAGGTCAACTACGGAAGCAATACACATTCTCAGGAGATTAATGGAGAAGTATAGGGAGAAGAAGCGCGGTTTACATATGGTTTTCATTGATCTTGAAAAAGCATATGATAGTGTGCCGCGTAGCCTGATATGGGATAGTCTGGATGCAAGAGGGATCCCTATCAAGTATATAGACATAATTAGAGATATGTATGCTAAGACAAAAATAACCGTGCGTACGGCTGTGGGGAATACAGACTTCTTTCCGGTGGAGGTCGGTCTCCATCAAGGGTCTGCGTTGAGTCCATTTCTTTTTGCCGTTGTCCTTGACGAGTTGTCAAAGCCGATACAGGAGGCAGTTCCGTGGTGTATGCTTTTTGCTGACGATATCGTATTAGTCGCAGAAAGTAGACATAACCTGAGTATGAGAGTAGAGCAGTGGAGAGATGTTTTAGAGAGAAAAGGCTTAAAAATTAGCCGTTCTAAGACCGAGTATCTACACTGCGACTTCAGCGGCGTAGCAGACAGTGAGGATAGCCAGCTCACCATCGATGGCCAAGTGATACCACAAGTAAGTAAGTTTAAGTACCTAGGATCATTTGTGCAGCAGAATGGCGACATAGATAATGATGTAGCACATCGAGTTCAAGCAGGCTGGTGTAGATGGAGGGCGGCCTCAGGGGTGCTGTGTGATAAAAAATTTTCCAACTAAATTAAAGGGAAAATTTTATAGGATGGCAGTGCGACCGGCAATGCTATATGGGACAGACTGCTGGGCCATCAAGAAGTCACAACTAAAGAAGATGGAAGTGGCAGAGATGAAAATGTTAAGATGGATGTGTGGGCATACAAGGCTAGACCGGATCAGAAATGAGGTGTTTCGAGAAAGGTTAGGCGTGGCTAGTATAGCCGATAAGATAACGGAGGGAAGATTGAGATGGTTTGGGAATGTCAAGCGGAGAAAGACAACTGCGTCGTCAGAGCAATTGAAAGCCTAAGTGTAGAAGGATACTGGAGTAAAGGCAGACCCAAACTGACTTGGGATGAGCAGATAAGACACGACTTACTAAATTTGCACCTTTCTGAGGACATGGTCCAGGATAGGGGTTCATGGAGACATAAGATTAAGGTTAACGAGGTATAAGGTATATATAGAGAGACCTTAGAATATATGTAGGGACATAGATAGGCGTAGACACTATGTACGCTTTAGGTTAACTTCCCACCTGGTGGCGTATGTTTTACCGATGTTTTACATTACATGTACATATATACGTGATGTGTAGTTTAATATCGAAAGGCCTTTATTTGTATTTCTTGAATTTACTCACTAACACACTAGCACAACATATTCCTATTATCATGTCATTTATGCAGGTAGAGCCGGGGGTCTCACTGGAAGCAGACTCTATATCCCTTGGGATAGAGGTATTGTCTGCCTACCACTTACCCTCCCCAGACCCTGACGATAGCTTTTGCTGTTGTTGGGATATACTGGGTACGGATGATGATGATGATGATGACTTTTCTAGTGTCACCGAAATACTTAAATGATGTTAACAGATTTTTATTGTAAGTCATATGATGAGTAGCACCAGAATCGATAATCCAAGACTTCTGCTTACTTACATTACCTGAGCTAGCCATAGTGGCTCTTATCTGATCACTAGGAGATCCAGTACCTTGTGCCTGGGTCTGGGCCCTCTGACTCTCCACGACCGGTAGAATGGCATCCATTTGTGCCTGAGTGAAAATGGTTTCTGCAGACTCAACCTTAGTTGCATCAGCAGTAGCAGCCCTTGGAGGCTTCCATGAGTCAGCCTCTGACTTCTCAGACCTCCATGAATTTCTAGAATCAGAACGTCCAGAATATCCCTGTCTAAAGTTGTTTTGCTTGTAAAATGAAGCTGGTGGCTTTACTGTACTGCCTGGTCTCCTGTAGCATTCCTCCAACACATGTCCAGTCCTGTGACAAAATTTGCAGAATTTTTTCACATATCCCCCTTTCTTTGAAGCCACAAATGCTACCTTTTCATTTTCAGTAGTCTGAGAGTTGAGAGCAGATGTTTTAGTTGAAGAGATAGAACTAGATCCAAGCATCACTTTCATCCTGCTCTCTTCCTGCCTAATCTCTGAAAACGCTGCATTGATTGTTGGAAAAGGCTTTGTACTCAGAACCCGACTCCTTACCGCATCATGGTCCTTATGCAGACCAGAAAGAAAACCAAAAATGCGTTTAGTATCTTTGATTGAGCGGAACAATTGATTGTCCTGAGTGCATGTCCATGGATGAACCTCCAAGGAATCGATCTGCTGCCAGATTTGTGAAAGAGAGCTAAAATATTTGCTCAATGACTGGTCACTTTGCTTAATGTCCTTCAACTGAGCTTCCAGCTCATATAGTTCCGAGATGTTATCTCTTTTTGAAAACATTTCCTTCGTTGCCTTCCAAATGCTTGCAGCAGTAGGATGTAGCATGAATGTGTTTCCAACCTCTGGGGTCATAGAACCCAGCAACCATGACATTATCATGGAGTTTTTAGCTTCCCAAATAGGAAATTTCTCATCTGTCTCTGCAGGAACAACCATCGTTTCAGACAGATATTCTTTCTTTCCCCTACCAGTAATAAAAAGCTCTACATCTCTATTCCATGGAAGAAAGTTGTATCCAGTGAGTGTTTGGTTTGTAATAGTAATTGGGGTAGAATCAACGAAGGAGTTTGTTGTTGGATTTGCTGGTGGTTTTACTCCAACACCAGAAGACGCTACTTCGCTGCTTTGTTCTGCCATGAAGCAGACTAAGGTATCAGTTGGAGGAGATGATAATAGTGGAACAGAGAAGATGAAGTAAATAGTGAAGATGAATTAATTTTCCCAGCACAGTCTGAAGCTAAAAGGAAGAGATGGATGCAAAAAGTACAACCATAAATGTGATAATGACGGAAGAGAAACAAAGGACAAAGGGATTCAATGTTGGAATAAATGAGGATTGACGTGTATAAGGCATTTGTCAATTCTCATTAATTGCAGGAGAACAAATGGATGCAAAAATTAAAAATAAAAGAAGCAACTTCAAGAAAGCAATCAGCTGTTTCCTTTAACATGCAAGTTTACACCTGTCTCACTTCTTTTTCTTTATACGCATAAAGGAGCCAGCTGTCCAACTGGAGTTACACGTGACTCCTTATGGGGAAAATAAACACCCTTTTTTTTTAAAAAAAATGTTATTTTGTCCGTCAGTTACTTCTCACAGAGACGTTTTCTCTTCTTGCGCCGTTAACTTCTTCTCTCCCACACCAACAAGCTTGTGTCTTCTTCTTGGGCTTCCCAGTTCTTCTTCGGCTGGGGTACAGTACGAAGTAGAGATTTCACTAAGCTTAAGAAGAGTTGATGTTTTTCCAAGATCAGATAGAGAAATGACTCCCCTTTATGTGGAAATGAATTTATAACAAATATGGTAGTTTTTCTCAACTACTCAACCTTTGAACAGTAAAACAAGTTACATAGATCTTTGCTGCTCTTTGAACCAAGAGCTCTGATACCATGAAGAAATACTAGAAGAACAAAGTAAATAATTTTATTAATGCTCAAAGGCTTAAAAACCTACGTTTACCATGAGCTGTGTATATATACACAGAGACAAAGCTACTGAAATGTTACAGAGCCCCCAACGGCTATAAACGGTCAAAAGTAGTACAGTATGTACAACGGTTACAACTACATCTATTGCTGCCTATACATACGTAATTTCTACACAAAGGTATTGTGCATCAGACATCCTGTCCAGACACACCTGAACAAAATGGTGTGGCTGAAAGAAAAAACTGTACTATCCTTGAAATGACTCGTGCGATGATGCTCGACTCCGCCGTCCCTCGGGGTTTTTGGCCGAAGGCTGTGTCCACTGCCACCTATCTTTGTAATCGCCTATCCACCACCATTCTGAACCACCAAACCCCACTACAAACTCTAGCCAGTCAAACTAAAATTCCACCCATGTTAACCCTACCCCCAAAAGTCTTTGGGTGTATTGTCTTTATATATGTCCTTAAAACTCACCGCACTAAATTTGATCCCGATGAACGCACTGAAGAAAAGTGAAACTTGGGAGATATGCAATCTACCAGCATGAAAGAAACTTGTAGGGTGCAAGTGGGTGTTTACAATTAAATACAAAACTGATGGGAGCATTGAACGACACAAAGCACGACTTATAGCCAAGGGTTTTACACAGACCTACGGGGTAGACTATTCTGAAACCTTCTCACCAGTCGCAAGGGTAGACACTATCAGAGTACTGTTTTCCATTGCAGCCATTAAAAACTGGTCGTTATAACAATTCAACGTGAAGAATGCCTTCCTACACGGTGACTTAAAGGAAGAAGTGTACATGAAACCAGTGGCAGACGCAACGGCTACATTTTGGGGGGGGGGGGGCAAAATTCACACTATGGGATCACCGTCCACCTTTTTGGACTCAATAGACATTCCATCGAAAATCCGGCAAAAACTCCCTTACAATATAGATATATGCAAATATTATAACATAAAATCTAAACCAACACATCCACTAATCAAAAAGCAACAATAATCAGCAACCATCAATAATATCCAACAAAAGTTATTCATAAGCAACATTAACAAGCAACAATATCCAACAAAAGTTATTAATTTGACGCTCGACATACCTTTTATTTACGAAATGAAGGACGAGCAGATCTTTTCATTAAACAAAAGTCAAACCATAAATTACAAAAATTTCAGGGGCATGTGAAGAAACCAACTACAAGGAATTGATTATTTGATGATATGCATAAACAATACAAGAATTCCTCTTCTCAGGAATTGCTGTCACAAAAAAATATCCATCTTCTCAAATCGAACATAAAAAAGAATTCAAAAATAAAGTATCAAATCCAAACCGGTGGAAAACAGAAAATAATCGACCAAAAATAAAGAATTCAAAAAATAAAGAATCAATTGCAAACCGGTGGAGGAATCGAGCAGAGCTGCAGAAATAGAGCGGTTTAAACTTGAAGTCTTGAGAGGAGATTGCAGAAGCCTCAAGCCGTCGACAGAGAGCGGCTACGTTTTTGTTAGCGAAGAGCAGAGCGCCGCGGGGTTGGGGGGAAAGGAATTGATCGAAAAGAAAATGTCAAATGTCAATTGAGTTGAGGGTAATGACGGAAAAATGGGGAAAATATTAAATTAAAGTTTATTTTTTTAATCATGGAAATAGGAAGGTAAAAGGTGTAATATTTATTGGTTTTTTATTTTAAAAAACCAGTTTGTTTTTTATACAATATATTTTTTAGTTAGTTAAAAAATACAAATGTGTATATCTAATATCTACTAATCAAAAATTTTCCCCTAGTTCCTAGTAACACACATATATCACATATCATGAGATAGTTTTGGGATTAAAAAACAGATACCTTAAATTTAGATAATCAAAAATACAACTGCATCTACCTACTACATAAATTTTTTCTCCGAGTTGGGGGGGCTGCCCCCCCGTGCCCCACCCTATGAACGCCCCTGCATGGAACCTCCTCCTGGCTTCTGTGACGACTTTAAACCCGGACAAGTGTGTAAGTTGAAAAAAGCTTTATATGGGCTCAAGCAGTCACCTCGAGCATGGTTCGGCAGGTTCACCTCGGTCATGAAGAAGGATGGGTACAGACAAAGCAACGCTGACCATACTTTATTTATTAAGAAATAGGGAAGCCTCGTTACTTGTCTCATTATTTATGTTGATAATATGATTATTACTGGAAATGACTCTAATGAAATCTCTCGTCTTAGGGAACATTTATTCACTCAGTTCGAGATGAAGGACCTAGGTGGACTTAAATATTTTCTGGAAATCGAAGTATTACGATCACGAGCCGGCATCTACATATGCCAAAGGAAGTACATTCTCGATCTACTGACAGAAGTTGGTAGGCTTGATGCAAAGCCTGCTGACACCCCTATGGTCCAAAACCATAAGTTGGAGTTTATACAGGGAGCGGCTGCAGCTGATCGAGAGCGGTACCAACGATTGGTAGGCAAGTTGATCTATCTGTCTCATACCAGACCTGATATCGCCTATGCTGTAGGGGTGGTCATCCAGTTCATGCATAATCCACAGAAACACCATCTTGAGGCTGTGTACAGAATCTTAAGATATTTGAAGGGAACCCCGGGCGTTGGACTATTTTTCAGGGACAATGGGCACCTCAATATCGAAGCATACACTGATGCCGATTGGGTAGGAAATCAAGTTGATCGTCGCTCTACTTCTGTGTACTTCACTCTGATCGGCGGCAATGTTGTGACATGGAGAAGTAAAAAGCAAAAGGTAGTGGCGCTGTCAAACGCTGAAGCAGAATTTCGAGGGATTGTAAAAGGCTTCACAGAAATACTTTGGGTTCGCAAGCTACTCCTTGAGCTCGGCTTCCAAGTGGCGGATCCAACAGAATTAAGGTGTGATAACAAGGCGGCGATTAGCATTTCAGAAAATCCGGTTCAACACGATCGCACCAAACATGTTGAAATAGACAGACATTTCATTAGGAAAAAACTTGACGAAAGAATTATTGCAGTTCCACATGTACGTTCTGAAGACCAACTCGCTGATATCTTGACCAAGGCTGTCAACGGATGAATTTTTAACCGTGTATTGCGCAAGTTGAACATCGGCGATCCCACTATTCAACTTGAGGGGGAGTGTTGAGATTACGAATAATTACTTACCATGTATCATAAAAGCAAATATACGGTTACCTTGTATAGGGGAGGAAAATCCTCAATCATCATTAGTACATATTGCATATAGTTGAGATTACGAATAATTACTTACCATGTATCATAAAAGCAAATATACGGTTACCTTGTACAGGGGAGGAAAATCCTCAATCATCATTAGTACATATTGCATATACCATACTTAGGACCTAATTGTAAAGCATAAATAGGGGCATGTATTAACGTTTTCTATCAAGGAAGAAAATATTTTCCCAATTGTGGCTTGCTTAACACCTACTGTGGTTTTGTAATTTTTGTAATTTTTTTTTATTTTATATCACAAATAATTGTCACACTTATGGCACGCTGCCCCCCTTCCCCCTTTGAAAAACAATGAAGAAACTAAGAATGAGAAGGAAAAGAAATAAGAACAGAAAATACAGTCACTTCACAAGCTTGATAGGTAATATTGCCTGGGTTGTATTCTTTGATGTTGGATTATTTCGTTGATTTATGGGTATTAGATAAAATTTATTTAGTGTTTCTTGTTTAAAACTGTTTGAAAGTTTCTCATAAGATTGCTTTGCTTTTTCCTGTTGACTTTTTACTACCCTAGGATCGCACCTACTCTTTTTCATCATAATGATAATTTCATCGTCACAGGGGTGTAAATACTGCTACAGATGTTCAGAAATGCTCACTTTCTGATGAATGGACAAGTTTTCTGCAACAATGAAATGAATACATCTGTAGCTGGTGGTTGTTTATGCTTTTACATTTCCTATCATAGTTTTTGTTGCTAATGTTGCAATCTCTTGTTTTTTCAGAATGTCCCACCAGCAATACTTCTCAGGTTCTTGCGTGAACATCGTTCTGATTGGGCAGATAGTAATATGGATCTGTTTGCAGCTACTAGAGGTAAAGTTGGGTTATGCGTTGTGCCAGGAAACCGAGTTGGTAATCTAGGGGGTCAAGTTATACTTCCTCTTGCCCACACCATTGAGCATGAAGAGGTCAGTTTTTCATGTTTACCATGGATTGTCTTTGATGGTTCTATTTGTGTATAAGTTGGCATTATGTGGTTAAGTTTCACTCACAGCAGCTACCACGTTCTCTGTGCTAGCAGTTGCTGGAAGTCGTTAAGTTGGAGAACGTTGGTCATTCCCCTGAAGCTGCGTTGATACCTAGAGACATGTTCCTTTTGCAAGTAACCTGTCACAGATCTACGTGATTTATGTTTCAGTTCTGATACCAGCAATGCATCTCTTTGACCTGTGATTATGTTTTTTTTTTTCTGGATTGGATAGCTATGCAGTGGATTGGATGAAAGTGCCATTGGGGCCTGTGCAGAGCTCATATTTGCTCCAATTGATGCCTCCTTTGCTGATGATGCTCCCCTCTTGCCTTCTGGTTTTCGGATTATTCCACTTGATTCCAGCAAGGTTGGGTAGAATAGTGTTCCTTAAGTGTTTATATGTTACCCCTGCTGGGGTATTCTAATAGATAAGTACTAATTTTCCAAGTTCTGTTTCTACTAGTGCTATTAGATATCCTCCTCTCATGACTCTCTAACCTCTATTTTTCACGTGTTCACAATTTTCATTTATGTAAATACAGGAAGTCTCCAGTCCAAACCGCACCCTGGATCTTGCTTCTGCACTTGAGACTGGGCCCTTGGGAAATAGAACTTTGAGTGATATTACTGGTAACAATGGTAGTGCGAGATCTGTGATGACAATGGCGTTCCAATTTGCATTTGAAAGCCACCTGCAAGAAAGTGTGGCATCAATGGCGAGACAGTATGTCCGCAGTCTCATATCATCTGTTCAACGAGTGGCTTTAGCACTTTCTCCATCTCAGTTAGGTTTCCTTGGTAGTCTTCAACCGTCACTTGGTACCCCAGAAGCTCATATGCTTGCTCGGTGGATCTGCCAGAGTTACAGGCAAGTTTCATGTACTTCAAATTTACCACAGATACTGTGGCATTCTATTTGCTTTGACCATGATAATTCATTTGCAATTTTGATGAATGCTAGAATGTGGCATGCTTTCATTAAGTATCCGCGTGTTGTATAAGCCATGCACCTGTTTTCGTTTATTCTTTTGAAATGAAGTTCTTTGGTGCTCATCAGATTCTATCGTGGTCTAGAGCTTCTCAAGTCGAATTCTGATGGAAGTGAATCCGTTGTGAAGACATTATGGAATCATTCGGATGCTATTTTTTGCTGCTCATTGAAGGTACTCTGCTTTGTCCCTTTCTTGTTTCACCATTTTTCAGTTTTCACTAAAGCAGTTTCATAGTGCTTTTTGTCAAAGCTTACTGAGCTCTTGGGACGATTTATACAGGCACTGCCAGTTCTCACATTTGCTAATCAGGCAGGTCTTGACATGCTCGAGACGACCTTTATTGCCCTCCAAGATATAACTTTGGAAAAGATATTTGACGATCATGGCAAGAAGAATCTCTGTTCTGAGTTCCCACAGATAATGCATCAGGTAGTCACCCCCTTTTAACTGTTTAAACTGAAAAGGGACATTGAAAAAGAGAAAAAATTTGCCATTTCGAACTTCTAAACTATAAAATTCCAGTGGTTATTTATCGGGTTTCTGTTCTTGATATTTGTTAATTGTCACAATACCTAAAAGTCACATCTCCATTAAACTAGAAACTTTCTAGTCCTAGCTTTTCATTTTTTCTTTGCGCCTCTAGAATGACGACAACTATACAACATTACCCCATTGTCTTAGAGGTTCCCGTCTATGGCGGGGAATGGGGGCCGGATGTACGCAACCATATCCATGTATTAGAAACACACGGAGGTTGTTTCCCGATGACTCATAATGAAAATTGTGTCAAGCTCTGTCGATCAACTGTTACTTCACGATATAAAAAGCGCAGTTAATTTAGTGAGTCATTTTGATTTATTTCATCATATTTCAAACTCAAGGAAGAGTGTGTTTGACTCCATTGAAAAAGGAAACAACATCTAAAATGACACACTTCTCATATAACTGTGTTTCTGTACAGGGTTTTGCGTGTCTTCAAGGTGGCATATGTTTGTCAAGCATGGAAAGGCCTGTTACTTTCGAGCGAGCAATAGCCTGGAAAGTTCTGAATGATGAAGATGTTGCTCATTGCATTTGCTTTATGTTTGTAAATTGGTCCTTTGTCTGAGCAAAAGATGGCTGGTCTTGGAGCAAAAGCATTGTTCTGTTATGTAGTAATGTGCAGACTAAGTTTTATGTAGCATGGGAAGCCTGAAGCGAACTCCCCTGTTATGGCGTTTTGGACATGTTTTTATCCTTAAATAGGACTAATGTATGTACCTCTTTAGCACTTTCTACTTGTGTTTGAATAATTACCTGCTGGGGTTCCCTTTGCATGTTGTGTTTTGTCCTTGATCTTCACATGCTTGTTTGCTCTGCAAATTCAACTGCAGGCAGATCTCTTTAGATTTACTATTATACTCCTGTTTCAAAAAACAGTTTCTTTTATTTACATGATTACTTTTTGTTTTATTTAACTCTGATAGAATATAAATAGTAATTAAAACAGTTTGTTTTTTTTGTATAAATTGTACTAAAGTCAAACTAATACAATGTTTTTGAAATAGAGAGTAGTATTTATGACCTTATGTTAATTACTTATCGTTTATACGCACATTTATATAAGCTCAAAGTGAATCGGCGTTTCGTTAATCACTTTATAGTTTTTAGTCTACTTTTATGGCGGTAATTTGTAGGGTAAATTATAGGATTCGTAAAAGTTACATTACATCCAATAATAGTTTATATGCAAATATTTTCATGGATCTCTAACTCTTTTCACGGAGATTCAAAGTATTGTAGATTGAACCGTTGCTACTTAACCACCTTTATAGAATTTAACACATGGTGCATTTAATGCATCAAAATAAAGACTTTTTAGATGTATTAGGCTTTCATATTTGTGCAGGGTCTAAAAAAAGACCGAATTGCTTTACGATCTGATATTCGCAACCTTAACTTACATTTTATGGAATAAGCTGTACATGTGACCTTCAGTTTATTTATTCTCAGCTTTTGTGATCCAAGTCTCTTCTATGAAGAGTTTGCAGAATCAGCTTGCCAGCAACCACGTCAAAGAAAAGAGAAGAAGAAAAAAGTGAGAAGAAGAAAAAAGTGAGTACAAGATACTCAATGGAGGAACGATGTTGCAATGGTAAAATTCGCCAGCATCGGGATATCACTAGGTTGCAGTCTATCATCCAACCGTAGTTAGCAGAGCTAGTACGTACATTAGTTGGGACACGAAAATTCCCTTTTTTGATTGTCGAACTTCAACCCGCATGAAATGCTTCAGTCTTCCTAGATTCTTCTTCTCAAACTCTGTAAACAAACTTTTTCGAAGCTGAGCAATTTCTTTCTCGTCATTCCATGTTCTGATCATATCGTCCAAGTTGATTATAAAACAAGTAATCAAATTTCCATTTCTTTATCTTAAAAAAAAATCCATTTCTTTTGAAGAATAGAGTGTGGCTAGCATTATCCAGACCACGCACGAGGGGACTTTTTTTTAACCCATATAGTGTCTTTTTTAACCTGCAAACTTTATTTTTCTGGAAGTCTCTAGAAAACCCTGGTGGTGCCTTCATATACAGTTCCTTTTTCAGCTCCCCTTGTGAAAAGACTTTTTAGTGTCGAACTGATAAAGCGACCGGTCTTTATTTACAACTATCGAGAATAGAATTCTGATAATATCAATCTTTGGTACTTGAGAGAAGGTCTATGAATAAAATGCCATATGGCTGCGTATATCGCTTGCCATCTGCCTTGTATTTAATGGTGCACCTACCTGTTCCAACTGGTTTTTCCTTTTAGTACTATGCACTTTTCTCAGGTTCCACTTTTTCCAGAGCTCTCATCTCCATATCTATAGCCTCTCGCCATTCAGTCTTCATGTGTGCATCTTGTACTGTCCTCGGGATAGTTTTGAAAAGAAGTGCAACAGAAAATGACATGCGTTATCCACAGTTCTCCCATGTCTATGTTTACTAGATACATGCTTTTTCGAGGCACTTGCTCCGGTAGGTATCTCTTAGGTGGTACGTTTTGGTTCCTCCTTGGAGGCAAACAATACAGCTGGCCCGTTTAAGTATAAGTACTAGTAGGACTGATATTTCATACGAATCTCCATCAAAACATGAGACACTTACCTTTTGTCACACATCTGACGAAGAGTGCGCATCAGTTTTTAGGACTGATTTGTCAACCCGTCGATGTTGGGGCAGACACGATGGCTCCATCTATCTGTTCTGTTAGAACAATCTCTAGGCAATCAAAGTTATTCAACTAGTCTAATGATTCATTGACTGTCTTCTCCTAAACAATAGGATGGTGGATTAAGAAGTAACCAGTCTCTAAGAAAGTGCAATTCATAGTGATATAAACGCGACACGTGGTGAAATTTATGGCAACAACACCTTTTTAACTGGTATGCATTTTTAGCACACATGTCAAGTTTTGATTGTTCTGCTTCAGAAACGTGAATGAATACCTGGAAACCAACCACCCTGGGTGGCAAGGTAAGGATGAGTTGAGTGGTAGTTTGAGTTGGTAGGAGTTGTAATAGAATTTTGTGATAGAGTATTTTGCGAGGTAAATGATTTAATAGGTAGGCAAAGATAGCGATAGCCTCGGGCCAGTAGTTTTGTTAGACGTGAGACTCAAAATCATGGCCTGTGTCGTTTCGAGGATTATCCGGTTTTATTTTTCAACAACCCCATTCACGCCCTGGGTTTTAAAGAAGGTGTGATTTTTGTTCACGAATTCTCTGCCAATGTCAGATTAAAGAATTTGTATTTTTATCAAATTGATTGTGAATCATGTGAAAGAACTCGATAAACTTTTTAGGAAATTTGGATTTATTTTCTAACAAATATAGCCGTGTCAATATAAAAAATTATCTACAAAGATCACAAAGTACTTGAACCGGTTCTGATTAGACAATGAGGTTGGATAGACATAGGAATGTACTAGAGAGTAAACTTGATCAACTCGAATATTATTTGATCGGAAAATAACATGATAGTTTTTGTGTGAATACATGTCTCACAAAGTGAGGAAGAGGTATTATTTTTTAAAAGACTCGCACGTAAAGATTTTAAGTACCCAAATGATGGATGACTTAGATGCCTATGCCATAGCCAAGGTTGTATGACGACCATTCTCTGAACAAGTATGTTATAATCCTGGTGATTCACCTCAACAACGTAATAAAGCCCTCCGCTCAGTATCACATCCAATAATCTCTTTGGTAAAAATGTTCTGTAAAAGACAAAATCATCTATATCATTTGTCGCATCACAAGTAGTAAGAAAAAAAGAAACCAAATATCCACAATTGATTGATTGAGAAATACTTAACTAATTGTAATTGCTCACCAAAAGTACTTTTTTGAAGAACATTTGGGTCTCCAATGGTACATTTACCGATTACCTTTCGTTCATTGATGTCGTCACTAAAAGTGACATTTCTTTCGTCCTTTGCAAAGAACAAAAAGGTTGTTTCTCCAACCTCAAGGTCCGTTGACACTCCGGCCTAACAATGCAGCTAGGAGGATATAAATCAGGTATTCAGCGGCCTGCTAAGAAGGAGACACAGTGCCTACTGACCTACAAGGAGCCCACCTTTAAGGCCCTTCATTGGAGTCTTAAGATGTTGCCATCATACTGCAGGTTGCGGGACTCGAACCTTACATCAGAAGAGGTAGTTCTGGCTTTGAAGCTTTCCTAGTGATGTACCATCGGATTCACTCGGCTAATTTGTGAATTGATGTCTTGAACCAGTCAGCCTTTGTTGTGAACCTAGACAACGATACTCACACAACATTTTCTTTAACACCCTTTTGTTTCTCATGGTTGTGTTTGTTTTGGCCATGAACAACCTGGTTTCAGAAAGTGTTTTAGAGAAATCTTGCCTCGTAGACTTTCTCATAGAAGCAGACCCACTTCACATTTACATAGGTGATTCTTATCAAGAGTATTCTGTCATACTCCACTTGATGTATCAAGATATATGACATCATTAAAAGCTTTAGCTTACCCTAAATATTCTCCGCCGACATCATTTTTATGTGACAGAATGAGTAAGTGCTAACTGAAACTTCATAACTTAGTTGTCCCATTGAACCAAGATTCTGGGATCTCCAGTCAACAAGGTTGGGTTACCATTACAAAGATTCTTGCATTATAGGCTTTAGTCCCATTCTGTTTGTGAATCTTGACATCTGATCTCTAGGCAAGCCTTTTGTAATCGGATCCGCAAGATTCTCCATTAATTTTACATAATCAATGGAAATCACGCCATTAGAGATCAACTGTTTAATGGTGTTATGTCTCCTACGTATGTGTCGTGACTTACCATTGTAGATGCTGCTTTGAGCACGTCCTATAGCTGACTGACTATCACAGTGTATGCTAATAGGAGCGATTGGTTTAGGCCAGCACGAAATATCTTCTAGGAAATTCTGAAGCCACTCAGCCTCTTCCCCAGCTTTATCCAGCGCTATGAACTCAGCTTCCATAGTAGACCGAGCTATGCACGTTTGTTTCATGGATTTTCACGACACAGCAGCACCACCAACAGTGAACAAGTATCCACTGGTGGACTTAGAGTCCTTACTGTCTGATATCCAATTTGCATCGCAATATCCTTCTAATACTGCTGGATATTTCGTAGAATGTAATCCAAGATTCATTGTGTATTTCAGATACCTCATCACTCTGTTAAGAGATTTCCAATGATCATCACTTGGATTACTGGTAAACCTGCTCAATTTGTTTACTGAACAAGCTAAGTCTGGTCTTGTACAGTTCGTTATGTACATCAGACTTCCAATTACCTGAGAGTATTTTAATTGAGCTACAGGTTTGCCTCGATTCCTCTTTAAGTGTATACTTAAGTCAAGCGGAGTCTTTATCGGTTTTGTTTCAAACATATTGAATCTTTTGAGAACAGATTCAATATAGTGAGTTTGTGACATAACAAGACCATCAGCCATTCGAGAAATTTTAATTCCTAGAATAACACTGGCAAACCCCATGTCATTCATATCAAAATTT
The DNA here is from genome assembly GCA_036186865.1 of Eustoma russellianum. Lineage (NCBI taxonomy): Eukaryota > Viridiplantae > Streptophyta > Magnoliopsida > Gentianales > Gentianaceae > Eustoma > Eustoma russellianum. The sequence goes on along the minus strand of AP025047.1, from coordinate 7,531,790 downwards.
CGTGTTAACATCTTCTTTGTACTCAAGATGATTTCACGAGTACTGCCCATGATTAGCATGTCATCTACATAGAGACATCCTATTACATAGGCACTTGGTGTGCTCTTGATGTACACACACTTGTCGCACTCATTGATCCTGAAGTCGTTTGACATCATTACCTGATCAAACTTTAAATGCCATTGCTTGGGTGCTTGTTTAAGTCCGTACAGAGACTTAACAAGCCTACACACTTTCCTTTCTTGTTCTGGAACGACGAACCCTTCGGGTTGTTCCATATAAATCCCTTCCTCTAACTCATCATTAAGAAAGACAGTCTTCACATCCATTTGATGGATTTCTAAATCATAGATTGTAGCAATGGCTACTAGCATCCTTATGGAAATGATCCCAGTCACTGGTGAGTAGGTGTCAAAGAAGTCAAAGCCTTCTTTCTGTCTGTAGCCCTTGGCTACTAACCTGGCTTTATACTTTCCAATATACCCATCCTCTTTAAGTTTCTTCTTGAAAATCCACTTGCAACCAAGTGGTTTACTTCCAGGTGAAAGGTCAACCAACTCCCAAGTGTGATTTTGAAGAACCGAGTCTATCTCACTGTTAATTGCGTCTTTCCAGAATGGAGCTTCTGGAGTTGACATAGCCTCGGAAAAATTCCTTGGCTCATTATCTATCATATAGGTTAGAAAGTCCGGTCCAAACGATGTCGGTATTTTGGCTCGTTTGCTTTGACGAGGTTCCTCAATCTCTTGAAGAGTCGTCTCACGCACTCGCTTACTAGTGCTAGCTTCTTCACTGTCTTTGTCTTTCTTCGGAAAGACATTTTCAAAGAACACTGCATTCCTCGATTCCATGACAATATTTTCATGTATCACGGGAATGTCTGATTTGTGCACTAAGAAACGATATACACTACTGTTCGTCGCATAGCCGATGAATATGCAATCAATTATTTTAGGCCCGATTCTCACTTGTCTTGGTTTAGGTACAGCAACCTTCGCCAGACACCCCCCACACTTTCAAGTATTTGTAACTAGGCTTATAGCCTTTCCAAAGTTCATATGGGGTTTTATCCATCTTCTTGGACGGAATCCTATTTAAAATGACGTTGGATGAGAGAATTGCTTCCCCCCACAAGTTCTGAGATAAACCCGAACTTATCAACATAGCATTCATCATCTCTTTTAGAGTACGGTTTTTGCGTTCAGTAATACCATTCGATTGAGGTGAATATGGTGCAGTCGTTTGATAAATAATGCCATGTTCTGAACAGAATTCATTAAACGATGCGTCATACTCTCCGCCTCTATCACTTCGAATTATTTTAATTCGTTTGCTAAGTTGATTCTCAACTTCATTCTTATAATCTTTGAAAGCATCAATGGCCTCATCTTTTCTACTTAGCAAATAAACATAACAGTATCTAGTGCAATCGTCGATAAAAGTTACAAAGTACTTTTTACCTCCTCTTGTTTGCACAAACTTTAAATCACACAAGTCTGTATGAATTAAATCCAAAGATTCAGTGTTTCGCTCTGTTGAAGGAAATGACGCTTTTGTCAATTTTGCTTCAACACATATTTGGCATTTTCCTTTATTACTAAAGTCCAGTTTGAGCAATAAGTCAAAATTAATCATTCGTTGTATTGACTTGTAATTAACATTCTCCAAACGAAAATGCCATAAACAAGAAGACTCAAGCATGTAAGTAGAAGAGGAAACAATTTTATTAGCCTCAGTGGGCGCAACTTTCTTGGGTACAATCGTCATAACATTTAACTTAAACATATTATCAGTAAGGTACCCCTTTTCCAAGAACTCGCTATTCTTAGAAAGTGTATATTTGTTTGCTTAAAAAACAAGCTTGAATCCATGAGTGACTAGCAGCGCGCCAGAAACCAGGTTTTTCCTTATGTCAGGAACATGCAACACATTCTGCAGGGTCAACTCCCGTCCTCAGGTCAGTTTCAGAACCACCTTGCCTGATCCTTCAATCTTCTAGCTGTCAGAGTTTTCGATGAAGAGTTGTTCGTTGTTTGTCGTGGGTACATATTTTCTGAACATTGCCCTGTTCGCACAAACATGTCGAGTGGCCCATGTGTCCACCCACCATTCACGCGGGTTCCCCACTGCGTTGCATTCGGTCACCACTGCGCAGAGGTTCAAGTCTTCCATTGCGCCGACCATATTCGCTTTTGCTTTATTTTGATTCTGATTCTTTTTGGGCTTTCGGCAGTCATTGCTTCGATGCCTTGGTTTTCCACAATTATAACACTTACCTGTGAACTTCTTTGCAATTTCCTTGCCCTTGACGTTCACGCCCAAAGTGTTATTTTTCTTTTTGTTTTTCGCCTCAACAACATGAGCCTTGGTTTGACCAGACGATGTGGTTGGCTTTCTTTCGGCACGACGATTGTCCTTTTCAATTCGAAGACGGACAATCAAATCCTCCATCTTCATTTCCTTTCGCTTGTGTTTGAGATAGCTCTTAAATTCTCTCCACGAAGGAGACAACTTCTCAATCACAGCCGCAACCTGGAAAGATTCACTGAGCGTCATGCCCTCCTCTTCCATCTCAGATACCAACATCTGTATTTCCTCAACCTGCGAAATTACAGTTTTGGAATCTAGCATTTTATAGTCGAGAAATTTCCCAACTATTAGCTTTTTCGTGCCAGCATCTTCTGTGCGATACTTTTTATCTAAAGCTGACCACAAAGCCTTTGCAGTTTTATATGTACAAAAAACGCCATACATAGTATTATCTAGGCAACTCAGAATCAAATTTAAACAACAAAAATTTGTATATGCCCATGCTTCAGCCCCCAAGGCATTCTGCATGTTCTATTGTTGATCCTCCACAGGTTCAACCACGGGTGGATCCTCGCTTAGCATTCTGGCCACCCAGCACTGTGAGATAGAACAGCATCTTCTGTTGCCACCTCTTGAAGAAACTGCCAGCGAACTATTCCGGTTTCTCCACGTGAGCAGCTGTGGCAGCCGGATTCATATGAGGCCCTCCAGTAGGTGCCAACGGAACCGTGTTGAACGGCGCTTTGGTAGCAGCATTGTTCGCCCCTTCAGGTTCAGACACGGAGTGAGCGCCGTTAAAGCCTTGAACAGAGTTCGAGCTTTCGTGTTCCATTCCTGTTCAGTTCGATCAAAACATACAGATCAGAACAGAATCAGGTTTAAGGAATGAGTAGAAGTAGACTGCAAATCAGCAAGAACACTGGTTTGCGTAAATTAAAAAAACAGTACAGGAAATAATTGAATCGTAATACGTCTTAAGATTGTTGGAAACAATCAATCCTGTGCTAAGACGCAGTCGTTCGGTGTGTGCGTATGAAAATAATAAAATAAACCAAACCCGGGGCGAGTCAAGGACTCTGTCCTTAAGACGTATTGCTCCGGTATACTGTGCCAAACCGGCATTAGCAACCGTGTCCCAGCATACAACGGGTACCTGTTCAGTTTAGCGTCACTGCTGAACTTGAACTGCTTCAAACTTTCGAGTGTCCTGACTTCTCTTGAACGTGATGCAAATACTCAAATGCTGAGAATGCTGTATGCTTGAATGCAGAGTGCAAGTGTGTATCTAGAGAGCATCCCTTGCCCTGTTTATATAGGGGAGTCGGTTGGAGAATAGGTTACCGTGACCGTCGGATCAAAACCGTTGATTGATATAAGCCGTTAGATCAAAACCTCCTATTCAGTTTTGGAAGGCTTAAATCTCAGCCTTTAAATTGAAAACTGATTCGCAGGTTTAAACCTGGAGCGTTAGATGGAAACCACATTCGGTTGGGCGGTTAGGTCAGTTTAAATCTCAGCTGTTGGATCAAAGCTGCCTTCCGTGCCACCATTAGATCAAAACAGATTGATCTTATCACATACCGAAGGATAACGTTTGTTTCAAGTTTGAAACACAACCGCTCAGCAGAAAGAATTCTGTCCGCTGTCCCACTTCGATCGATCACATCGATCGATCGATGTGATCGATCGATGTACGTGAGAATCATTTCAAAACTTTCTATCCAGTTTCGATCGATTACATCGATCGATCCATGTTATCGATCGATGTAAGACAGAATGACCTGAAGTTTTCTGTCCAGCTTCGATCGATTACATCGATCGATCGAAGTGACATCGATCGATCGATGTGATCGATCGATGTACGTCAGAAACTTCTCACGCCTCAAGTGCACATCCAATATGGTATTCCTCCATAAGGGTGATGCGGCTTTCTAAGAATAGGACACGTCACCCATTAACAACATTTTCCATCCACTTTGAGCAATAATTTCTCATTCACCCGGTATCGTAATTGAGTGATTCCAAAGCCTAAAATTAACTACTCGTTACGTAGATAATTAAGGGCCCATTAGTTTTCGATTTTCATTATCAAAAACTAATCATAATTAAGCTCAAAGTACGTTGCTCAACCATGTTTTGCAACCTTCCTTAATAGGCTAAAACCCAAACCTTTAATTCTCCAACATATTTTTCGAGTTAAAAGACGCC
>AP025047.1:7423838-7510115 GCA_036186865.1 Eustoma russellianum | reverse complement strand
ATCGATCGATGTCACATAGATCGATCACATCGATCGATCGATGTACCCTGAGTGCAAAGTTAAAACTTTCTGTCCAACATAGATCGATTGATGTCACTTCGATCGATACATAGATCGATCGAAGTGGGTTAGATGGAAAGTTGGAAGCTACTGTGAGACATCGATCGATCGATCGATGTGCCAGCAGGTGCAACTTTTCATCTAGAGTTGTAACTTTTGCACCGTGGAACCTCTTCCAACCACCCAATGACGTTTTAAACGTCTGAAATGAAGGTAAAATGCCTATATAAAGGCATGTTTAACACATTTCAAGTAGTTCTAATTTCCTTGTTCAAGATCAAGCATTCTATATTCTTCTCCCAACTTTAATAGTATTCTCAAGTAAAGTTCATTGAATTTCTATCCTATTTGCTGAGGATAAGAGATTGTTGGCTGTTGTATCCTAGGAGGAAGTTTGCCTATAACCCTACAGCATCTAGTGAGGGCAAATATTCCTTACGGAAAGTGATATACCCGCCTCAAGCCAATTTCCATCTTCTATTTCATTCTCTCTTGTTTATTATTCTTGTATCCTTTTGTTAACAATGATCCCCCACTTAGTTTGTAAAGCAACTTATGACATTTCATGCATTTAAGAAGTATCTTTCAATTTGAACCTCTTATTAGTATAATACTTCAAAGTTCTATCGAAATCATGATAGCTAAAAAGCCTTGAATCAGATTCCTATGTGCTAGAACCGGAAATATTATACACATGAAACCACACTCTCCTTAGAAGTCCATTATAAACTGCACTTTATGGCCTTGTGCTTCCCCTAGTTTTCATGAACATTTCAAGATCATTGCTTGTCGAAGTGGCACCACTTCCTATGTTCATATAGGTGAAGATTAAGATGTTCCTCTTAATCCTTCACTAAGAGTGATTTAACACTCACCCTCCTTTAACACTAACATTCCAAATCTTTAAAGATCAATATCGTACGGTTCGATTCTTTAAAGATCAATCGCAGTGCTTTAATTCCTCACTTTGTGACTTGTTGTTACCCAATGAACCTTTGACTAGTGGTATGCCAGGAAAGGTCGGGTTTCTATCACAAGTGAACTTATCCCATACGTCTCAATCCCATCTCTAAAGCTGTACTTTGTACCAAGTCTTTTGAAAGACGCTTTGTCAACAGATCCGCCAGGTTATTGCAAGATCTGACGTATGCAATGGCTATTACACCATCCATAATCAATTGCCTTACATAATCATGCCTAAGGCTGACATGTATAGATTTCCCGTTATAGATTTTACAATAAGCTCTAGACATCGTTGCTTGGCTAGCACAGTGTAAGGAAATGCTGGCATCGGTTATGGCCACAATTTTATATCCAATAATAGATTTCTCAGCCATTCCGCTTCCTTACCTGCAGATCCTAATGCTATGAATCCGGATTCCATTGTAGAATGAATTATGCATGTCTGTTTCTTTGAAGCCCAAGAAAAAGCACCACCATCCAATGTAAATATCCAACCCGTAGTACATTTGTTATCACCAATGCTAGTTATCCAGCTAGCATCAGTATAACCTTCTAACACGGCTGGAAAATTATTATAGTACAATCCGTAACTCATAGTCCTCTTCAAGTACCCAAGTACTCGCCCGATTGTCTTCCAATGGTCTATACTAGGATTACAAGTATACCTTGATAATTTACACACTGCAAAGGCAATATCTGGTCTAGTGCAACGCATACCATACATTAAACTACCAATTGCACTAGTGTATTCCAATTATGCTACCGCTCTACCGGTATGTCCAGTCAATTTGTATGAGGCATCAAATGGTGTGTTTGCTTCTTTGATCTCCAAGTGTTTGAACTTATTCAACACTTTGTTTATGTAATGAGATTGACAAAGAGTAAAAACCCACTATGTTTGGACACTTTTATCCCTAAGATAGTATCTTACTCACCCAAATCTTTCATTTGGAATTGTGAAGTTAAATACTTCTTAGTTTCATTTACTCCTTCCATATTAGTGCCAATAATTAGCATATCATTCACGTACAAACAAATAATGACACCATATTTGTCTGTAAACTTGGAATATACGCACTTATCTGCACCATTATGCCGAAAACCATTTTTTAAAATGGTAGTGTCTAACTTTTCATCCCATTGTTTCGGTGCTTGTTTCAATCCATACAATGACCTTATCAATTTGCACTTTGTGCTCATTCCCCGGAAGTACAAAACCTTCCGGTTGTTCCATATAGACCTCTTCGTCTAAATCACCATTGAGAAATACAGTCTTAACATTCATTTGATGAATAACCAAGTTATTTATGGATGCTAATGCTATCAACACTCTAATGGATGTTATTCTCGCAACCGGAGTATATGTGTCAAAATAGTCTATCTCTTCTTGTTGTCTAAAGCATTTGGCTACTAATCTAGCCTTGGAAGTTTGAATCGAACCATCGGTATTGCACTTTCTTCTAAATACCCATTTACATCCAATTGCTTTGGAACTTAGAGGCAAATCAGTGAGAACCCACGTATTGTTCGACAATAACGAGTTCATCTCATCGTCAATTGCTTCCTTCCAAAATGATGCATCTCTCGATTGCATCGCTTCTTTATAGGACTTAGGATCATCTTCTACGCTAAATACAATAGGTATTTGGTTAAACACCTTTGTCGTATTACCTTCAACTAAGAAGGAAATGGATTGTGAAGAAAGGAAATCCGGATGTAAATACTTTTCCTTTCTAGCACGTTGACTTCTCCTAACCTCATTTGGAGAATCTTGATTTTGATCATCAACACTAGAAGGATCATTGGAAAAATCACCAACAATAGGTTAACTCAAATTCACACTTGTTGAACTTTGATTTGAATCTGTTCTCAAGAATTTATTCTCAAGAAATTCAACATCTCTAGATTCAACAACCACATTGGATTCTAAAATCTAGAATCCTATATGCCTTAGAGTTTTCAGCATATCCAATAAAGACACCTTTAAGAGCTCTTGGCCCCAACTTATTCATCTTCGGATCTGGAACTCTATAATAGGCTAGACAACCCCAAACTCTAAGATAACTTAGATTTGGTCTTCGTTTCTTCCATATTTCGTATGGAGAAACCTTGAACTTTTTAGAAGGAATTCTATTGTGAAGCCGTCAACAAGGCTTCTCCCCCACAAATTCTTTGGCAAACCAGAGTTTATTAACATTGCATTCAGCATGTCAACTAAACTTCTATTTTTCCTTTCAGCCAAACCGTTTTGTTGGGGTGTATACGATGCACTTTTCTGGTGTATGATACCATTCTTCTCACATAATTGATTAAATTCAAGAGGGAAGTATTCACCACCACGGTCATTTCTTAGAACTTTGATTTTCAATCCCGATTGATTTTCAACTTCCATTTTATATACTTTGAACACGACAAAGGCATCGTCTTTATGCCTTAGTAGATGTACATAAGTATATCTAGAGGCATCATCAATGAAAATTATGAAATATCGTTCCACCTCGGGTTAAAACACCGTTCAACTCACAAATATCTGAATGAACAAGTTCTAAGAGTTCAGATTTCCGTTCTACTTTCGGAAATGGTCTCTTTGTCATCTTAGCTTGTATACATAATTCACATGTTCTTTCATTTTCATCTTTGCAAGAAATTAAGGCATGCTTATACATGAACTTAATAGTTGTATTATTAACATGAGCAAGTCTATCATGTCACAATGAAAAAGAAGAATCAACAGAGTAAACACAAACTACAGAATTTTTATTAATATTGAGTTTAAACATTACATCGCAAGAGTAACCCTTGCCGATAAAGATCCCATTTTTGGACATTATAATTTTGTCCCCCTCCATTAAATCTTGAACCCACTTTTACAGACTAGACTAGCAGAAACAAGATTATTAGAAATCTCGGGTACATGTAGAACGTTGACTAATAACAACTTCTTTCCCGAAGTAAAGTCTAACTCTTCACTACCTTTACCCAAGACTCTTGTGGCGCTGCGGTTTCCCATAAGAACCTGCTGTCTATCATCCACAACATAGTAGGTCTTGAATAGATCCTTGTTGTTTCATACATGCACTGGTGCACCCAAATCGAACCACCAATCACTTGTGATTTCGTTCGTAGCCATATGCAGTTCCGCTACCATGCCAACATGCAATCCGGAGACCATTGTAACCAGTTGATCAGTTCCAATGTCTACTATATTTGCATTGTTGACATTTTGAGAACTACCTCCCTGTTTTTGTTTCTTTCGAAACCAACAATCCTTCTTGAGATATCCTTTCTTGCCACAATTATAGCATCTCTTGCCTTTCTTGGACTCTGCTTTGTCTGTGGATTCAGACGTCTCGCAGTTCTTTCGCTCGTTTCCAACCCAACTCCCCATTTTCCCTTTGACATAATGCACTATAGGTGCATCATCAGAAACATGTCTTTTGACAAGACTTCTAGTTTCTTCTTCAATTCGCAAATTCTTTTGAAGTTGTTCAAGAGAAAAAGATTCTGTTGAGTACAGTAATTTCTTCCTGTAGTCATTCCAACTAGGAGGAAGCTTTGCGATTATCCCTCTTACTTGCAATGTCTCAGAAACTTCCACACCCAACTCTTTGACTTTGGAAACAATGACCTGCAACTCGTGCACTTGGTTCATGATTGAAAAATTTTCAACCATCTTAAAATTAGAATACTTCATCACCTGGAATTAGTTTGCGCCTTGTTTTTCGTTATTGTATTTGAACTCCAAGGCGTTCCATATCTCTTTTGGTGATGACGTTGCCGTGAACAGATCGTAGATACGATCAGATAGATTATTGAGGATATGCCCTCGGCATAGCATGTTATCCTATGTCTATTCCTCCAAGCGGCCTTGAACTCCTCGGAGTCCTCTTCTTGTGGGGTTTGCAAGTCCTTCAGATTTGGGTCCAGACAATACCCAATCTGAAGCGCAGTCAGAAGGAACAACATCTTGTCCTTCCACCGAAGATAGTTGGTGCCATCAAAACGATCATGCTTCATGCTCTCTTGGTTCAAGAATGTCTTTGAATCCATCTCAAAATAAACCTTACGATTGTTCTTGTATCCTTTTGTTAACATATGTATGGTTTTATATGACCCCTCCATACCCTGGCATAGACGGAAACTTCTAAGACAATGTGGTAATGTTGTTGTAGTTATAAATTTAATTTGTGAATTAAGGAAAGGAAAGGTAATATTGACAGATATAGATGCCTTATTTATAGCAGAATCACTTTTAATCATTTCCTTTTCTCCCTAAATGTAGAAAAAAAAAATAGCCCATAACGTTTACAAGTGGGTGAAGTTAGTGAAAATTGCAAAGGCAAAGCAAAGGCAATGAGGAGCCATGCAAAATAAAGAAGAAAACACTGCCATTAGATTCGACTTTGTTAAAAGAAAGCGTATCCGAGGCCCCTTTTCTCTCATATGTTGGTGACATGCTCATTGAAAAGATGCCTCTTAATTGGCTTCTGGGATTCTATATATACCCTAAACTTACGCATAGCAACTTGGATTTCCCGTCTTTTGAGGGTTGGTGGTGGACTAAACTGAAACTTAACTTTTGCTTCCACCTTCAAGAAATGAATCATAAAATTATATACACATAGAGAGATTAGGACGTACATATATATACAATATATAATGCATGCAGACATATATTTATACACACAACTATACACTGTGAATTCCTTTTTTTTTTGAAAATGTTTAACGCGCATGCATATGATATAGGGGTATATGGATTTGAATCATGGTTCTCATACACAAGTTCAACGACAACCTTTTCCTTAGACAGGGTTTGAGTCCACACATGAGTATGTGCACTATATATATACACATACACATATGCACATATAATAAAGTTTGTATTCATGCATATTAAATTTGTATTATTTTCTATAATCGGCAAATCTATGGTTTAGTTTAATTGGTCTCACAACATTTGATAATGATTCTATTTTATAGTTAACATAGAATCTAATGGAGGTGCTTTTTCGTCCCTTTATCTTGAGAGATGATCTTTTATCTCATCTTCTATTTCATCATTTATCATATTAGCTGAGATCATGCCAGGTTTATTAGTTTAATATTACTTAAGTATACATGGTATGGTATCACCTAGTATATTAGAGAATGAGATGGAGGTCGTGATAGAAGATCTTCTCCCTATGTGTACTAGTTGAACATGGTATGATATCACAATAGAGAATGAGATAGATATAGTGATAGAAAATCTCTTCCGATACGTACTAGTTTAACATCATTTAAGTACAAATATTATGATATCATCTAATGTAATAAAGAATGAGATAGAAATTATGATAGAAGATATTTTCCCTTCTCAGTGGATCATAGACCACGGACGTTTTGTACCAAAAGATTTGTCTCGTAACTTCATTAATTGGTGGTTACGTCTAATGGAAATTCAATATGAAAAGGCGTCCAATATGCCAACCTTTATTTGCTGCTTAAATGCGTTGGCAAATCTTACTGTTTTTTTTCTTTTCTTTTTTTGCATATCAACTATCTATTAAACCTATCGCGTGGCTATAACAAGTTAAAGAAAAAGAAAAAAAATGTCATTCTCATAAAACAATTAAAAAAAGTAAAGAACTCAAACGATCAGCAAAGATGAATCAATTTTTACAGAAGATCATCATATTACTTTATGGTTTTATACATAGGTCCAGCCACATAGTAAAATACTTACATAACACAGCATATACATCCACTGAGCAATGTCGAAGGACCTCTTGTCCTTCAAATTACAGTCGGTACTTCTATTGTACTTTATGTAATGGTACATAATTAAGGAAAAATATCACATCAAAATGATTGTGTTTAAAAGAAAAAGAGTTCATCTTGATTGATCTATATCTTACCAAGTTAATAATAACTAATAAAATATAGTAGTTGATGAAGGGTTTGAATCTCCTCACCTCCACTTTTCTCACTCCCTTTGTGACCACGCGACACGTGGCAGTAAAGAGGGGTGGTGAGGCTAGATGAGGGTCACCTGCATCTAGCCTCACCACCCCTCCTTACTGTTAGAATCCACTGATTGAGAAGCTTTCCGTAAATACTTCAATCAAGAGTTAATGGTGTAGAATATACTGTGAATATTTGATAGCGTGATTATAGCAATTAGAAATAATGGTAGTATGATTGTAGCGATTAGACATAATTGTGATTAGACTGATTTGATTTTTTTTTCTTGTATACTATACTCATCAAGCTATATGTATCGGTACTGATCTAGTGAAGATAGCAAGCAAGAAATATACCAGAAATTTTCCCACGAAACATCTCTTGCAAATATCCCTGTTTACCCTACTTTACATGGTACAGAGCAGGAAGAATTCCTTGCTGTTTGATACAAGTCTTCTTGGCTCAGATTCAGTCCTCATCACTGCCAGGGCTGCATCTGTTCTTATACAATTATCGTCTGGCTCAGACTTAGTCTTCATCATTGCCAAGACTAAATCCGTTCTCAGAAACTTACCATACCTTTACCTTTCTCTGTCAAGTGCGTACCCATTCGTATCAATACCAGCCCCACCAAAAATTTCCCTTCCTGCAACAAGACCAACTGAAACATGTCAAATACTCAAGAAACCCAACCAGAAATACCAGAATCATCTGAAAAAATTCCAAAACTCCCTGCTCATTTTGATCTCTCTGCAGAATTTGCCAAATTCCTGCAGACCCAAATCAGTCCGTCACCTCCACCAGTATCCGAGAATTTGATAATAAAAGTAAAGCTCAACTACAACAATTATCTATTATGGTGTAATTTGATGCGAAGAGCACTCATGGGCAGGGGGAGGAGCGCCCACATTACAGGGGTTCCTCCACCCCCTGCCAATGGACCCTGACCATGCCAAGTGGGAACAAGACGACCAACTCGTTTTTACTTGGCTTATAGACAATATGGATGAAAGTTTAGTGCATAACGCCTCAAGTTACCCAACAGCCAAGGCTCTTTGGGATGGCCTGGCTGTAACCTACGGGTCAGATGCTGACCCATTACAGACCTTCGATTTGCACAAGCAGGCATACACTATGAGACAGGGAGACGGCTCATTAGACACCTGCTGGAACAGACTCCAGAGTTTGTGGAGAGCGATTGACAGTAGAAGCGCAAATCCCATGGAGTGTCCAAAGGATATTCAGAAATTCAACCAATTCTTACAAGAACAGAGGTTGTATCAACTGTTAATGGCAGTTGATGATCGATTGCAACCACCAAACGAGAATTACTGAAACAGGACCCTCGACCCACCGCTGAAGTTGCGTATGGCGAGCTAAGAAGGTCAGAAACTGAAAATGCCTTGTTAAAAATTACCCCCTCAGTACCATCATCGGGGGTAGGACTGGGACTGGGGCTGGCAACAAAAGGACCTGGTGGTCCAAACAGAACCACCACAGAACCAATACGGAGAGGAGGAGGCAGCAATCCCCGCTCAGGAGCACCATCACGTCGGGGAACTGAGAAAAACAATCTTGAATGTACCCATTGCAAGAGAAAAGGACACTCAAAGGAAAACTGTTTTAAACTTCATGGGTACCCGGAGTGGTGGGATGAATTTAAGAAGAAGACCCAGACCGCTGCCACTCAAGCCACCGAAAGCGGTGAAGAGAACAACCAAGGGGCAGATATTACCGGAGGAGGAACTGACCAGCCCAACCAAGCAGCCGCAGGCATCAGTGGAGAAGAAGACACCATGGCGGCCGCTGCAACAGGTAGGCGGGTTAGGGTTGTAAACCCTAACCCCCGGTGTTTTTATACCCCAGCATCCACCCATTTTTCCCTTTACCCCCCCTGCAGTTCTTTGAAATGTTAATGAGGTCCTCCAACCTTCTGAACCCGCCACCCATCACCCCTCCACTTCGCTTATATCCCCCGAAGTCCCTCATACTTCCAATATTATTTTAAAGCACCCTACACTTCTCTCAATACCCAATTTCAGTCCTACAGCTTTAACAAACATCTCTAAAACCCTCACAACAAATAAAACTGTGTCTCCGTGGATCTTTGACTGTGGAGCCACAGATACGATGTCATATGACCCTCAAGATTTCTTAACACATACACCTCCCATCAAGACCAGTGTTGAAACTGCCAATGGCACCTCCGTCCCAGTACAAGGTGGTGGCACTATCACTATTACCCCAAACATCACCCTTAAAAATTGTCTCTATGTGCCTGCCCTATCCACAAAACTGTTATCTGTTAGTCAGCTAACCAAGGAATTGGATTGCGTAGTTATGATGTATCCATCTTTCTGTCTTCTGCAGGATATTCATACCAAGACGATCATTAGGCGTGGTACTGAACGTCATGGGCTGCACTTTGTTGATACGGTAGCACAACAGGGACAGTCTAATCTGGCCACCGGGACAGTCACTCAACAGTTATGGTTGTGGCATCGCCAGTTAGGGCATTCATCATTTAATATTTAAAACATTTGTTTCCTTCCTTATTTACTTCAAAAACTGAATCATTGCAGTGTGATACTTGTCTCCGGGCCAAACAAACCCGGGCATCGTACCATTCAAATAATACCCGAGTTGATAACATGTTTTCTTTAGTTCATTCAGATGTTTGGGGACCATCACCCTATAATACACCTTTGGGGTTTCGATACTATGTCATCTTTGTGGATGATTTTTCTCGCATGACGTGGCTATACATTATGAAAAATAAATCTGAGGTATTTGATAAGTTTTGTAGTTTTTATCATATGGTCAAAACCCAATTCCAAACTTCTATCCAAATTCTCCGGTCTGATAATAGAGGAGAATATCTAAATGGAGAACTGGGGCAGTTTTTAAATAGCCACGGGATCATTCACCAAACCACATGTCCACATACCCCTGAACAAAATGACGTTGCAGAAAGAAAGAATCACGTCCTCTTAGAAATGGTCCATGCCATGATGTTTGACTCTCATGTGCCTATGAGTTTTTGTTGGAGGCCATATCCACTGCTACTTACCTCACTAATCGCCTTCCAAGAAAAATCCTGAATCTTCAAACACCACTCCAGGTATTAGCCACACAACATTCCCTTCCTCAATTTTGTACCCTTCCTCCTAAAGTATTCGGCTGTACTGTTTTTATTCACAACCCTAAACCTGAACGTACAAAACTTGACCCATGTGCTGATAAATGTATCTTTGTTGGCTACGCTACTACACAAAAGGGTTACCGCTGTTACAATCCTAAAACACATCATATCCATATCACAATGAATTGTATCTTTGTTGAGACAGAATTTTACTACCGTAGCCTATCTAGGGTTCAGGGGGAGCCCTATGATGGAACCCTAGACTGGTTGTCACACTATAACTGCTCAGCGATAGTTCCAACACGGTCATTAGATGGCGCCGACTGTGCAACTGACTCTAATGAAGTACCACCTACGACTTCCGTACTCTCTGATGATCAGCCTGGGATGAATGCCGGGTCAGAGGTAAAACATGGTAATCTTATTACACAATCTATTTCTTTGATCCCTGATAACAGTACTCCATCCCTTGATAACAATAATATATTGCCATCTAACCCTGTAACATAAATAACTACCCCAGAGTCTCCCGAGGGCCCCATTACTTTGCAGGAATGGCAGCAGGTAAAGACCCTACCTCCCAGGACGACACGAGGGGTACCACCAGACCAGTATTCCCCAGAAAAGATATCAAGAAATTCCCGATATTCCCTGAAGAACTCTAAAGCAGGAGTAAGTGATATTGCAAAAGGCTTCTTTGCAACCATATGTGCCGAAGGAATCCCAAAAGGTGTTGAGGAAGCTTTGAATCGACTAGAATGAAAGGATGCAATGCTAAATGGAATGAGTGCACTTCGAAGGAGCGAAACGTGGGAAAATGTTACTCTGCCCCTGGAAAAAGACATGTAGGCTGTAAATGGCGTTTACAATCAAGTACAAAGAAGACGGAAGTATAGAGCGCCACAAAGCTCGACTTATGGCAAAGGGATACACTCAAACTTATGAGATTGATTATTCTGAGACTTTTTCACCTGTAGCTCGAATTGATACTATTCGTGTCTTGTTTTCAGTGGCAGCTAACAGAGAATGGCCTCTTCACCAATTTGATGTCAAGAATGCGTTCCTCCATGGAGATCTTAAAGAAGAAGTGTACATGGAACCTCCTCTAGGGTTCGCTACTGAATTTGGAAAAAATGAAGTGTGTCGTCTAAGGAAATCCTTGTATGGACTAAGACAGTCCCCCCGAGCCTGGTTTGGGAGATTTACCGATGTAATAAGACAGGATGGCTACTCGCAGAGCAACGCAGATCACACATTGTTTATAAAACGATGGGGAGGACAGGTAACCTGCTTAATTATCTATGTCGATGACATGATTGTCATAAGTGACGATACAGAGGAAATAACTCGACTCCGGAAACACCTATTCACAAAGTTCGAGATGAAAGATCTTGGGGGCCTTAAGTATTTCCTTGGAATAGAGGTTCTTCGATCCAAGGCCGGAATTTACATTTCACAGCGCAAATATATTTTGGATCTGCTTGCTGAAGTAGGCATGCTTAACTGCAAACCCTGTGATACTCCTATGGCTGTTAATACAAAGCTACAGGTAATCGATGATGCACCATCTGCGGATAGAGGTCAGTACCAGCGTTTGGTTGGGAAGTTAATCTATTTGTCACATACTCGACCCGACTTTGCTTTTGCTGTTAGCCTTATTAGTCAGTTCATGCACAACCCCCAAACACATCATATGGACGCAGTTATACGGATTCTGAGGTACTTAAAGCACACTCCGGGCAGAGGAATTGTGTTTCGGAATAATGAACATCTCGATATACAGTCCTATACTGATGCAGATTGGGCAGGTAATCTGGTAGACCGAAGATCTACGTCAGGATACTTTACTCTTGTAGGAGGAAACCTGGTCACCTGGAAGAGTAAGAAGCAAAAGGTCGTAGCCCTTTTCAGTGCAGAGGTGGAATTCCGAGGGATCGTCAAGGGAATTATGGAAATCTTGTGGATACACAAGTTGTTCAAAGAATTGGGGATTCATATTAATCAGCCTACACCATTGTTTTGTGATAACAAAGTGTCTATCAGTATCTCGGAGAATCCTATACAGCATGACAGGACAAAGCATGTGGAAATTGATCGACACTTCATAAAAGAGAAGTTAGAAGCAGGACTAGTTATGTTGCCTTTTGTTAGATCAGAGGACCAGCTGGCGGATATCCTAACAAAGGCGGTAAATGGAAGGACATTTGAAGATATCTTGTGCAAGTTGAACATTGTTGATCTCACTGTTCAACTTGAGGGAGAGTGTTAGAATCCACTGATTGAGAAGCTTTCCGTAAATACTTCAATCAAGAGTTAATGGTGTAGAATATACTGTGAATATTTGATAGCGTGATTATAGAAATTAGAAATAATGGTAGCATGATTATAGCGATTAGACATAATTGTGATTAGATTGATTTGATTTTTTTTCCTGTATACTATACTCATCAAGCTATATGTACCGGTACTGATCTAGTGAAGAAAGCAAGCAAGAAATATACCAGAAATTTTCCCACGAATCATTTCTTGCAAATATCCCTGTTTACCCTACTTTACACTTACTGCCACGTGTTGCGCGGTCACGCGTCACCGCACCCCCTTGTGGTGAGGGAATCCTATCTCATTGATGAAAGGGACTATGTCAGAGATGTAATAGGATTAACATGTTGAATCATTTTGACTTGATTGATGATCAGAAAAATGAATTAAATCTACAAGATAATAAAACTTTAGAGGTCTTTTTCCGGAAAAAAAAAAAAGCCTTCCAACATTTAAATTTGTTATGGGTTTTTGAATTATAATACTGTAGAACCAAGCTTCTGCCTCAGGAAGCTTAGTTTGGAGTTTATAGGTGTAGCCATAATTTGAACATACCTGATACCTCCTTTTAGTGCTACATAGTCGCCCTTTTATAGGTGTTTGTTCTTCCTGTGTGAAATTAAACCAGCGTTGATGTATTTTTTCTGGAGCAAAAGGCTAAATTCTTAAGTTCGGAGGTCTTTATTGTCCTAGTTCGGATGAAAATAAAGAATCCAACAGTCTCCTAGATTGGCAATGACATAGAGTCCACTGCAAACCGTGTCTGTAATCCATCATCCGATTAGGTTGGATTCAGACTTTAAGCCTTTAGACTCAGATATCTGTATTGCTTTCACATTACACATGTCTTGATCTGAACCTATACCTTTCTGAAACAATATTCTAACTTAAGTACCAACTGTTGTAAAAATATGAAGGAAACAAGACTGCAAGAAGAGAGCAAGTAGAATGAAGAAGAAGAAAGAACTTGGCTTGAGGCGTGTATTCACACTTTCCGTAAGGAATATTTGCCCCCACTAGATGCTGCAGGGTTATAGGCAAATTTCCTCCTAGGATACAACAGCCAACAATCTCTAATCCTCAGCAAATAGGATTGAGAAACAATGAACTTTCTAAAAACAAGAGTGTTCTTGAACAAGAAGAAGAATATGGAATGCTTAATTGATTATGTTACAAGATATCCTTCCTAATGGGTTATAATAGCCTATTTATAGGCTCTCAAACTCCAGGAAGTCGTTGAGGGAGGTTGCATGGCGATTGGACATGTCTTCTGGTGCAAAAGATGTGAATTTTCATGAAAAAACACGTCTGTCAGGACATCGATCGATCGATGTGATCGATCGATGTCCTCAGTTCAACATCGAACCCTGCACTCTGGACATCGATCGATCGATGTATGTGACATCGATCGATCGATGTGACATCGATCGATCGATGTCATCGATCGATGTCCTCAGTTCATACATCGATCTCATCCAGGACACATCGATCGATCGATGTCATCTACATCGATCGATCGATGTCATCGATCTATGTCCGGCAGAATACTCAACTTCATTTTCAAGCCACATAGATCTATCCATTTGATACATGGATCGATCCAAGTCATGAGTCAAGCTATTCTTGCTTATTCCAACGCCATTTCACCTTCATCTTTGATCTCAAACATTCATTCTTCGTTCCATTGCCTTTACAAACTATTATAACAATCCCCCACTTAGTTTGTAAAGCAACTTATGACATTTCATGCATTTAAGAAGTATCTTTCGATTTGAACCTCTTATTAGTATAACATCTCAAAGTTCTAACGAAATCATGATAGCTTAAAAGCCTTGAATCAGATTCCTATGTGCTAGAACCGGAAACATTATACACATGAAACCACACTCTCAATTGAAGTCCATTTTAAACCGCACTTTATGGCCTTGTGCTACCCCTAGTATTCATGAACATTTCAAGATCATTGCTTGTCGAAGCGGCACCACTTCCCATGTTCATATAGGTGAAGATTAAGATAATTCCTCTTAATCCTTCATTAAGAGTGCAATGAACACTCACCCTCCTTTAACACTAACATTCCAATTCTTTAAAGATCAATATCATGCGGCTTGATTCTTTAAAGATCAATCGTAGTGCTTTAATACCTCACTTTGTGACTTGTTGTTACCCATTGAACCTTTGGCTAGTGGTATGCTAGACAAGGTTGGGTTTCTATCACAAGTGAACTTATCCCATACGTCTCAATCCCATCCCTAAAGATGTACTCTGTACCAAGTCTTTTGATAGACTCTTTGTCAACGGATCCGCCAGGTTATTACAGGATCTGACGTACACAATGGCTATTACACCATCAGTTATCAATTGCCTTACATAATCATGCCTAAGGCTGACATGTCTAGATTTTCCGTTATAGATTTTACTATAAGCTCTAGACATCGTTGATTGGCTATCACAGTGTAAAGAAATGGCTGGCATCGGTTGTGGCCACAACTCTATATC
Source organism: Eustoma russellianum (assembly GCA_036186865.1). NCBI lineage: Eukaryota > Viridiplantae > Streptophyta > Magnoliopsida > Gentianales > Gentianaceae > Eustoma > Eustoma russellianum. The sequence continues at coordinate 7,495,186 of AP025047.1, read as the reverse complement.
CAATAAAAGATTTCTCAGCCATTCCGCTTCTTTACCTGCAGAACCCAATGCTATGAATTCGGATTCCATTGTAGAATGAGTTATGCATGTCTGTTTCTTTGAAGCCCAAGAAACAGCACCACCACCCAATGTAAATATCCAACCCGTAGTAGATTTGTTATCACCAACACTAGTTATCCAACTAGCATCAGTATAACCTTCTAACACGGCTGGAAAGTTACTATAAAACAATCCATAATCCATAGTCTTTTTCAAGTACCCAAGTACTCGCCCGATTGCCTTCCAATGGTCTATACTAGGATTACTAGTATACCTTGATAATTTACACACCGCAAAGGCAATATCCGGTCTAGTGCAATGCATAGCATACATTAAACTACCAATTGCACTAGCATATTCCAGTTGAGCTACTGCTCTACCAGTATGTCCAGTCAATTTGTATGAGGCATCGAAAGGTGTGTTTGCTTCTTTGATCTCCAAATGTTTGAACTTGTTCAACACTTTGTTTACGTAATGAGATTGACAAAGAGCAAAACCCCCACTATGTTTGGACACCTTTATCCCTAAGATAGTATCTACCTCACCCAAATTTTTCATTTGGAATTGTGAAGTTAAATACTTCTTAGTTTCATTTACTCCTTCCATATTAGTACCGATAATGAGCATATCATCCACGTACAAACAAATAATAACACCATATTTGTCTGTAAACTTGGAATATACACACTTATCTGCACCATTATGTTGGAAACCATCCTTCAAAATGGTAGTGTCAAACTTTTCATGCCATTGTTTCGGTGCTTGTTTCAATCCATACAATGACCTTATCAATTTGCACACTTTGTGCTCATTCCCCGGAAGTACAAAACCTTCCGGTTGTTCCATATAGACTTCCTCGTCTAAATCACCATTGAGAAATGCAGTCTTAACATCCATTTGATGAATAACCAAGTTATTAATGGATGCTAATGCTATCAACACTCTAATGGATGTTATTCTTGCCACAGGAGCATACGTATCAAAATAGTCTATCCCTTCTCGTTGTCTAAAGCCTTTGGCTACTAATCTAGCCTTGAAAGTTTGAAGTGACCCATCCGTATTGTATTTCCTGCGAAATACCCATTTACATCCAATAGCTTTGGAACTTGGAGGCAAATCAGCGAGAATCCACGTATTGTTAGACAATAACGAATTCATCTCATCATCAATAGCTTCCTTCCAAAATGATGCATCTCTCGATTGCATCGCCTCCTTATAGGATTTTGGATCATCTTCAACGCTTAGTACAATAGGTATTTGATTAAACACCTTTGTCCTATTACCTTCAACTAAGAAAGTAATAGATTGCGAAGAAATGAAGTCCGGATGTAAATACTTTTCCTTTCTAGCACGTTGACTTCTCCTAACCTCAGTTGGAGAATCTTGATATGAATCATCAACACTAGAAGGATCATTAGTAAAATCACCAACAATAGGATCATTCAAACTCTCACTTGTTGAACTTTGATTTGAATCTGTTCTTAAGAATTTATTCTCAAGAAATTCAACATCTCTAGATTCAACAACCACATTGGATTCTAAATCTAGAATCCTATATGCTTTAGAGTTTTCAGCATATCCAATAAAGACACCTTTAAGAGCTCTTGGCCCTAACTTAGTCCTCTTTGGATCCGGTACTCTATGATAGGCTAGACAACCCCAAACTCTAAGATAACTTAGATTTGGTTTTCGTTTCTTCCACAATTCATATGGAGAAACCTTAAACTTCTTAGAAGGAATTCTATTATGAATATGACAAGCCGTTAACAAGGCTTCTCCCCACAAATTCTTTGGCAATCCAGAGTTTATTAACATTGCATTCAGCATGTCAACTAAACTTCTATTCTTTCTTTCAGCCAAACCGTTCTGTTGGGGAGTGTATGGAGCACTTTTCTGGTGTATGATACCATTCTCCTCACAGAATTGATTAAATTCAAGAGGAAAGTATTCACCACCACGATCACTCCTTAGAACTTTGATTTTCAATCCCAATTGATTTTCGACTTCCATTTTATAGACTTTGAACATGTCAAAGGCTTCATCTTTATGCCTTAGTAAATATACATAAGTATATCTAGAAGCATCATCAATGAAAGTTATGAAATATCGATTTCCACCTCGGGTTAAAACTCCGTTCAATTCACAAACATCTGAATGAACAAGTTCTAAGAGTTCGGTTTTCCGTTCAACTTTCGGAAACGGCTTCTTTGTCATTTTTGCTTGTATGCATACTTCACATGTTCTTTCATTTTCATCTTTGCAAGAAATTAAGGCATGCTTAGACATGAACTTAATAGTTGTATTACTAACATGTGCAAGTCTATCATGCCACAATGAAAAAGAAGAATCAACAGAGTAAACAGAAACCGCGGAATTTTTATTGATACTCAACTTAAACATCCCGTCGCAAGCATATCCCTTGCCGACAAAGATACCATTCTTGGACAATATAATTTTGTCCCCCTCCATTACAATCTTGAATCCACTCTTACAAACGAGACTAGCAGAAACAAGATTCTTAGAAATCTCGGGTACATGTAGTACGTTGACTAATAACAACTTCTTACCAGAAGTAAAGTCTAACTCAATACTACCTTTACCCAAGACTCTTGTGGCACTGCGGTTCCCCATAAGAACTTGTTGGCTGTCATCTACAACATGATAGGTCTTGAATAGATCCTTGTTGTTGCATACATGCACTGTTGCACCCGAATCGAACCACCAACCTTTTGTGATTTCGTTCGTAGCCATATGAAGTTCTGTACCATGCCAACATGCAAACCCGAGACCATTGCAACCAGTTGATCGGTTCCAATGTCTATCATATTCGCATTGTTGACATTCTGAGAATCACCGCCCTGTTTTAGTTTCTTTCGAAACCAACAGTCCTTTTTCAAGTGACCTTTCTTGCCACAATTATAGCATCTCTTGCCTTTCTTAGACTCTGCTTTGTCTGTGGATCCAGCATAATCGGAGTTCTTCCTTTTGTTTCCAACTGAAACCCCTCCTTTCCCTTTGACATAATGCACTCTAGGTGCATCGTCCGAGACATGTCTTTTTACAAGACTCCTCGTCTCTTCTTCAATTCGCAGATGCTTTTGAAGTTGTTCAAGGGAAAAAGATTCAGTTGAGTGTAATAATTTCTTCCTGTAGTCATTCCAACTAGGAGGAAGCTTAGCAATGATTCCTCCTACTTGTAATGCCTCAGAAACTTCTACACCCAACTCTTTCAGTTTGGACACAATGACCTGCAACTCGTGCACTTGGTCCATGACTGAAAAATTCTCAACCATCTTAAAATTAAAATACCTCATCACCTGGAATTTGTCTGCGCCTTGTTTCTCGTTGTTGTACTTGAACTCCAAGGCGTTCCATATCTCCTTCGGTGATGATGTTGCCGTGAACAGATCATAGATACGATCTGTCAAGTTGTTGAGGATATGCCCTCGGCAAAGCATATTATCCTCCTGTCTCTTCCTCCAAGCAGCCTTGACCTGCTCGGAGTCATCGTCTTTAGGAGTGGGAAGATCCTGCAGCGTTGGGTCGAGACAATACCCAATCTGCAGCGCCGTCAGAAGGAACATCATCTTGTCCTTCCATCTCAAGTAGTTGGTACCATCAAATCGGTCCAACTTCATGCTCTCTTGATTCAAGTATGTCTTAGAATCCATCTCAAATATTCCTTACGATTGTTGTAAAAATATGAAGGAAACAAGACTGCAAGAAGAGAGCAAGTAGAATGAAGAAGAAGAAAGAACTTGGCTTGAGGCGTGTATTCACACTTTCCGTAAGGAATATTTGCCCCCACTAGATGCTGCAGGGTTATAGGCAAATTTCCTCCTAGGATACAACAGCCAACAATCTCTAATCCTCAGCAAATAGGATTGAGAAACAATGAACTTTCTAAAAAACAAGAGTGTTCTTGAAACAAGAAGAAGAATATGGAATGCTTAATTGATTATGTTACAAGATATCCTTCCTAATGGGTTATAATAGCCTATTTATAGGCTCTCAAACTCCAGGAAGTCGTTGAGGGAGGTTGCATGGCGATTGGACATGTCTTCTGGTGCAAAAGATGTGAATTTTCATGAAAAAAACACGTCTGTCAGGACATCGATCGATCGATGTGATCGATCGATGTCCTCAGTTCAACATCGAAACCCTGCACTCTGGACATCGATCGATCGATGTATGTGACATCGATCGATCGATGTGACATCGATCGATCGATGTCATCGATCGATGTCCTCAGTTCATACATCGATCTCATCCAGGGACACATCGATCGATCTGATGTCATCTACATCGATCGATCGATGTCATCGATCTATGTCCGGCAGAATACTCAACTTCATTTTCAAGCCACATAGATCTATCCATTTGATACATGGATCGATCCAAGTCATGAGTCAAGCTATTTTCTTGCTTATTCCAACGCCATTTCACCTTCATCTTTGATCTCAAACATTCATTCTTCGTTCCATTGCCTTTACAAACTATTATAACACCAACTAAGTTATGTTTTGGTTACGTCTAAACTATTTTAAAACGACTTTCAAGTTTCAGCTTCTTTAAATAATAATAAAATCCATGACAAATGAAATTGTGGCGCGTATGTATCTTGGATACTTTTACAGTTATACTGTATCCACCAAAATAAGTGATTTTGGTGCATGATGGGGTTCCGAGGGTTTGGATCACCTCACCTCAAAATCTCTCCCCCCTCTTCTTATCACATAATACGTGGCAGCAGGAGAAGGTGGTGAGGCTAGATAAGGGTCACCCGTATGTTGCCTCACCACCCTCTCCTGCTGCCACGTGTCGTGTGATGGAGGAAGAGGTGAGAGATTTTGGGTAAATGGATCTCATCCCGGTTCGGGGGGCCTATCTCTATCAGCTGATTCATCAATTTTGTTATTAGAAACTTGAGTAGCTGTATAATTCTATGTTCTAACCAAATCCTATTAGAACCGTCCATCGACACATTATATGTGCCTATGTGTCTGTAAGAATATTCTTTGTCAGATAGAGTTATAGGAAAAAAAAATACATAAGCATGCAAGTGCCATATGAACCAAATGATTAACCAGCGCATAGAGAAAGACCCCGGAACCACACCTCTCACCAAAAATAACTTAGTCTAGTGCAATATTTTATATGTTTGTATAATTGAACAATGATACTTCTCCAATGCTGTAGAAACTTTATGGTGTGGTTAGGTTTCGATCATGTTAAGTTACCAAATCCTCTAAAAACTTAATTTTGTAATGAGAAATATTAATTTAATATTGATAGATTTAATGTGTCATTTCAAACTAGATATTTGTAGTATAATTTATAGTATATTGAAAAGTCAATGTAGGCTTATATATATTTTATAACAGATAGTGATTAAACACCATCTTTTAGTACTTGAAAGTTAGGAAAATTATATTTACCTCTCATGTATTTTAGTTAATATAACCTGAGATTTCTTTTAATGTTTACTTCTCTTGTGTTTTAAGTAAATGGTTTTTGTGATTTTTGGTCTTAGTCAACAGTAAAATAGATAGAAATTTACTTTTTTGATCCCCAAAGTTCTGGTAACTCATTCCTAACACCCCTCTAATGGCAGGAGCCAAATAGTAATTTATAGTTAACTTGAACAAAAAAATCACTATTATTTGTTAGTCCAAAAATATAAAAGAGGGTAAATATCGGAAAGCAAACTAGAAGGAATTTTAAATGTATTTTAAAAAATATGGTGTTCAAAAGGTAATTACTGATAGAAAGTGTTACAAGGATAATTTCTTATATTTCATCTATAGCGTCCATTTAAATTTTTCCATTAATTTATTACGTATCTAAATTTATATGATTACACAACAAATCGTTCATCATTACACAAGAATCAAATCGGATTGTGTAAATTTCGTGATATTGGGAATCTCTGGAGTGTATCATTTTAATTTGCACATTTTGTGCAAGAGGCTATCCTACATGATGTACACAGTTTTATCCTACATTTTGTGTAAAAGGCTATTTCCGCGACTCGAACTCGTGAGGTCATAAAACAGCAACCGTATCGGGTTGATACAAGACTTTTAAATAAAGCTCAGTAAAGCAGGATTCAGTAGTCTTATAAAAAATTTTCAGAAAGCAACTAAATTAATGTACTACCACTAGATGCCGTGAAACTTATATCCTCTGTTCAAAAAATCACGATATAATTGAGTTTTAATATAATGTAAATTCATATTATGTTAAATAATGGAATATGGCAATACTTTATGAGAAATAGGGAGCATCCCAATTTCTTTGTCGCCGTAATATTATATAGATTTATGACGTACAAGTTGATTGCTCTAGAAACTAACATTTGTTAGAGAATTTAAGGTTGGGCTTTGGCCCATCGTGGGAGATTGAAGATTTGGGCTTTGGCCCGTTAATGAGTGTTGCTAAACTTGGTTGAGCAACGTACTTTGAGCTTTAATGAGTTTCCGATAATGAAATCGAAAACTAATGAATCCTTAATTATCTACGTAACGAGTAGTTAATGTTAGGATATGAACTCACTCAATTTTGAGATTGTCGTGAATGTGAAATTAATGCTCAAAGTAGATGGAAATGTTATGGATGGGTGACGTATCACCCGTATGGAGGAATGCCACGTTGGAAGTGTCCATGTGGCGGTTTAAAAAGCATCTGACGGACATCGATCGATGACTTCGATCGATGACTTCGATCGATCGATGTACTTCGATCGATCGATGTCATCGATCGAAGTGGATCAGAGGGCTTCGATCTCTTGGTTGGATCGATCTAAGTGGATCCAGAGGACATCGAATCGATCACATCAGTCTATCACATCGATCGATCGATGTCACTTTGATCGATCGATGTGATCGATCGAAGTCTGACAGCGGGCAGATTTGTTCTGTTTGTGCAGGTTTGATTCAAACTTAAATCAAACCCTATCCTCCTACAAAAGATAAGATCAATCGGTTGTGATCTAACGGTGGTGGAAAAAAGCAGCTTTAATCTAACGGCCGAGAATTTAAACTGTCTTAACCGCTTAACCGAATATGGTTTCCATCCAACGCTCCAGGTTTTAAACCTGCTAATCTATCTTCGATCCAAAGGCTGAGATTAAACCTTCCTAATCTAGATAGGAGGTTTTAATCTAACGGTCTAAATCAAACTTCGGTTTTGATCCAACGGTCACGGTACCTTGTTCTCCAACCGACTCCCCTATATAAAGAGGCTAAGGGTGTCATTTGTGACACACCAAGCTCTAAGCATTTCATAAGCATTCTGCATTCGTAGCACGTGAGTCTTGCATATTGTCCGGGAGAAGTCAGGACACTCTAAGCGTTTCGAAGGAGTTCAAGTTCAGCAGGTGCCGCTCAACTGAACAGGTACCCGTTGTATCCTGGGAGACGATTGCTCATACCGGTTGGGCACAGTGTACCGGAGCAATACGTCTTAAGGACAGAGTCTTCGACTCGCCCCGGGTTTGATTTATTTTATTTTGCTGTTTTCATATGCACACAGTTGTACGACTGCGTCTTGGTACAGGATTGATTGTCTCCTACAACATTCACAGTTAAATGCGTTAAGTAACTCATACACGATCTACGGCTACTAAATTTCTAAATATAGTATGTAAAACGACCTCCGTTACTAGCATTGCAGAGAAACAAACACATTTCGAAACGTCGAAACAGTTTCTTGTACAAAAGCATAATGTAAGGTTGCATAAATCAGATAGCGAAACTATCTGGTTTTATCCGAGCCTTACGCAAACACAGAAGACTAGTACACCGAGAACGTCCTTTATCGTTCCTGATTTGAAAAACCTCTTATGTGCAATATTATCTTTTATTCAATCGTTTCATTTTAGCTATATTTCAATTTTAAAATTATCCATGAGATATTCATTTATATATATTTAAAATTACGACAAACATTTTAAAAAATACTTCCTTTTGTACTTCCACACACCACCCACTCTCGTTTGAGCAAAAATGTGTCTTAACGTTATCCAGAAAACTAGGTGCCCTACCCTCGAATTATTGCACCCACTGTTTTACTATGGAAACATCAAAACCATCAAACTTCAAATGCCACACCTTGGGGATAGGATCCCCTCACTGCAAGAAGGGTGCAGTGACACGTGACCGCACGACACGTGGCAGTAAAGGGTGGTGATGTTAGATGCAGGTGACCCTCATCTAACCTCACCACCTCCCATTGCTGCCACATGTCGAGCGGTCACAAAAGGGGTGAGGAAATTGAGGGTGAGGAGATCCCAACCACACAGCCGTGCATCCGAAAAAGGATTAAATTCAAGTTAATATTTGATGTTTAGACCAATATTTATGTACCATGTTTTTTAATTTAAAATTTGTTTCTAATGTGGGATGGATGTTACAAGAAAAGATGTGAGATTGGAGTAAAAGCAAGTCATATAATTAATATGAGAGCGAAAATAGACACAGATAACAAATATCATGTTTATATTTAAAAAAATTTTACATGTAACATATTTTGAACGTAAAAGTGTATAACAGAAATGGGATCGAGGACAGAAACGATTCATCTTAACAGGATTAAATAACAAGAATAAAAGTCCTCGGTGCACTATACTTCTGTATTTGTTCATGATCCGGAAAGTGATGTACGCATCTTTACCTTATACTTTTTTGTGTAACATGCAGTTTCGACGGTTTGAACCCGTGACTTAAGATCACAAAACAACAAACTTATCAGTTGTTTCAAGGCATGTCATCTCTTAAGTGGATTAAATATAGATGAAAAAATTGTTTGTTTTTTTTTCTCTCTTCAAAACAGAAAAGGCCCTTTTTTAAAAGGTTACGCTTCTTTCAGGTTTTGCTTTAAGTGAAATTTAATAATCAAAAGTATTCCTTCCCATGTCAAAGGAATTGCTTTTTCATGCCACGAAATTCTGGTCCAAAAATTTCTTTTATATTGGATGCTGATACAAAATTTAATATGTATTTCTTTGCCTGTCAGAGGGTCCACAGCTTCTAGAAATTTACCATCAAAATCATATGTTAAACACTTATAGGGTAGAACTATATTGATACATATAAAAACTTAAGGTCACACGATTTATCTTAATTTAATTCGTCTAAAGACTTATACTCCTTCAGACATCTAAAGTTTTAATTACGATATATCATTTAATTCGAGATCAATCAACTAGCGAAATATGCCATTTTCACCTATACAAGGTAAAAATATATAGAAAAAAAGAATGATTAGAACCTTAATTGATATTAAAATATAATAATCTCTGTCATTTTGCTTATTTGACTCTAAAGTTGGCTAACTGTAACTTGTTTCTCAAGTAAAATAAGAAAACAAAATAAAAGAAAGTTGATTACGCTTAAAACTATATTTTATATTAGAAACAAACTTACGTGTAAATCAGCACAGGTTTGAATACTTTATGTCTAGAATTTTCATAATTGAAATTAATTATAAAAAGAAACTTTAACAAAGTAACTCAAGGAAAACAGAAAACTCATGCCAACTTTAATCGGGAAGTGCTCAATTATTGAATCTGGGGAATTCTCACTTCTGGTAAGATGTCTCCATGATGACTTTTTGCTTATACCCCTCTTACAAAACTTATGCACAAAAACGGTTCAGATCTGGAGAGACCAACGGTAAAACAAAATATGAGGTATCTAATCATGTGTCGCTACGTGTATAAACTGGTATGCGGTTTAATTTTTTTAATTAAAAAAACAGTTTATACACATAGCGGCGCGTGATTGAAGGTCTCATATTTGCCTCATCGTTGGCCTCCCCAAATCTAAACCCCACTAAAAAGGATCCATAATTTTTAAATCATACTTAACTTTCTCTTTAAATAGCGTGCCTTGAAGAAACAGATAAGATTACCGTTTTGTAACCTTGAGGTCACGGATTTGAGCTGCGGAAACGGTCTCTTGTACAAAGTGTAAGGTAAGAATGCGCATATGAGATCGTTTCTCAGACAATGCGCAAATGCGAGAGACTAGTGAACTAGGAACGCGCTTATTTAACTTTATCTTTAGGTTTTGAGTAGATAACGGGTGTCAACATTTGTTATCAAAAAAACAAAAAGGTGTCAACATTTTAGGGGTTCAGATCTCCTCACACATCCTCCCTTATCGCGTGCGTTACCGTACGACACGTGGTGGCAGGAGGGGGGATGGTGAGGCTGGATGAAAGTTACCCCTCATCCAATCTCATCACCCCTGTTGTCACGTGTCGTGTTGTGTTAAGCACGGTGAGTCACCGTACTGTGAGGGGATCCCATCACACATTTTAGACCATGGATGCTCCCTTTCTTGTTTGAATAGACGTAATTGATACTTTCAAATAAAACGGTTGGATTTCCAATTATTGCAATATTTTCGTTGATCAGTGCATCTTCTATGTATATTATTCACAATCTTCCAGCGAAACCTATATGATATTTACAAGAAATAAACTTACATGATACGTAGCAAAACATATACACTCGACAAACAGTACACGATTTTAGTTCTAGTGATTGTTATATTTTCATTGAGCACAGTATCTTTGGGATAGGGGTGTACATGGTCCGGTCCGGCCGGTTTTTGAGTACGGTGTCAACCAAACCGTTTGTAACGGTTTTGAATTTTGCAAACCGGAACCGGACCATAACCGGTCAACAAACTGTTTGACCGGTCCGGTTCGGTTTGGATTGGTTCCGGTTTTTTCCGGTTTCAAATCTGTCCGCTGTTAAGTGTTAAATACAAATTACAAAGACAATATATGTTGCTAAATGCTAACATTACCGTAATGTTGTACACCCATACTCTTTTTCCTAGTGGGAAATATAAATATAGGGAAGTTCCTGAATGTAAAATTCATAACATGGGTACCAATAGTCCAATACCATAGGGCCAGCAGTCAGCAGATGCCCACAATATAGAATCAAATACATTTAGAAGTGCCTCATATGCAGTCACCATATAAGCAAAATGAAACAATAAATTCATAAAATTACAACTGCAGCATGCGATTAAGTAGTATAAGAAAACTTGCTTGTCCAACGGAAGTATTAACTCATAAGCACAGTATTAACTCACATACCGGAGCATGATTGCTCAAGAAATGTTCATCCGCATACTTTTTGGGGATCATGTCGCCACAAACTTTACATGTTTCAAGATTCCAAGAATAGTGTGTCATATGCAAATCAATGTTTGAAGGGAGAATTGCCCTGTCAGTATAAAAGAGTACTTTTTAAGTTTTTATGTAAACACAAAAGTCAAAGTCAGAGAATAAGAAAGACTAACATCACAATCTTTATACAATCAAAACTAAATGACAAGAGCACAGACCATTACAATCTTTATGAACCTAGACAGCCGCCCCACATTCCCACTCAACCTGCGGCTGCAGCAGTAGACCAGGTGAATTTATTATTCAGCAGACATAATCCAGCTCAAGACTCAAGTCATATCTTTAAAGTTAAAATTACTCAGAAAAAATTACTCAGATAGTCAGTCAGATGCCACCGTCTCAGCCCTCAAATTGTCACTGCTCTCATCGACATCATCTTTCTCTTCTGCAGATGCCAGATATACTCCTACGAAGAGAATCCCACAAAACGTAGATCACAAAATCAACACAAATAGAAATAAGGTTTAGAAATCATGAAACGTGGCTAAAGATGGAACCTTTTTCAATTTTACGGGGTACCAAAATAGATTTACAGCATACAACTTGATTCTTTTGAAGCAAAAATGAACATGCACGGCTTTACATCTCCATCGCATACAAAATTGAAGAAACCCATATAAACGGTTAAATACTAAGTACTAACAGTGGGGTTAGGAAGCACTTATCTTCTTCACTCTTGTCTTGCGTGTATCGAAGATTCAAAGCAATGAAAGCATCCAGGTAGGAAAAAGGAGCCTTCGCAGAAATGGGCTTTTGATTTTCGAATTCGGGTAGGAAAATTTCGCCTTCGCAGAAAGAGAGCAAAGTAGAAGTGTAGAACTGAAGAAGAACGGGTGCAGCCGTGCAGGGTGCTGGCTGCAAATTGCAATGAAGGTTGAAGGAGCTTAGCTTACGGGCTTACAGAGTCGAAGAGATGAAGAAAATTAGGGATTCAGTGAAGGCCGAAGGGAATAGGGGGAATGACCGAATGACGGAATGAGAATGACGGGTTGAGCGTTGAGGGGAGGCCTTGAGGGAGGGGTAGGTAGGGGTAACCGGCTACAGGATGAAGCTTGTACAACCTAGAACCTTCTAGGTTTTATTTTGGCCTGGGGAATGGAAATGTGGAACGGTTCAGCCGGTTAAAAGGTTAGGATTTAGAAAAATTACATATTTAATATATATTTATAATATTAAACGGTTCGGTCCGGTTTTACAGTTTTTAATTTCCCAAACCGAAACCAAACCGGACAAAACAGTCCGGTTTTTCCTTTACATGGAAACCGGCTGTAAAGCTGTGGTCCGGTTTTAACCGGTTTGGTTCAGCCCGGTTCAGTTTTTCGGTCCGGTTTTTATATTTTCTGTTCAGCCCTACTTTGGGATGAATATCATTTACTTTCCTTCGTCGAAACTTACACAATATTCATCTGTCTTAAAAATAGTATCATAGTTGACTTTTCAACATATTTAAATTTATATATTAAAAAGTCAACTATGAAAATATTTTTGAGTTGAAATGATTATTTTACAAACTTACATGATAAAAAGAGCAAAACTTATACAGTCAACAAATAGAAAACTTGCACGATGTTATTAAAACCTATATAATTTTTGCCAATTTGGCAAATAAAAGGACAAGTTTAGTGTTTTTTCCAAAACGATTAGTATCCCTAATTGAATGACTTGTTTGGTTATGTTATATTCCAAGTACGGTTTCGACATATTTTTCCTAATTGAAACAGACCATCATATAATCTTTTGAAAATTTTGAATACAAGTAGGGCTAGCTGTAGGTGAATCGGGTTTTAAACGAGCTATTTAATTTGGTTCATTTAAGGGTGTTTGTAAATAGCGAATTCGAGCTCAAATTCGAATCTGAAATATTATTCGAAAATCTATATAAACAGAACTTAACCACTTAAATGTTTGGGTTCCAAGGTTGTGAGCCGGCTCGTTTCATATAATTTCATTAAGAATATGTTATATATTTCGTGTTATGGTAAATAACGAAAATAATAATACAATTTTGGTATTACATATCACATGGATTTGTAAATATATGGACTTGTCCGAGCATGATAAACCAAATTCGAACTTTTTACAAGCTTAACAAACTTGAGCTCGAACTGAAAATCGGTCTCGTCACGAATCTCAAATCGAATTTGAGCCTTTATAGAAAATATTGAATCAAACTCAAATATCAAATTTGCTTAGATTTAATTTGACTCGTTTATAGCTGTGCATACAAAACACATTCATCAGTTAAAACACTATTCATTTCTTTCAACAACCTAGCTAGCAGCCAAAAGCGAAATAATAATAATAACAACAACGATAACAATAATAATAAATAATGATAATAATAATAATAACAAGAATAATAATCAAATAAATAAGTACAAGATACTATAAAGAGACTACAATTGAAACAGGGGACCTATAATCGTTTGAAAAATTTTCATATACATAAATACAACATGGTAATACACACATACTTAGATGTATACATATACGTACGCATGTGTATACTTATATGTGCGTGTATATATGTACATATTATCTATAAACTGTGTGTGACCTCGTATCAGCAGCGTATACATGCAAAAGCCAGAAACAGGGAGGAGGAGGGTCCTCTCTTTTCCCAACTGTTGGTGGAGAATGTGGGACAAACATATTTTCTTGCAGTGTTTTGGGTCACGATAATTTGTTACCTTGGAGTTTTGTTACTTTATTTGCTTTTTCCACTTTATTTAAAGTGGAAAATTATTTATTTTCCCCACAAAAAGCAACATTATGCAGCATTATTCCCTGCCATTATCAGATAACACATAATTCTGTAAAAAAAAGCACCCACGCCCCTGAACAAAAGAAAGAAGGAAAAATAAAAAATAGAAAAAAGCGACAAATACTATAATATGTAGTTCCTAAAGTTCTGGTTTCAGTTTTGGTTTGTTCTTAGTTTCTCAGTGTGCATACATGCTAGCATAAAAGTTAGGTTCGGTTATTATCGCTTGATCTTTATCTTTAAACTGGAAGACCTTCTAGCCTATGTCTATCTGAATGTTTGATTGATTGGATTGATATAATATCACAGGCCTTTTATTTATAGGCTAGACAAGGGACCCCGTTATATTTTAACCGATAATTAATTCTTTCCATCAAGAAATTATACAGATTGTCAATCAATCAAAATCAAATCTTATAATTAATGCAGTCAATAATTACAACGTATCTAGCCAATAAAACGTACGATAAATAAATTACGAGATTCTTACCATCAATCATAATTATTATAATTGATTCTTACCGTAGTGTCTCCTCAAGTACTTGCTATGAGTTCCAACCGCAAGATGAACCATATCTAGTTCCATATATACATAACTATGTGTTTGAATGTATTTATGTGTAATATACATAACTATGTATGTCTTTATGCGTGTATTTACATATGTATAAAAATCATTGGGTCGCGACCTCATGTGACACGATTTATTGCTTATCATGCATCGTAGTACATTGTTGTACAAGTACTTCCAAACATGAAAAGGTACATGGATAGGAGAGTCATGTACTTGTCCCTCGGCCGTCTTTTTTGTATATAACTTTTTCAACTTATCCTTTTTACAAAACTTAAGAATATATAAACTAGTTTCCTAGAATTAAAAAAGAATTTATATACTGTATTGAACGTTTCAAGATAAACTACTATAAATATAGTGCCATTACAACATTTATGTCGAAACCATTGCTTTTAAAATTAAGAGCTTTATCGACAAAAAAAGAAATTAGAAAACATCAAATATATTTTTTATACTCGTTCCACTCCAAAAATATTATCATAGTTTGACTTGAGTATAATTTAATGAAGTTAACATAATTTGGTCATTATTTCTATTTTACCCCTAGTTGATATAAATTAGATACATGATATAAATGAAAATTGAAAGGGTGTACATAAATTTTGACTAATGATATATTTCAAACACTGAAAAGTAGAAAATATTTTTGAGGACAAACCAAACAACAACTAGCATAATATTTTTGTGATAAAAAGAGTATTCGCTTATGTATAATTTACTAGAATGGAGTATAATGTTAGGTCGGTGAATAACAATCTAGAGGAGGGCGAATACAGTATTGAACAATTTTTCGAGTTTTTTCCAGTTTAGATCACTCCAACTCAAAGTGCTCACCAAAATAAGAAGGAGAGATGACAGAGTGAATAAAGACTCATAATTTATAGTATTTCTAATCTCCTTGAGTCTAATCCGCTACCACTTCCTTTCAAAAGTGGATTTTCAACAACTAGAGAAATTGCTACAAAAAGGTCAATGAGCTCCTACTACAATAGTTGCTACAGCAACTTGCAACAATAGCTTTTACAACAACAACAAGCAAGAGCTTAAAGCTTTTCTACTTATTTCTTCACAAATTTCAACAAAGTTCTAGTTAAGAATTTTCACCGAATAGATTTTGAGGTGAACTAAAATTACACTTCCAAATTAGGTATAAACCCAAGCAAGAGATCAGATATATTTAATTCCACTCGTGTTAGACTTTAATACTCTCATAATAAAACAATAAATACAAATAATAAAGGATAGATGAACTTTGATCACTTTTGTACTTGAGAGCTTTTAATATGAAGAGATGATTTGTGTTTGAAATAGGCAAAAAAGCGTGTTTTTTTTTCATTAATTTCTTTTGACAATTTAAATTTCCTCCAACACCTCTTTTCACCATTTTGATTGAAAATTGCCACTTAGATGATTGTAGGACATGTAACTCAAAATAGCATTACAGACTTCAGTAATAAATGAGCATTTGCACATATGTAAGAGAGATACAACCTTTTACAGTTTGAAATTCATGGTGTAACGGTTATGTTTTAGGACACTCGGAGATTGAACATTCGGTCTTATACATCCACTCAACTTTAAGTTCGGTATCTTCTTCTGGAACTCTTAATTTACCACACTGAAGCAACACCGAACATTCGGCCTTGAGATCAGTCAAACTTTGACTTTAATTTTTGACTAATTTTGAATTTTCAAATGGGGAGACCGAACATTCAGACGTCCCAAATATGAGTTTTGTCTCGTGAGCCACCGAACGCAGAAGCTACATTCAGGCATATATTCGGTCACTTAACTAAAAATTTTGGGCACTTATACCAAAAGTTCAGACTAGACTATTTGAGTTCAATCTAGTACATCCTGGAGCATACCGAGTGCTCAATCAAGACCACTATGAGTTCGATTTTAACTATCATAAAAACTTGATATTTTGTTTTCAAATATTTGAAATCTTATGCCTATTTAACTCATGTAAATAAGCAAAACATACTTCCAACCCAACCCAACATATAATGTTTACCATCTCTTGAGAGTTGACGGGGCTTTCAAACAAACGTTATTCTTTCTTCGGAAGAAATGTTTTAGATATCTTCAAACAAATTTACATACGTAGGATGACGGGAGATAAAATGACAGGATCTGTTTCTTATAAACACATTCATTTCTGCTATAATATCAATTTTATTTATGTGTATATTTTATTGATTAATAAATGTTTATTTGAATATCTGATAACTATTTTTGATCGATCACTAAGTATTTCGTTGGTACTAAGTAGATGTATCGATTTTCTGTTGATGAAAATAGTTTTTAACAGCAAACTGATGCGCTATCCTTTATGTGGGATCTGACATCCTGATTTATTATCGCATGTGTGGAGAAAAGCTTATCCAAATCATATTCTACTTTTTTAAGGTATATTTTATCCAAACCTTAATCCTAAAGAAAACCAACTTTGTTAATGCGTCAGTTAGTGCTAGTGAAGAGTAATTCATGTGCCAGCACTTCCAATTTCATCCACCAATCCATATTCTAACTTGATTGATTAGCTTTCCATACAACTGTCTCTTCTTTTATGCAAAAATGATTCCTTCTTGAGAAGGAAATTTGGAATTCTATTTATCCCAAATCAGTAACCACAACGCCAATTACATTTGCCAGATATGTTACCTTACACCATTTTAGTTTTTGAAAAGAAACATCATTTAGTTTACTACTTCCAGATCATGTAGCCTGATAATCAATGTATCATACCTAATATATCCAACGACAGCAAAAGCTATCGTTAGAGTCTGAGGAAGGTAGTCAGCAGACAAGAATACCTCTATCCTTTGATTCCAGTGAGATCTCCAACTCTATATGTATCTTTATAAATGAAGCAATAATAGGGATATGATGTGTTAGTGTGTTAGCGAGGGTATTTGTAGCATGACAATTGAATGGCATATCATATTTTACCTAAATGAGGGTAATATCACCGGGTCGAGTTACGAGGGTCGACCTTTGTTTTTTTTTTTTCCCCTTTTTCTTTTTGGCAAACTTTGAAGGGATAGAATTTCGAAAATCTTGACTACTGTTTGTTGCAAAGTTACTGAAGAAAATGCGTTCACAAATTTGGGGTTCTTGGATTCCTAGTTTTTCTTTTTATTAATAAAATTCTTAGATTCTAAAGTCCAGGATTTGAGATATATTTTGTTCGTTTGTTGATGGAAACTGTAGGGATACGTTTGTTTCCATGTTATGTCATATAATTATAGTAGCTTACTTGTGAATATACTAAGAAAAGTTTGTTGATGTACTTTTATACGGTGCAACATGCATTAATCAATAAGTCGTGGGATATACTAAAGAGTACTAATTATATGGTGCAACATGCAATAATCAAAAGATTAGTTATACTTTTAATTGCACTATTATATAAAAAAGAAAAGAAAAGGGTTCTGTCTTATAGTTTAATAATTCTTTAGGGTTGTATGGAGCCTGCCGTTGTGGCTCATATATATTATGATATTCAAAACCGTGATAGGGTGCAAGAAATCCAAGTGAAAAAGGATGTGCAAATTAAATTAGCATACTTGTGTCACAAGTAACTCCGACTGTTCGAGGTTTTTTTTACCAGTCTCAAGCTAAGTAAAGAACGAGAGTTATGTTAGGTTAACAACCAGTGTAGAACTTTGTCATTTAACATAATTATGGATCAAACAAGAAATTATGCTAATGCTAGAATGTTACCAACATAGAACGCACCGTATGGTCCGAATGCAGCGTCTCGGTAAAGAGCGCTGCATTTGGAGGGCTTGGATGTAGTGGCAAATAAGCAAAGGTTCACGTCGTATGATCCGGATGCAGAGACAATTGAGCTAAGAAACTGCATCTCTTAGAAAACTCTGATGCAGTAAAAAATCAGCAAGAGTTCTTAGGTCGCAAATTAAATACTAAGAGAGGAAATACTATGTTATGTAGAAGTATTACACTAGGAACATGAAGCATTTGAACTCTAATGGGAAAGACAATGAAGATAATGGACATGATGATAAGGAAAAAAATTAAATACTTTATGTTTGCAAGAGACAAAGTGGATAAGTGAAAAGCTAAGATATTGGACAAGTCAAGATAAATGCTTGTTCACATGAAGGAATAAGACAATAAATGAAGTTGAGATAATTATAGATGTCTCAGTAAGAGGCGAAGTAGTATGTGTTACTAGGAAAGAAGATATGCCCCTCGAGTGGGTTTAGAGGCTATAAAAGTTCAATTTATGAAAGATTTAGAAGATGTAGTGCATAAGAATCCCCTAGGTGAGAAGGTCTTTATAGGAAGAGATTTAAACAGACATGTAGGTAAAGAGAATAAAGATTACAATGATTTACATGGTGAATTTGGTTTTAGAAACATGAAACATGAAGGAAAATAAATTTTGAATCTTATAATAGTGTATGACCTTATAAAGACTGATAAATTTTTTGAAGAAAGAGATGAACACTTGATTACATTCAAAAGTGCATCAAATAAGTCATAGATAACTATTTCTTAACTCGTGTGAGAGATGGAAGAGCTTGCATAGACTGTAAGGTGATCATAAGAAGTTTAACAATACAACACCATCTTGTAGTGTTGGATGTCCCTATTCGACATAGAAGATTGAGAAAAAAAAGACTATAGAACCCAAGATAAAATAGTGAATCTGAAGGAAGCTAAGTAAGTGGATTTTTCAAAATTAGCTGAGATAGTAATTCTTAATAAATTTAAGAGGTGACGCAAATGAAATATGGAAGAATGTAGCGATAAAAAAAAACAGCAAGAAATTTACTTGGCAAGGCAAAAGTTCGAGCACGTGCAAATAAGGAATCTTCATGGTGGAAAGAAAAAGTGCAATACAAAGTAAAAAGAACAAGAGAGGGAACTAGTTATAAAGCACTTCAACTTTGCAAGAATCAAGAAATTAGGAAAAACATAGGTTTGCTAAAAAGAAGCTAAGCAGATTGTACCTGAAGCCAAATCAAAGGCGATTGAAGATTTTTATAAACGGTTAGACATGAAAGAATGTGAAAGAGGTGTGTTTAAAATTTCTAGAGAGAAATGAAGACAACAGATTTGACTTAAGTTAAATGTATTAAAGACAAAGATAGAAAGATTTTAGTAGAGGAAAAGGCGATAAAAGATTGATCGAGAAGATACCTTAAGAAACTTTTTAATGAATTAGTGAGAGATAATCTTGTATTAGGAAAGTTACGTAACTCTGAAGAGGATAGAAACGTAATATATAGCAGAAAATTTGGTTGCCAGAGGTAGAATATGCTTGAAAAAGATGAAAAATCATAAAAGTAATTGAACCCAACAGTATTCTAATTGAGACTTGGAAATGCCTAGGAAAGAAGGTATTATGTGGCTCGCATATTTTTTGACAAGATTATGAAGATCAAAAAGATATCTGACCAGTGGAGGAAGATCACTTTGATACCTCTATATAAAAACAAAAGAGATATATAAGGTTGTGCAAATTATAAAAGAATTAAGTTAATGAGAAACATAATAAAGCTCTGGGAGAAAGTGGTTGAGAAAATTTGAAAATCAATTTGGATTTATGCGGAGAAGCTCAACAATGAAGGCTATTCATCTCTTGGGAAGAATAGGGAAGTATGGAGAGAAAAGCAGGAATTGTCATATAGTTTTCATTGATTTGGAAAAGGCATATGATAATCGAGAGATCTTGTGGAGAATGCGTGAAAAGAAAGGTGTTAGAGTATCATATATAGAAATTATTAAAGACATGTATGAGAACGCGATGATAAGCATAACAACTCCATAAGGATTAAGCGTAGAGTGTTTTATTACAGTGAGTTTATACCAAAGATTTGCATTAAGTCCATACTTGTTTTGCTATAGACTCGACACAATCAAAACAAGGTTTCGTAGAGCATGTTATTCGCAGATGATGACATGGTGCTGATGGATGAGACTAGTAAAGGAGTCAATTTCAAGCTAGAATGTTGGCGGAAGGCACTAGAGGAAAAGGGCTTCAAATTGAGTCGAAAGAAGGCATAGTATAAAAAATTTAGTTTTAGCAGAAAAGAACGACTTTGAAATATTGTGTGGAATTGAGAGACCAAAAGATTCATCTGAGTGTGAGTTTTAGGTATTTAAGATCTATAAAATAGAAAGATGAAGGAATTGACAAGGATGTGAATCACTAGGTACATGTAGGGTGGTTAAAATGGAGAAGTACGTCATGTCTTTTTTGTGATATGAAAGTATCTTTGAGCTTGAAGAAAAGTTTTATAGGAAGACAGTAATATCCGCACTGTTGTACGAGCTTAAATTATGGAAAATCAATTATAAGAATAAACAAAGATGCGAGTGACAGAAGTGATAATATATAGACAAGTGGACATAGGAGGAAGGTTAAAATAAGAAATGAACATATAAGGATAAAGGTTGGAGCGACTCATATATATGAGAAGATAATGGAGTCAATGTTAATATGGTATGGGAATGTGTAGATTATAGATGCACCTATTATGCGGTGCATGACAATGAATGACGTGCATTTTAAACGTGAGAAAAGGATATCAAAAAAGACATAGAGAAAGACAATGAGGAAGGATATGACTCATATGACAATTGGGAGCATATGGTCACTAATAGCACATAGTGGAGACAATTGATTCATGTAGATAATGTAATACAGAGAGTATAAGAATTGAGGTGATAATTCTGGGTACTTAGAGAGGAATCACGGTTGAGATGATATGATACTTTTGAAAGAGTCGTAATTGAAATGTGCATATTATGTATTAGGTATTAGGAGACACACAAGCACGCAATGATTTAGGCTTAAACTAAAATAAAATAAAATATATGAAATGCAAGAGAAATGATTGATCCATAGAGTCGAGACTTTAGATAGTAGAAAGAAGATTTAAAGTGTTGTTGTACTTGTGTCACAAGTACAATTCTTGGAATTGTAAACATATTTGATTATCAAGTTGTAGCATAGTGGAATAACTAATTTATTAGATTACAAAGACATTTAGGAAAATCTTGTAAAGATACACCACAACATTTCTTAAAATCATCTTATAAAAATTCAAATTCAAGCATTTATGTATGACTTCATTCCACTAAACTTATATGCCTTTGAGAGATACGTGATGATGAAAGATTTGACACAAAGAATGATAAGCTGGAGAGAAGGTTGAAGAGTCCTATATATATAAAATAAGAGGGTTCAGGCATCACAGTTCACTTGTAGTGGCTGATTTTCTTCTTCTTTTGATTAATAATATATGCAGCTTGTATTACTTACCTTCCTTAATTCCTAAAGATAATGGAGAAAGTGAAGGTGATTAGATATCTCTTTTCTGATGAAGATGTTATAAGTTTAGTTATAAATCCTCATTCTTATAAGTCTACATTTACTAACATTTTTGAAACCTTAAGTAATTAGTCTTAAGGACTACTAATTTCTAACCAGTAAGCATATTCTATTTCCATCATTTGTCACATTTTATTATATTAGCAAATATCATGTCTTGTAAGTATGATTTCATCCACTGTATTATTTTAATGCACATAGCATGATTCAACCTTAATGTCTGAATATAATGCGGATAGGATCCTGTAAGGTCAAATATGAGGCCAAAAATGATGCCGCGAATCCGGTGGCGCCACATGTCCCATCTTGCTTATTTAAAAAAAATTATAGATGATCATCTATAAAGCAAGATGGAACACGTGACGCTACCGGATTCATGACCTCATTTTTGGCCTCATATTTGGCCTTGCAGGATCCCATCCGGAATAATGACGACAGTCCCTATATCATAGAGTTTCAGAGAAAAATTATTGAACGAAGTCACCTGGGCTAGTACCCATTAAGTTGCACCTCTTCAAGTATAAGGGATCCAAGTAATAATGGGCCAAATTCTGTATGGCCCAATGCGAGGAATTTGGTTTTGTTGTTGGGTAATAGTAAGCGTCATAATTTTCTTCGGATCCAAATGCTGAAAATTATTTGTGCCGGCTTACAAATTTTTGTAATTTTTTTCTCCTAAAAATAACCTCAATCACGAACCATGTCTAATTTGTTAAGAGGATAAAATCGTGTATTCAGTATCTGAAGAAAAACTGTATTTGTTTTTGATACATTCCATCCTTTGCTTTACACTATCATTTATAGGCTAGTTATACATCTATTCTAGGAAACTAATCAATACAATGAATACAATTGTGTTAATTACAAACAATCAAATATTCCCTCTTAATGCAAATCTCTTCATTCACGGTAATCCAATCCCTACAATTGCGCACTTGTGATTCTCAACACTCCCCCTCAAGTTGGACGGTGGGGTCGACAACGTTCAACTTGGATAAAATAGCTTTAAACGACCTTCCATTGACTACCTTGGTCAACACATCTGCCAGTTGATCTTCCGAACGTACATACGGCAACTCAATTAGTCCATTCTCTAACTTTTCCTTGATGAAGTGACGATCTATCTCTATATGCTTAGTCTTGTCATGCTGCACTGGATTTTCAAAGATGCTTATGGATGCCTTATTATCACAAAACAACGGAGTAGGCAGATTTACACGTAACCCAATGTCTTTGAACAACTTGTGAATCCATAATACTTCAGTGACCCCTTTCGCAATCCCGCGGAACTCCGCCTCTGCGCTAGATAGGGCGACAATTTGCTTCTTACTCCTCCATGTCACAAGATTTCCGCCCATGAGTGTAAAAAATCCAGAAGTAGATTTTCGGTCGGTCAAGCTGCCTGCCCAGTCAGCGTCTGTATATGCCTGGATATTCAAATGTCCATTGTTTCGAAACACAATTCCCCTCCCTGGTGTAGCCTTCAGATACCGTAAAATGCGTGTCACTGCATCCATATGATGTTCTTGCGGATTGTGCATGAACTGACTCACCACACTTACTGCAAATGCAATATCAGGTCGTGTATGCGCCAGATAAATTAGTTTTCCAACCAGTCGCTGATACCTTCCCTTTTCAATAGACGGTGCTTCTTCGATTTGTTCCAACTTATGGTTTGTCATTATGGGCGTATCACACGGTTTACAATCAAGCATTCCTACCTCTGTCAATAGATCAAGGACATACTTTCGCTGTGATATAAAAATCCCTGTCTCTGACCTTAGTACCTCTATACCAAGAAAGTATCTCAGTCTTCCAAGATCCTTCATCTCAAATTCAGTAAACAGACGGGTTTGGAGACGGCTCATCTCTTCAGTATCATCTCCAGTGATTATCATATCATCAACATAAGTAATTAAACATGTTATCATACCTTTTCTTTTCTTTACAAATAGCGTGTGATCAGCATTGCTCTGACGATAACCATCCCTCTTCATTACTCCAGTAAACCTGCCAAACCAAGCTCGAGGGGACTGTTTGAGTCCATACAATGCCTTTCTTAACTTGCAAACTTCTCGAGGCTTGAACCCTGCAGAGAAACCCAGAGGAGGATCCATATATACCTCTTCCTTTAACTCATCATGAAGAAATGCGTTTTTGACGTCAAACTGGTGCAGAGGCCAATTCCGGGTTGCCGCAATGGAGAATAGTACCCTGATGGTATCGATACGGGCCACAGGTGAGAACGTCTCTGAGTAATCAATACCATATGTCTGGGTGTATCCTTTGGCCACCAATCTAGCCTTGTATCGCTCAATGCTTCCGTCTGCTCTGTGCTTTACTGTAAACACCCATCGGCATCCAACTGACCTTTTTCCGGCAGGAAGAACGCATTTCTCCCATGTTTCATTCTTTTCTAAGGCAGTCATTTCGGCAACCATGGCGTCTCTCCAGGCTGGTTGGTCCTGAGCTTCTTCAGCCGTCCGTGGTACCTGTTCTGAATACAAAGACACCAAGAAACTTCGAGCCAGATCAGACACATTTTCTAAAGATGTATTTATTGGATACCTTGATGTTTTTGACACTTGAGTAGGGGAATACCGCTGAGGTGGTACCCCTCATTTTGTTCTGGGGGGTAGGACCCGCACCTGCTGCTGCTCAATAATAATATTATCACCTGCACAAGGTTCTGGAGTACTTATGGGAGCACCGGACACATTAATAGACATGTTTGAATGCTGACTATTATCTTGACTGTGTGGGCTATTAGGTATAGAGTTAAACTGTTCATTTTGTGTATCAAATATCTTACCTCGGGTAGTTCACTCGTCGAGGGGTCATCATCAGATGGTACTTGTGTCGTAGGTGTTACTTTGTCGGGAGCTGCAGCACGGTCGGCGCCATCTACTTGCTGTGTTGGAACAGCTATCGAACGAGTAGGTCGTGACACCAACCAATCGAGGGTTCCATCATTTGGATAACACTCCCCCTGAACCTGAGAAGGTGGGTGATAGTAAAATTCTGTTTCAAGAAAGGTACAGTTCATGGTGACATGGACACGACGGGTTCGGGGATTGTAGCAACGATAGCCCTTTTGGGAGGTGGCATAACCAACAAAGATACACTTTTCGACACAGGGGTCAAGTTTGGTGCGGTCGCGTTTAGGTGTATGTACAAAGACCGTACACCCAAACACTCGTGGTGGTAGGGTAAAGATGGATGGTAGATAATGTTGAGTGGATAGGGTGTGTATTGGGGTTTGATAGTTGAGGACTTTACTTGGGAGGCGATTAAGAAAGTAAGTGGCAGTGGATACAGCCTCCGGCCAGAAACTCATCGGGACGTGAGAGTGAGAGTCGATCATCATTGTTCGAGTCATTTCAAGAAGAATACGATTTTTTTCGTTCTGCAACTCCGTTTTGTTCCGGAGTATAAGGGCAAGTGGTTTGATGGACAATATCATTATCATGAAAGAATTGGATTAGATCAGTAGTGAGATATTCTCCGCCATTGTCGGAGCGTAGAATTTTAACTTTTGTATCAAACTGAGTGTGAATCATATTGTAAAAATGAACAAACTTTTGGTAGACTTCAGATTTGTGTTTCATAACATATAGCCATGTCATACGAGAGAAGTCGTCAACGAAAATAACATAGTAATGGAACCCAAGGGGTGTATTATATGGTGAGGGACCCCAGACATCAGAGTGAACCAACGCAAACATATGATCAAGACGAGTATTATTAGCAATATAAGACGCCCGAGTTTGTTTTGCCCGGAGACATGTATCACAGGTAAATTTATTTTGGGTTGAAGTAAATAAGCTAGGAAACAAACGGTGTAAATAACCAAATGAAGGATGTCCTAACCGGCGATGCCATAACCATACTTGTCGATGTGCCGTCCCGGTAGCAAGATTAGACTGTCCCTGTAGTGCCACGGCATCAACAAAGTAAAGCCCACGGCGCTCAGTACCACGCCTAATGATCGCCCCCGTACGAATGTCCTGCAAAAGGCAGAAATTAGGATACACCATAACAATACAATCCAACTCTTTGGTAATTTGACTGACAGAGAGTAATTTTGTAGATAAATTAGGAACATAGAGACAATTTTTTAGTGTGATAGTAGGGGTAATGGATATGGAGCCACCTCCAACAACAGGAATTATGTCTCCATTGGCTGTCTCAACTGTGGTTTTAAGTGGAGGATCATGAGTGATAAAGTCTGAGGGGTCATTGGTCATTGTATCCGTGGCCCCACAGTCAAAATCCAGTGGGATTTTCCTTGAGTGGTATAACAGTGGGACTGATTTGGTAATTGAGATATTAAAGAGGGTAATTTTGTCATTATGCCAGAACTTTGGGACTGGTCTGTATTTTGAGGTTTTATGGTGGACTGAGACGGCCCTTTTTGAAAAATATGGGGACCAGATGGACAATTTGTATTTTGAGGGGCCAACCTGCGCACTCCAGAACACTTGGGGTTAGTTTTAATATTATTATTAAGGACAGGGGGTAGGGAGTAATTTGATTAATTGCAGGGGTATTTAAGGTGTTGAGATTGGGGTTAGGGTTAACCCTAACCCCTTTACCTCCAGCGGCAGACCCTTCTTCTCCTTCCCATCTGTTGGCGTCTGCGATGGCCATGGCTGTTGTCACTCGTTTTTTCTGATGCTCTCTCTGATTCTCCCCTTCAATCTGCTCTTGGTTGTCAGACTCTCCTTCATTGGATTGAGCTACTGCAGCCTTCCCCCTTTTTGCGAATTCACCCCCACCATTCGGGGTAGCCATGGATCTTAAAGCACTTGTCTTTGGTGTGGCCTTTTCTTTTGCAATGACTACACTCAAGATGAGCCTTGTCCTCCACCCCACGCCGTGATGAGTGGCCTGAGCGTTGGGGTGGAGCCTCTGGTCCTTTCCTCTGTTTGTTGTGGTCTGGATGCTTCGCTATTAGTCCCTGTCCGACCCCAAAGGATGACTGGATGTCTGATGGGGTCACGACAAGTACTCCGTCCTGAATGTTTGAGCGACGGAGCTCATTGTAAGTCATTTCAACTGTGGGTCGTGGTTCTTTTTTTAGGATCTCTTTCTTTGTATCCGAGAACCTTTCGTCTACTGCCAACAGCAGTTGATATAGCCTCTGTTCCTGAAGTTTCTTGGTATAGATGGCTATATCCTTTTGACATTCCATTGGATTTGGGTCCATAGATTCTATAGCCATCCATAGTCCTTGAAACTGGTCCCAAAGTATTTCAAGCGGCCGATTTCCTTGCTTTATGGTATAACACTGTTTGTGGAGATCAAAGATCTGTAGTGGGTCTCCCCCTGACCCATATGTGACGGCCAGCCCGTCCCATAGGGCCTTTGCGGTTGAGTACCTTGACACGTTGTTTACTAGGCTATCATCAATGTTGTCAATCAGCCAAGTAAACACTAATTGATCACTCTGTTCCCATGTTGGGTAGGCTGGATCGGTTGGTAGGGGGTGGAGGAAGCCCTGTGATGTGGTTGCTCCTCCCCCTACCTCCCAGGGCTATTTTCATTAGCCTGCACCACAATGGATAATTTGTGCTAGTCAGTTTGACTTTCAGCACTAGATTTGTTGATGCAGATGGTACGGGTGTGTGGGAATTCATACTCTGTTGGAGAAATTTGGCAAATTGTTCAGAAAGATCAAAGTTGGCAGGGAAGTGGTGTTTTGTTTCTGAGCTTTCTGGTCTATTTTCTGAACTTTCGGGTGTTTGTCACATATTGGTTTATGGTTTTGCAGATATACTGATTTGAACAGTGCGAAGTTGATTGAAGGAAAGGTTGAGGTAAGGTATACGGCAATGATGATACTAATCTGAGCCTAAGTCGGCAAAGATTAAACAGATATGGTACTTGGTCAGAGGATGGTTTATGACTATGATGAGATACTCCTATGAGCCAATCAAATTCTTAAAAAAATGGCGGATCAGGCTCTTTGAGAAGAAGCCTGCTCTGATACCATGTTAAGAGGATAAAATCGTGTATTCAGTATCTGAAGAAAAACTGTATTTGTTTTTGATACATTCCATCCTTTGCTTTACACTATCATTTATAGGCTAGTTATACATCTATTCTAGGAAACTAATCAATACAATGAATACAATTGTGTTAATTACAAACAATCAAATATTCCCTCTTAATGCAAATCTCTTCATTCACGGTAATCCAATCCCTACAATTGCGCACTTGTGATTCTCAACATAATTTATAGTAATCAACGCAGGATGTGTTATATCGTGATCGCGATACATCCTCTTTTCATTTGCAAGATTAATATATTTAAATACATAGGGAAATGGTGAACACATTCACTTGGTAAGTGTTTCCACGACTGGAGGATCAAAGGTAACTTTTTTAGTTGGTATAAGTTGATGTATTGGAAAAACTACTTACACCGTGCATCAAGTATATTTTTAAGCATTTCATCTTTCATTTCGCAATATTTTTATTTTAGTCGATGAAATATAAGCCACGACAAACAATAACGTATATGCTTTTGATAGATTA
Organism: Eustoma russellianum; assembly: GCA_036186865.1. Lineage (NCBI taxonomy): Eukaryota > Viridiplantae > Streptophyta > Magnoliopsida > Gentianales > Gentianaceae > Eustoma > Eustoma russellianum. The sequence continues at coordinate 7,466,689 of AP025047.1, read as the reverse complement.
GTGAAAGTTAATGAAGATCTTCTCAATAAAAACAAGAAATTGGATAATAAGATCTGGGATTTCACAACTATAATCATAAGGATGCAATCGGTACATGAGGTTGAAATGTCGCACCTTCAAGATCAAAATTTTCAGTTGCAATGACAACTTTCAGCTAAAGAAAAAGCTAGAAATGAAGAGAATAATAAGAAATGCTTAATCAAACTGGTGCAAGAGATGTGTCTGCGATCGAAGCCTATGATGAGTAGGAAATATACGATGTTGAAATCAATTGTCTCAAACGACGAATTCATAAATTAACACATGCCAGAAGAAAAGAAGGTAAATCAAATATAAGTTAGAATCATCTTATGTTCTTCAAATGTAAAACATATGTCTATTTGTTTCTTTATAATAATATTTTACGTTATGTTTATCTTATTTATGCAAAAGAACAAAATAGACTTGCACATACACTATCTTAACAGTGTCTCATACACTATATAATGGTGGTGTTAACATCGTTTACACGGCGTATGAATGAACCTGTCACGTTTGGAAATCTGGAATACTGTATATACACCACACCATACATCGTATCACGTTGTTGTGTACATCGTGTATACGACATATGAATAAACCTCTCCAGGGTTGAAGTTTTGTAGCAGAGGGGATGACATCATCACTGTAATACCGATGTATTCATGCACATACAATTTTGATATTTTGAACTTTTGGCACTTGATAACGAAGTCGTTACAATATGGTGACATGCACACCATGAATCATGGTGTATGTATGCGATTCAAAGTCATCAAAATTTGTTTTTATTAGTTTTTTTGGTAAGATAACATGACGAATGTGTACAAGTAACTAATGATGTTATACAAAAAAGAGATTAATGATATTATCTAGAAAAAATAACATCATTAATGTCTAAGCCTAATTGTTTTGAAATTTGATTAAAAAAAAATTGTACACCGGCTCACGTGAGAACAACAGCTGTTGTAATAAATGTGATTAAATGAAAAACGAAATACGTATCATTCGGGTCTAATAAAATCTTCCTCTCATTGGCACTTGTTTCTTAGCATCCAAATAGTAGAAATGGCTTCCCGAAATATGTAGGACCAATGTTCATATGGCTGAACTTGCCCCAACTGCGTTGACATGTTCCTATCAATCCATTGACAAACGTTATCATCGGACCTGAAGAACTCATAATGTTGTATATACCATCTATGAGCGAGTGCGGAACATTCGTATAACTTGGGACAAGGATACACTATTCAAAATCAGTAGGTAGTCTTAGTGCAAGATAGTTTGATAATAGTTGATGTATATTTGTTGATATTATTTGAAACAATAAAATGATCTACTTATCGAAAAAAAAAGTCCGCGCCTTCATAAAAAAGCATTAATTTTTTTTTTGTTTAGACGAAAAGGGCACGGAGTAAATTCAGCTCCGAATACGCTGCCGGCCTCTTTGTTGATGTAGTTTGCTTACGGGTCCAGTTTCTTGTGTTCAGCCCAATCTCAAGAAAAACCAGTAGGCTGCAATCCTAAATCTTAAATCTACAGTTTTATGTGGACCGGCCCAATAAATTTATCATTATATTAGCATCTATTTCAAATTTTCATTCACCATCTTTAGTTCTTTAGTCTCCAATTTACCTAAATAAATGTCTAAATAGGACGCTGAAATCTCTCATGAAGAAACAAAGCCGATGTGAAATGATACATCGAACCACTTTTTCGTGTTATAACTCAAATAAATTCATTGATACACGGTGACAGGAATAATTACATTAAAGTATCTCTGTTATTATTATTATTATTTTGGCTTCTTGTGTAGTACACATATGTATATGCTTATAATCTTATGGTCTTAAATATCATGGTACATTCATGATCCATCACCTTATCTAATGCAGGACCCATTACATTATATAAAAGACTAAAGATGAAACATATCATTTTGGGACCAGAAGATGTTGTCTAATATCGAAATAAAATATTATGGTCCAAAATGTCATGATGCATTCACTAGGGAAAAATTACGGTCTATTATGGCCTAGCACACAGTGCATTGGGTCCTGCATGAAGACTATATGTATGACTTATAAGAGCAACCAAAAATTACATACAATATTTTGTGATTTGAAGATGTGGTATGATATCAAAATAAAATTTTATGGTCTCAAATAGTATGTTTTATCTCATAATCCAGTGTGCCTGAAGTGTGAATAGCATGAATCCCATTGTGCAATGAGATGTATCAGAGATGAAATCTTATGGTCCCTAATATTATGACCCACTTCTAGACTATCTCACAATCGAACGGGTCAAGGATGGATCATATATAGTGAAGTGAATTGTATTGTAAGAGGAAGACTATGATATTTTAAGACACCAAATATGATATAATATCACAATCTTACCTTTTATTTCGATAACTCATTAATGCAACGATTAGAAAAAAATTGAAGATCAAATTATGATACCAAAGAAAAGGTCTCACACTATGCGTTCAAACATTACCCAAAAAAAAGAGATATTGCTTGTTGTTTCCCTTATTTTTTTCCTTTTGGAATTTGAAAATAATTGAAAGGCGCTTACAATGTAAATTTAAGTATGAGTATGTAAATCAAGTTACATTAACCATTAATTTAAGTATGATTATCCAAATCAAGTTACATTAACCATTTATAAGTAAATAAAAACAATGTCATAAAAGTTGATACGATTATTGGACAAAATAGTATCAACTTGTGAAACCGCATTTTCTCCCATCTTATCTATATAGGACAAAATTTTATCCGATGGAGCCATCACATGAATCATCTTTTGTCACGTCTGTTCGTGTGTGACAAAGTATGACGTGCTGGGACTAACCAGCCCTACAAAAAGCGTGAATCGTGACAACATTTCGAGAATAAGGGTGTTAATAAATCAAACTGTTCGGGTTCGATTCGTATTTGATTCGAATTTGTTTGTTAATTTTACTCAAACGAGCCGTAAAAATACCTAATTACATTGGTTTATTAAAACAAGTTGAACTATTCGTGAACTGTTCGGTTCGTTTTACTAGTTATAGTGTTTTCGAGCTGAACTCGAACAGATTTTTAAGTTTGTTACTGTAAACGAGTTGGGTCGAACAGTTTATTTAACTTAACGAATTCGAATTTGAAAACTTATTCGTCTCGGCTCGGTTCATTAATACCCTGAGAAAGTAAACTTCAGAAAATCAATTTTTATAAGACGTTCATATCTAGGCTGTCATTTTTCTCTAGGTTCCTAAACCCTAGTAGAAGATACGGTCTTTCTCTTTTGTGTCTTATCCTCTTATATTATATTCGATCTCTCAATTCTTCGATATGGGATAGGATCCCCTCACCGCAAAAGGGGTGCGGTGACGCATGACCGCGCGACACGTGGCAGTAAGGGGTGGTGAGACTAGATGCGGGTGACCCTCATCTAGCCTCACCATCCCCCTTGCTGTCACGTGTTGCGCGGTCACAAGGAGAGTGAGGAAAGTGGGAGTTAGGAAATCCCAACCCCTTCGATATGGCTGAGTTGGGCAGAAGTCTATCCCTGAAAAAAGAGGAGTAGCAAGTTATAATAATGCCTTGCCACAGAGAAAACGATGAAGTGCTCCAGAAGACTTGCCTAGTAGGTAAGAAAATTGCAAGGGAAATCGAGAACCATGGTGCATCGATGGCGATGATACAAAGATCGTGGAGTCTCATTGGAAGTATTAAGCCATGCATGGTTAGGTGAGGCCCATATTCACTCAAAACCTTAAGGCAATGGATGGTGGTACCTCATCCTCATATAAGCCATGCTTTTTTTCTCAAATTAGTCAATGTGGGATTCTCAACACCCGCCCTCACGTGGCAACGTGGCTTGACATACACACGCGCCTTACAACCCCCCTCAATCACAAACCACAAGCCAGGCATGAACATCTAGGCCCATATCCACTCAAAACCTCAAGGCAATGGGTGGTAATGCTTCATCCTCATATAAGCCATGCATTTTTTCTCAAATTAGCCAATGTGGGATTCTCAACACCCGCCCTCACGTGGCAACGTGGCTTGACATACACACGCGCCTTACAACCCGCCCTCAATCACAAACCACAAGCCAGGCATGAACATCTGGACTTAGGTGAGGGGAAACATTAAGTGGCCAACCATGGGTCAGGTAAGGGGTGAGTCCATATTTTTAAACCTGCTCTGATACCATGTTGAAACTTGAGCTTACACGAGTTGAGGCCCATATCCACTCAAAACCTTAAGGCAATGGGTGGTGGTACCTCATCCTCATATAAGCCATGCATTTTTTTTCAAATTAGCCAATGTGGGATTCTCAAAAGTAACTTGGTTCTTTTTTAAGTTTGAGCTATTCACTGATAGAGATAGAATAATGCAAAGGGGAAAATCTCACTTATTAGTCTAACGTTTGGCCCATTACTCAGTTAGCAGCCTAACGTTGATGAAAATCACTTAACACCCAATCTTTGTCCAAAATGGCTCACTTGTAGCCAGGTGACTGTTGACCAACCGTCGACCAACCGTTGACTAACCTTTGACTTTCTCATACCAACCAGGAGTTGACATGGGCGACCCTTTTTTAATTAAAAAATAAAATTGTATTTTTTAATAAAGTGATTTAAAAAATTTAAAAATTCTAAAAAATTGTAAAAATTAATTAAAAATATTTTAAAAATCAAAAAATTAGGAAAAAAGATAAAATAATAAAAAATTACCCACAACGCCCCAACCCTCCACCCACGCACCCCACCCCCACCCCCAGGCCAATTTTTTTTTAAAAAAATTTTTTTAACTCACTCATAACGCTCCGACCACCCCCTCCTCTCGCCAAAATTTTTTTTGAAATTTTTTCTAACTTACCCATAACGTCCTAACCACCCCCGCATCCCCTCCCCCACCTCCGCGCACACCCCAAAAAAAATTTAAAATTTTTTTAACTCACCCACAAAGCTCCAACTATCTCCCGACACCCCAAACAATCCAACCCCCCAGCCCAAAAAGAAAATGACAATCTACTTATGCAATAGGTATTGACGATGTGCATGAACTACTTATGCAATTAGATCATGCACATCGTCATTTGCGCTCCTCCAACATTCAACACACAGAAGAAATTCTCTTAGAAAATTTAACCCCATGATAACCTGACAAAAAACATTGTCATTTTCTTTTTGGGCTAGGGGGTTGGATTGTTTCGGGTTTCGGGGGATGGTCGGAGCTTTGTGGGTGAGTTGAAAAACTTTTAAAATTTTTTTGGGGTGTGCGAGGGGGTGGGGGAGGGGACGCGGGGGTGGTTGGGACGTTATGGGTGAGTTAGAAAAAAATTTTTAAAAAAAATTTGGCGAGAGGAGGGGGTGGAGGGACGCGGGGGGGTCGGAGCGTTATGAGTGAGTTAGAAAAATTTTTTAAAAAAATGGCCTGGGGGCGTGGGGGTGGGGGTGGGGATGAGGTGAGGGTGGGGTTGCGTGGGTGGAGGGTTGGGGCGTTGTGGGTATTTTTTATTATTTTTATCTTTTTTCCTAATTTTTTCGATTTTTAAAATATTTTTTAATTGATTTTTACAATTTTTAGAAATAATAACATTTTTTAGAAATAAATTTTTTTTTTTAAAAAAAAAGAGAAAACCTGCTGTAGTAAGTCACCTTCCGGTGACTGGCTACAAGTGAGCCATTTTGGACAAAGATTGGGTGTTAAGTGAGTCACATCAATGTTAGGCTGCTAACTGAGTAATGGGCCAAACGTTAGGCTAATAAGTGAGATTTTTCCTAATGCAAAGTGGCCTGTGGGTTTTTGAGGAACATCTTCTTGTTATACGTTGATGATAATAGTAATGCCGACATTCTGTGATCTGTGTGGAATAGTAGGACATACACATACAGTGTGTGAGAAACAATATGGTCCATGGCTTCGAGCAAAGTCAAGTTGCACAATGACACCAGTTGAACGAGATAATAATGTTAGAATACGTTAAGTTTTGATGATTTGCACAATTGACACTTAGAACGCCTAGATAAGGCGTCTTATGTGAAGTGGTTGTAGGCCAGTACACTTCGAACGCCTACATAACGCACTTCATGTGAAGTGTCTGGAAAACAACACACTTCGAACGTCTACATAAGGGGCTTCATGTGAATTGGCTATAAAATAGAACATTTCGAACGCCTAGATAAGGCACCTCATATGTCAAACTGTGCTTCTGTGAAACATCACACTTTGAACGCCTTAACAGACGCTTCATATGTATGACAAAAGTCAAATGTGGTTGTTTTCCTCCCAAAATGGGCATGCATATCAAACTAGAATATCAAACTAGTTTTGACAAATCTCAGAATCACTTCAGACGAGTATGAAAGCTCAGAACAAGCGCTTCATCTCACTTTGAACGAGTGTATTGCCCACAATAGGCGCTTCATGTGACATTGAACATGTGCTCTTTATTCACTTAAGAAGCTTCATGTCACATTGAACGCCAGTGCTTAATTCGCATCAGGTGCTTCATGTCACTTCGAACGCCCGTTTAAAAATCACATGAGACACTTCAAGTGACTCAACGTTACAAATGCTTTATGTTGCACTTTCTTATAATTACTTGACATCTATATCTTCCCTCTTAGTGAAAAATCACCAGTAACATTCTCACTTTGGAGAATGCTTTCTTTCCTCTTTGAGCTTATGAGAAGAAGCTTCCTCAAGAAGCTTGTATTCATCCAGGAGAAGATCTCAATGGAAGAGAACATGTCATCAAAAGAGACAACTTATCTTTCTCTCCGGCAACATTGACAACGGCTAGGAGGTGAATAAAACAAGGGTTTTCATCATTTTTCATCTCCAACTTTCTAACCTACGAGCTCTCAAGTTTCTCTAAAGCTTTTGCTCTCAAGATACTTGTATTATTGCTTATTTTACATTATTTGTGAGAGTGTGTGATATGTAAAGAAAAGAGTCTTCTTCTTGAGTGAATATTATGAAGAGCAAGGTGTAGATTGTTGGTCAAGAAGCAAGAGTGCTTCTTGTTTGAAGAAATCCAGGCCTAGAAGGGTTAGTTGACGGTGTAGTGGTGCATTATACTCCCAAAAAGAATTCTTTGAGGAGCAAGGAAGTTCTTTGGAGGCTAGACTTCAAGGTATTTGGTTTTTCTTGTTCAAAGTCTAGGCGTGTTTGCCTAGTCCACCTTCTTGTATTTTATCTTTGATTGTTGTTTCTCCCAAGTGAAATAACAATACCCTTGTTCAAAAATTCTTCTTGTGAAAAGCAGGAAGGTAGATGGGTAGATTCTTGACTTGAACCTCTATATATTTGGTGTTTTTTACGTTTTCGCAAGTTTATTCTTTTTAAAGAACACACCCAAGTATTGGTTTGATCTCATCATTGAAAAAATATTCGAAAAATATCCATACTTGGCAAACACACATTCAATCCCCCTCTAGTGTGTTTTAAGGGACCCAACAAATAATAGTAACGATGAGGAAGATATGGTAAGAACTTTTGATATAGACGCAGAATCAGTTAAATGGATGAGTCTTGATCAGAGTAGAGGGTGCCCAAAAAGGTGTTGGAAAAGTACGTTAAAGTACTCTTTCTTAATGCTCCAAACTTATATAAAGAGTATATGAGGTTGTATGAGAGTTTGAAGTTTCTGGAGGTCTTGGAGCGATCAATGTTGGAGACATCGATCGATCGATGTGGTACGTTGCAGCTCTGGAAGCATTCTATCCAACATAAATCGATCACATCGATCGATCTATGTGACATCGATCGATCGATGTAGGACCGAATGAAAAGTGTAAGTATATGTCCGACTTCGATCGATCACATCGATCGATCGATGTGCCAACAGACAGAACTTTTCACTAGAAGTTGCAGCTTTTGATCCAAGTATCATTTCTCTTCGCCTATGAACGGTAATCAACGGCTCTTGGAAGTTGAAATGAGGCTGAGACATGTTTCAAAAGAGGTTTTAAACATACCCCAAGATCTATATAGTAGATCTTGGTATCTTCATAATATACAATTCACTTTTGCAAAACTAAGAAAAATCTCTCAGCATTTACTTCATCTTCTTCTTCTCTTTCAGTACATTCAACAAACAAGTTCAGTCTTTCTCCTCTAGAGCAAAGGGAAGAAAGATAGGCGTTATATCCTGGGAAGCATTTGCTTGAAGACTACCTTGCTCTGTGGTAGGAGCAAAATTGCTTTAAGGACAGTGACTAGTTTGTCACGTCTCGGCTCTGTTTTCTTGTGATTCTCATATTCTCATCCTATATTTCCAACAAAAGGTGGAGGATTGAAGAGCAGATCGAAGGAGATGAAAATGATGAAAAGAAATGCAAACTTGTATGTCATGATATGGAAGGAAATCAGCAAATGTGATTATGGATGTGAAGATAATGCTAAAGAAGCTGAATGTATGGCAGACAAGTTGGATATGCAGGATTACAAATTATGTTGCTCATATAATATTGCATCAGGAACATGTTGTATTAGTAATTAGTCGTTTATTACAACTATCTTGCCATACTTATGATATTGTACTAGCCCTGTGGGCACATTTGGATGGTAATGAATAAGAGTTTGATGTTTTTCATTGTCGTTTAACGTTACATACTCATGATAACACAATCATACAAAAATTTGAAACGCTAATGCATCAATGTAACAATTCCATTCATTAGCAAAACACAGTAACATGAATATTAATTACATTAGATGATCAATGCATTAGTTACTAAAAAACACAGTAACCAGAATTATTGTATTAAATATCTTCCTCTTTGTTTTTCTCCACGTCTAAAGTGGGTTTACAAACAAAAGGGCGAGCTGGTAAGGTTGATTAGTTGTGACCTTCAAGTCATGGGTTCAAGCCGTAAAAACAGCCTCTTAGACAAAGTGCAGGATAAGGCTGCGTACATCAGATCGCTATGCGGTCCAACTCATCCCCGGACCCTGCACATACGCAGGAGCCTAGTGATCGGAAACGGCCTTTTATAAATATCCGTAATCCTTTTTGTCATTATATTATAACTTCTAGTCTAGTCTTCAACATATACTGTGGACGGTTGAAAACATATAAAATGTGACATTATATATCAAATGTGAAATTTTGATGACGCAAAAATACCCTTCCATCAGTGTATTCAAATTTTCGTAACCTAAGGGAAAAACGAAGATTTTATTCATTATTTTTTACTATGGTCAAGAATTCTGTACATGCTACCATAGACGACATAGAAAATGCAATATCACAAATATTGAAAGAAACCACTAAAAGTCTAGTTTGCAAAAATAAAAAAAAAAAGTTTCTAATGCAGATGTACTCTGACAAGAAAATAATAAAAAGGTGGAGGCGTTAATGGAAGTGTTGGAAAGGTGTAGGTGGTGGTGCTGGCGGTGATGCAGGTTGAGCTGCTGGGAATGTGATGGCGTTGCTGGTCGGGCCGGGAATGGTGGTGACGTTAACGACGGTACAGATGGCGGAGCAAGGGTTGAAGGGTTTGAGGTGGTGAAACTAGGGGTGTTAGTGACCGAGCCGAACCGAATACTAGGTTTTCGAATTCGGCTAAACGAACTATTTGATTTGATTCGTTCAGCTAAAAGAACTTTAAAATTGGTTCGAGTTCGGCTCGATAACCCTTTAACGGTTTAAACAAGCCAAACAATTCGCGAATAGTTCGTCTTGTTTTAGTAAAAGAACTCAAACAACTGTTCGAATTCGGCTCATTCACCAAACATTACCGAAGGAATACGAATCAAACTCGAACAGTTCGCGAACTGTTCGTTTCGTTGAACCGTCGTAGGTGAAACAGTGGAGGGGGGAATGGTGGTGGTTTAGTTTAGCTGGGTATCAATAGAGAAACATGAAGCGGTTAACTTCTGAAGTCAAGGTGGTTGGTACTCTTCAATTAATTACTATATAAATAGAACAAATATAATAATTTTAAAATATACCGTGCAAATTAAATAGTTACAATACAATTTTAACATACGGCGTAAAATATGGTTACCTATAATAAAAATGACTTTCTTCATTACTTTTAAAACAAAAAATATCTCTATTACATCATCTATCATATATAATAAATATTTCCATGCATATTGAAAAAATAAAACTTCGTTTGTACCTCTCGTCGTCCCGGACGAGATCACAGGAGGCCAAAAGTGAGGCTATTTGTGATGCCTCCATTCAACAGCCGACATGTATTAAAAAAAGTCATTTACTAAAAAAAATTTCAAGGGATTGAAATTTTTAATACATGGCGGCTGTTGATAGGAGACCTCACAAATGGCTTCACTTTTGGACTCATGTGATCTCATCCGTCGTCCTCCCTATTTAATAAAAAAGGGAAATGAACAATCAATTATAATACATGTATGTTGATACATGGTGCTCGTTTATAAACAGACCTCAGAATTTATCGAAACTATAAAACTTTACATATGAATGGATAGTTCAAATAGTGCAAATATGATGCACATCACTAATTCAGCATGCCTACTTTTTGTTTTTTAAAAATAAAAACATAATGAGTTAGGTTCAAGACTTTCACTTTTGAAATTATTTCTTAATTGAAATTATTACTTAAACTTTTTTATAAGATGAATCAGCTTTATATTAATATATGATAAAATCGTATATGTACATCATAACAAAAATAAAATATTGCTAGACAACGGCTCATACAAAAAAAATTGCATTCAATTTTCATAGTGTTTCACGTGTTGACCACACATGAAATTGCGAAGGTCGCACATAATATTTTTTTTTTTAGTGTTTTAGAATTTAGGGTTGAGAATTTAGGTTTACGATTTAACCATACCCGAATCCTTTAAAAAAGTGTCACGTTTGGACGACATAAAACTACAAGAGTCACATGATTTTTATTATTATATAAGACTGTAACGAGTGAAGGACAAGCTTTTTCACAGGAAAAGACGTCTTCTCTTTTTAAATTTCAAAAACACTCTTTTCACTTTGTATCCATGTAAATACAAAACAACTTGTCGAGATTAAAAGAATTTGGAATTAATTCAAATTGAAATTGAACTTAAAAAGTTATTCTCTTTTATGGTAGTTTCTATTATCTATAATGACTTTATTCTTTTACTGTATAATCGTTGCCGTTTATGTACAATGAAATTTAACGGCTACAAAGGTAACGTCTATTTACCTGCTCAGCTCAGGCTAATTTACAATAAATAAGTTACTATATTTACATGTAAAAATTAGGGATGACAATTTCAGACACGACATGAAAACACGATCCGAACCTAACACGTTCCTCGCGGTTTAGGTATAACCTTGAAGGATTTTGTGTACAAATTGGGTAAGACCTGAAACTTACCCGCTCTCATGTCCAGATATACCCGTTGGTCACCCATTTATACCCAACATACACGATTTTTTAAATATTTTAAATATAAATTATTAATTATTGAAGTAAATAAAAAAAGAAAATCCTAAAACCTAAAACATAATCCCTTCCTTTTTACCCTCGCAATTATTCTCGTCGTCCCTACATTGTTGTTTCAATGATACATTATAACAGTAGTCATTTTAAATACATGAAACCTGAAAATACCTGAAAAATACACGAAATGACCCGTACACGAACTGAAATATTTATACTTGTAAAATTTGTAGGTATACCTGATATAGACACGATGCCTTACATGTACAAGTTTGGGTATCTACTTTAGTACACGCGAAGAAAACGGGTAAGGTATGGATCTAGTACTTTGATACCCGAAACCTGAAAAACACAAAACACGAAACACGACATGTTTCCCATCCTTAGGAAAAATAAACTACGTGTTGTAGCTCAGTTTTAACTTCGTTACTAAATGGTTGTTCTTTCAACTCGTCGCCTCGGTTCTACACAACCTAGTGCCGAAAACAACTATACTGCTAAAGTGAAGGTTTTTTTTTATGCCTATCATTTTTTTCATTTCCACTCCATCGACGGTCCTCACTCACTATCAACCCCTTTATAAACCCATAAATTTCTCGCATCAGCATATTTTATCATCAAAATCCCAACTCACCCCTCCCCTTTTCCTTTTCATAGTGCTTACAGTAGCAGCAGCAATTCCCACTCCCAATTCTCTATCAATTCATTCAACTTTTTTGCATAAACCCTAGTTCTTGAATCTGATCAAAACCCTTACTTCTTCCCCATCTTCTCAATTTGCTTGATAGATCGAAGTTATGCATGAAAGCAAAGTATGTTGCTCATGTTTTGGCGCCAAGAACATTTACTAGCAAATTAGTCGTTTATCTTAATTATCCTCTTATAATGTTGAAGAATCTGACGGTTGCAGCAGTGTTGAGAGCACCCGTGTGCTGAGGTGATTACGTGTGGTGATGAATCTCTGCTAGCCAATCAGATGGTGAATCTGATAACTGAATGGGTTAATTTGCACGTGGTGGTCCAGTTGCGTGCAGGAGTAGAATGGCTGATGGGGTGCAATTGCGCTGCGGAAGAGAATGGTGGTTACAAGTGAGGAAGAAGGTGGGCTGAAGAAGGAAGAAAGGAAAACTGCGCGCCATAGTTTAAATGAGGCGAAATTACCATTTTGTCCTTGTTTTAATTGATAGTTGGATGAGTTAGTTAGGGGCAGTTTTGTAATCTTGCATCCTTTGTATTCGTTTAAATAGGCTGAAGAGGAGGTTTGAAACAGTTAGTTGAGCAGAACAGAATTTTTTTTTTCTGGAATCAATTGGTTTGATTTTGTGATCAACAAATTCCCTCTCTCGTCTTCTCGATTCTTCTATTTTCTTCTTTTTCTTGTTACATTTTCTGCTCATTCTTTCTGTTTCTTGATCAATTGTGTTGTTGTTTGTCTTCGATCACTTCGTAAGCATTCTAGTGTAGCATTTTTCACATGGTATCAGAGCTATATACATGAATTTTGGTTCGTTCATGAGTAATAACGGTGAATCATCTTCTCCCTCAATTCACGCTCCTATGGCTGCTGATCCTGGAGAGGATCCGTATTATATACATCCTAGTGACAATCCTTCCATGATTTTGGTTCAACCGCTAATGGATGGAAACAATTATCACGGCTGGAGTAGATCAGCTAGAAGGGCGCTCGAATCCAAGAATAAAACTGGATTCGTGGATGGTAGCATTACAAAACCAGCCGAAGGAACAAGGAGGTATAACGCGTGGATCAAAGCCAATAACATGGTGGCTTCTTGGTTAGTGAATTCTCTCATTTCTAGTATTGCGCATAGTGTGATTTGGATTGATAATGCGGTAGATATATGGAATGATTTAAAATTCCGATATGGAAATGTGGATTCGTTTAGATTGTCTGACTTACAAGAGGAATTTTACAAGATTAGACAAGGACAGACCACAGTCACCGAGTATTACAGAAGTTGAAAAGCATTTGGGAAGAGTTGTCAGTTTTGAAGTCTGTCCCTACGTGTACATGTAATAGGTGTACTTGCAATTTAAGTGGCTCAATAAGTAAATTCATTGAAGATGATTGCGTGATTAAGTTTCTTAAGGGATTAAATGATGATTATGAGGCAGTAAAGTCACAAGTGCTGTTAACTAGTCCATTGCCTGATTTGAAGACGGCCTTTGCCATGGCCGTGAAGCTTGAAAGGAAATTGATGTATTCCAATGGACAAGAGCACTTTGTAAATAATCCTTCTGTTGTTATGAATGTTAATGAAGCGCCTAGGTCCAATATGTTTGTGAACAAACCGTATGGGAATTCATTTGGACCTAGAATGGCAGGCAGAGGCTATAGGCCGAAATCTGGACAGAATAATGCTAGGACCCCGTTTTGTACATTTTGTCGCATGGCAGGTCACACAGTTGACAGATGCTACAAGAAACATGGCTATCCACCAGGTTTTAAGCCAAAGTCACAAGTAAACATGATTGCTGGAGGTGAATACAGCAATGATGGAGGACAGTCAGGGAACGAAGAGGAAGCAGTGCCCTATCAGTATTGTGATCATGCTAGCTCTGATGCTAGCCAGTCTGATTCCCAGGTGACACCCAATATTACTCATGAACAATATTTGCAACTTCTTAATCTGTTACAGCAGCATAATGACAAGACGGGGAGGAGTGTAGTTGATCAAACTGGAGCTGGTCCTAGCACACATCGTCACGCTGTAATGTCAGCTCAGGTAGCTGCTGACTCAGGTAAAATGTTAGGTAACAATGCTTATCAATTTTCAAATATATGGATTTTAGATTCTGGAGCTAGTGATCATGTGTGTTCATCATCTTATCTCTTTGAATCCTTACGTGCTGTCAGTTCCATATCTATCCAACTACCTGATAAATCTTTGGCATTGGCCACTCATGTTGGTAAAGTGAGAGTGAATGATGAGTTGTTGTTGAATGATGTATTTTATGTTCCCTCATTTGCGTACAATCTGTTGTCATTGAGCAAGTTGACTCGAAATGGTGCTATTCAAGTGTTATTTCTTTCGGATCTCTGTGTGATTCAGGATCCAAGACCAAGAGGACGATTGGTTCAGCTAAGGTCTCTCACGGTTTGTACCATTTCCATGGAGTCCCAAAAGGTTCTGAAGTGCCCATCTCACATGCAAACCCGCCTGCTAAGGCTTTCCATGTTCAGTCATCAGAGGCCATGCTTTGGCATTCACGGCTTGGCCACACGTCAGTTGCAAGAATAAAGGAGATTCATAAGAATCATCCACAAGTGGTTGCCTCTGATGATACAAGACAGTGTGTCATATGTCCCCTTGCCAAACAAAAAAGACCACCATTTCCCATTTCCTATTCTGTTTCTTCCACTGTTTTTCCCTTGTTCATATTGATATATGGGGTCCGTACAAATATCAAACGATATATAAACAAAAGTATTTTCTTACTATTGTGGATGATTTTTCCAGATTTTGTTGGATCTATTTGTTGAAGTCAAAGACAGAAGCTAGGCCTGCTATACAAAGTTTTTATCAGTATGTTAATGTTCAGTTTGATATGAAGATTAAAGTGGTTCGAACTGATAATGGGCAGGAGTTCAATATGCCTGAGTTCTATGCATCCCGTGGCATTGTACATCAAACAAGCTGTACGTATACCCCTCAACAGAATGGTGTTGTAGAAAGGAAATCAGCACATTCTGTCAGTAGCCAGGGCATTAAGATTTCAGTCCAATCTCCCTTCACCGTATTGGGGATTTTGCGTGCAGCATTCAGTCTTTCTTATTAATATCACACCTTCTCCAGTCCTCCATCATAAAACTCCATTTGAACTCTTACAATACCAATCCTACTTATTCAGATTTAAGAGTCTTTGGCTGCTTGGCATATGCAGTAAACAACCAACCCCACAAAGACAAATTTGCTCCAAGGGCCAGAAGGAGTTTGTTCTTGGGAATGTCTTACTCAACCAAGGGATATGTGCTCCAGGATCTCGATACTAAGGATGTGTTCATATCCAGGGATGTAGTGTTTCATGAAACTGTTTACCCTTTCTCAAAACGGCCAGCCACACCTTCTCCATGCCAGGACAATATTTCTTCACCTGACCCAAGGCCATCTTGCATTTCTCCATCCTGGTCTTATAACCATCATGACCTGATCACACCTTCATATCACCCTTCTGAACTGGCCATACCTCCATTAAACCCTCAGCCTAACACATATCAGCCCATTCTGTCCAGTCCACATGTCAGCCCTTCAATCACCCCGGCTAAAACCTCATCATCTGATCACCAGCCTCCATTACCTCCAATGATGCCTGGTCATCTGACAGTGGATTTACCACTTCCTGCTAATGCTACTGAGTCACCAATATGTACAAACGATAATGATGTCCCTACGCGTCCAAAACGCTCCACACGACCACCTCTGTACTTGAAAGACTATTGTTGCAATTCCACATCAATACAGTCACGCCACACCAGTCCTCACTCCATTCATAATGTCTTGACATATGCATCATTAGCTCCAAAATTTAAGGCATATACAATGAATATTGATAAGTATGTGGAGCCTAACACTTATTTGCAGGCAGCTAGTTCATCTGAATGGCAGGAGGCAATGGCGAAGGAGTTGGCAGCATTAGAGGCAAATCATACCTGGGATTTGGTGCCTTTACCCTCAGGAAAGAAGACAATTGGTTGTAGGTGGGTGTACAAGATTAAGTACAAGCCAAATGGTATGGTTGAGAGGTATAAAGCAAGGCTCGTTGCCAAGGGATATACACAACAATATGGTATTGACTACCAAGATACTTTCTCCCCAGTGGCAAAGATGACTACGGTGAGAGTTCTTCTGGCGTTGGCAGCCAAGAATAACTGGGCCATTCATCAAATGGACGTTAATAATGCTTTTCTCCACGGTGATCTCCATGAGGAGATCTACATGACACCCCCCCTGGGCTAGCATGTCCCAGCCAGGTCTCGTCTGCAGATTACATAAGTCTCTCTATGGCTTGAAGCAAGCCAGTAGAGAGTAATGCTACTCTTACCAGCTTTCTCCTGAGCAAAGGCTTTCGACAGTCCAAAAGTGATTATACATTGTTCACTAAACATGTAGGTTCGGATCTGCTTGCTTATTGGTGTACGTTGATGATATCATTGCCACTTGTGCCAATGAGGGGGCCATTTTTAGCATAAAGGAAGCTTTACATTCAGAGTTTCAAATCAAGGACTTAGGGAATCTTAAATTCTTTCTTGGTATTGAGGTGGCCAGAGCTTCGTCAGGCATTTATATAAGTCAAAGGAAGTATAGCTTAGAACTTCTTGAGGAGACAGGGTTCCTGGAGTCTAAGCCGTCCAAGAGTCCCATGGAGACACACTCAGCTCTAGTGCATAATGATTCTCCTTTGCTGCCTGATGCATCACCTTATAGGAGACTGGTAGGCAAACTCATATACTTGACTATTACTAGACCGGACATTGCATTTGTTGTTCAGCAGCTGAGTCAGTTCTTGGACTGCCCAACTGAGAACCATATAAAGGCAGCGCATAGGGTGCTAAGGTACATAAAAGGCAGTGTTGGACAAGGCTTGATGTTCTCAAACGCTGGAGACTTGAGGTTGAAGGGATTTGTTGATGCAGATTGGGGAGGTTGCAATGAAACTAGAAGATCAGTGACTGGTTATTGTGTCTTTATTGGGGAGTCACTTGTTTCATGGAGGGCCAAGAAGCAGAGTACGGTGTCTAGGTCCTCAGCTGAAGCTGAGTACAGGGCAATGGCTATGGTGACGTGTGAGTTGCAATGGTTGATTTATTTTTGAAGGACTTTGGCTATGTTGATCAGAATCCAGTTGAGTTGTTTTGTGATTGCAAGAGTGCAATCTACATAGCAGAGAACCCAGTATTCCATGAACGAACGAAACACATTGAAATTGACTGCCATGTGGTTAGGGACAAGGTACAGAGTGGAATGCTTAAGTTGATGCCTGTCAGGACCGAGTTACAATTAGCGGATATTTTCACTAAGGCTGTGGATGCTAGAAGGTTGAGTGAGATGGCCATAATGTTGGGAATCAGAAACATCTACACCAAGCCAAGCTTGAAGGGGGTGTTGAAGAATCTGACGGTTGCAGCAGTGTTGAGAGCACCCGTGTGCTGAGGTGATTACGTGTGGTGATGAATCTCTGCTAGCCAATCAGATGGTGAATCTGATAACTGAATGGGTTAATTTGCACGTGGTGGTCCAGTTGCGTGCAGGAGTAGAATGGCTGATGGGGTGCAATTGCGCTGCGGAAGAGAATGGTGGTTACAAGTGAGGAAGAAGGTGGGCTGAAGAAGGAAGAAAGGAAAACTGCGCGCCATAGTTTAAATGAGGCGAAATTACCATTTTGTCCTTGTTTTAATTGATAGTTGGATGAGTTAGTTAGGGGCAGTTTTGTAATCTTGCATCCTTTGTATTCGTTTAAATAGGCTGAAGAGGAGGTTTGAAACAGTTAGTTGAGCAGAACAGAAATTTTTTTTTTTTTCTGGAATCAATTGGTTTGATTTTGTGATCAACAAATTCCCTCTCTCGTCTTCTCGATTCTTCTATTTTCTTCTTCTTGTTGTTACGTTTTTCTGCTCATTCTTTCTGTTTCTTGATCAATTGTGTTGTTGTTTGTCTTCGATCACTTCGTAAGCATTCTAGTGTAGCATTTTTCACATATAATATTGTACTATCCCTAGGGCATATTTGGATGGTTGTGATTAATATTGAACGTTTTTCTATTTTTATCACAAAAAAAGTTGTCAAAGTTTACGTATTACTGATTTCACAATCATGCCCAAATTTGAAAGTTAATTAATCGATGCGACAATTCAATTCATTAACAAAACGGTAACATGGATATTAATTAATTTCTTTAAACGATCAGTGCATCTATTAAATTCTTTAGTGAAAACACAATACCTAGAATTATCGTATTGAAGTATCTTTCTTCTTTGTTTTTTTTCTTTACTTATCGTATAAAGTGGTGATATGACAAATTGGTAAATATATAGATATCATAGTCTTTTTTTTTTGTCATTATTTGTCTTTTTAAGTTGATTTTGTATTTCTGTTTGTCTTCGTCTTTCATTATTTGTCTATGCAGGTACTCAGAGGTTTCGCTGAAAGCAAACTCTATATCCTTTGGGATGGAGATATTGTTTGCATGTCTCTCACTATCTCTAGACATTAACGATAGCTTCTAATGTCGTTGTTATATGGGTATGTGTTGTTGTAGACTTTTTTTGTCATTATATTACCCTTTACTCCCAGCCTTTAACATACTGTAGACGGTTGAAAACATACAAGACGTGACAGTATAAACCTATAAAACGTAAGATTTTGAGAATGCAAAAAATATCTTATACTATCAATGTATTCAAATTTTCAAAACCCTAAAGAGAAAACATGATTTTATTTATTCTTTTTCCCTTTCCGAAATAGACAGAATTATGTATATTTGTTGGGGTGTTAACGAACCGAGTCGAGCCGAATACTAGGTTCTTGAATTCGGATTTTTTTAGCTAAACGAACTGTTAGGATCGATTCGTTTAACTAAACAAGCTTTAACATTGGTTTGAGTTTGACTCGATAACACTATAACTGTCTAAACGAACTGAATAGTTTGTGAACAGTTCGGCTCGTTTAACTAAATGAACTCAAATAG
Source organism: Eustoma russellianum (assembly GCA_036186865.1). NCBI lineage: Eukaryota > Viridiplantae > Streptophyta > Magnoliopsida > Gentianales > Gentianaceae > Eustoma > Eustoma russellianum. The sequence continues at coordinate 7,447,545 of AP025047.1, read as the reverse complement.
GTGTTCGAATTCAGCTCGTTTAAGTAAACTTGACAAACAAGACCACAAAAAAAAGAGATATGGCGACATACAAAAATCGTCGCAATTTCATCGCTAAAGGCATACAGCGACGAAATTGCGACGAAATCTGTAGGTCGTTATACGGCTTGTCGCAAAGTGATTTTCGTCGGTGAAGCATCGCTATATTACGACGAGAAAAGGCTCGTCGGCGGTTCGTCGCACAATTGCGACAAAAATCTGTCAGGTCTACGACCTGTTATTTCCGTCGTCGTTTCGCAGGTATATCTTTTGTCGTCGCTATTTTAAAATTTTTTATTTTTTTATTTCCGGTCTGTGACATTTTTGTTTCGTCGCAAGTTTTCGTCGGTATATCTTTTGTCGTCGCTATTTAAAATTTTTGATTTTTTTTATTTCAGGTCTGCGACATTTTTGTTTCGTCGCAGGTTCGTCGCTATTATTTAATTAATATTAAATATTAATTTAATATTAAATTTAAATATTAAATATTAAATATTTAATATTATTAATAATCAATATATTATTAATTAAATAGTTTTTATTATTATTTAATTTTTATAATATATTTTATTTTATATAAATCATTTGTACGATATTATACAGAAATACGGTATTTGCGTATTGAAGTTCGTATAATTAAACAACACAAACGAAATTGAATCTGTATAAATGTCAGATAAAATATAAAAGAACAAAGAATATGTCAATACAATAAATGAAAAGTCAGTACGAAAAATCAAAAAATAAAATACTATGCAGAGGAAGATGGAGGGGGATCATGCGGAGAAGAGTGACCATCAGGGGGCGAGGCTGAGGCTGCAAGGAGCTGGAAATGAAAGAGATGATGAGATGCATAGCTGCGAGATTTGCTGGTTCGTCGTCTGCTGCACCTGCATCGTCTCCTGCTGCGCCTGCTGAACCGCCTGCTGGGTCTGAGTCAGCTGCGACCGCAGTGCCTGTACACTCTCCTCATGCTGCGCCCTGATGGTCTCCATCTCATGCTGCAGCGCCCGCATGATCTGATTCCAGGCGCGAAATATCCTCTGGCGTCGCAGAAGGCCCGGAGGTGATGGCCTCAGAGGAAGCACCTGGATGCAGAACTTCGGGAAGAATCGCGGCGCTGCTGATCCAACCCCGTACATCTCCCTCTTCTTCTTATTGAGGACCGATGGTCCGAACCGCATCCCAATAAGCACGGTTCTTGTCGCCTCTTCTCCCCTATGTGCGAGTAATCTGTTGTACTCGTCCTGAAATGAGAATAAGAATTGTTAGGGTTTAGGGTTTAGAAATAAAAAAACTAAGGAAAAAAACAAATGATATCGTAGTCTACTTACACTATGTCGCGGGCCTTCGCCGTGATCCAGTCCTCCGTCCCGTCGGAGGCTTTCTTCCGATGCGTCTTGTAGAAGAGATCGTAGGAGGCTGGCCACTCCCCCGTCTCCTCGTGCTGAAAGAATGAAATAAAATGTTAGTGAAATCCAGAATTTTAAAAATTCGGCATGACCTATTCGTTTATCGGAGGTATCTCGGCCTTAAAGGCCTCTCCCAAGTCAAATCAAAAATAAAAAGAAAAAGGCAAATGAACACATATACTACTTACATTAACCATATACGAATACCAAAAAACAACAGCGGAACATAAGAAATCAATGAACTAAATAATCCTTAAGTCAATGAATCTAAATAATCCACTTAAGTCAATGAATCTAAATAATCCAATGAAATCAATGAATCTAAATAATCCAATATTAAAATACTTACCATAGTACACATCGTGGTGGCATGGGAAACCGAACCACCTGAGTGTGTGGCAGGTGCTGGGGCCTGTAGATTGCCGCTGCGCCGGTTCGCCGCGTTCCGGACGCTGCGGGCTGGTTAGCAGGGTCCATCCACCCTTCTATCCACCCCGCCCAGGTGGCCTATACGTAGGGAGGCCTCGCAGAAATGGGGTCACGCTCCCACTTGGTCTTGTGCGAGTTGACGAAGTCCCTGTAGCGTTTGGCGGCCCTCTGGCGCCAGGCCTGCTCCACGTCGTGGGCGATGTCGGCTGGCCAGCTGTACGCCTTCTGCAATTATTATATACGGAGGAAAAAAAAAGTGTTAGAAAAGTAATATCATTACGCATCAAAAAGTGAAATTCATCAAATTTGAATACCTGAAACTCATCCTAGTAGAACCTACGTTCTGCGGGGTGACACAGGACCAGGCATATCCAGCAGGGTCCTGCCTCAGGTGGAAGGACCGAGTGATGCAACCAAATCTGGCCCGAGTCCGATGCAAACCTGAAAGAGGTGAAGTTGTTAGGAAAAAATAACTCGTGAAATATATTTGAAAACGTGTTAAAAAATAAATCATTACTTACGTATGGGTATAGTGACCAAGGGAGGGCACGACGCCCTGGTATGACACCCTCGTCCGATGCCGCATCAGACGCCGGATGAGGTGCTGAACCGGTGGGTGTGGGTGGCGTAGATCTGGGGGTGCGGACCTATCGGCAGACCCTAAAAGGTCCGCGTCCGCAGCCAGAGCGGCGGTCGACACTGAACCAAGCAGCTCATGCTGAGAAAGGAACAGATTAAACTCTCCTGAGAGGGCCTGTGTAGCTGGTGGGTAGGTGGATCGAGTCGGTAAACCCTCACTAGCCATCAGATCTGCAAGGGTGAAAAATTTAAAAGGCACATTCAACAAGTTTAGGGTTGGTTGGCCAGACAAATAAGATGTCCAAAAAATGACAAGTGTTTACATACATTTAATGCAAGATATTAATAATTTTAAAATTTCGACATGACCTATTCGTTTATCGAGGTTTCCCCCTTAATGGCCTCTCCAAAGACAAATCCAAATCCAACAACATGACATGATTAACCAAACTACATAATCAAACTTCATCATCAAATTACACTTCATGTATACATCACTTGAACTTGATACTTAAAGCATAAATATGCATCACCTCTAAACAAATTACACTTCAAAATATACATCACCTCTACATCCTTATGCTACATAACTTGTAACATGAATTATGCATAAAAATAAATTAAAGAGAATTATGGGCTACCCAAAGTAAACACAATTCAGTTTAACAACAACAAGCTTCAACCATATACTAGCTAAACAAAATACATGGCTTCAATAATATACATTATTTGAGCTGCAAACTTGAAAAATAAATAAAAACTACTTAATAAATCACTTAGCCACATGATCACCAACATACTTGCTTCATATGTCGTCGGACATGGAAACCCAACATCGCACCACCTAGGCACCCCCGCCAACAGCCACCCCCGCCATAGCCACCACCCCCGCCCACAGCCCACCCGCCAACAGCCACCGCCGTCACAGCCACCCCGCGCCAACAACCACCCCCCCCAAAGCCCACCCCTGCCCACACCCGCCACAGCCAACCCCCGCCAACAACCCCCCCCCACCACCACCGCCCACACCACCCACCCCCGCCCACATCCACCCCCGCCACATCCACCCCCACACACCACCCCCCGCCAACAACCACACCCTGCCCACAGCCCCACCCCCCCACAGCCCCCCCTCCAACATCACCCGCCCACAATCCACCCCCTTTCCAACAACCACCCCCCTGACACCACCCCCAATAGCCACCCCGCCACAGCCAACCCCCTGCCAACAAACCAGCCCCGCCCCCACACAGCCCCCCCCGCCCACAGCCCATCCACACCCAAACAAAGAATTCAATCTATAACTAATTAAAATCATTAAAAAAAGGAAGAAAAACTAACCGGGGAAGGGAGGTCACCAGAGAACTTGACGGCAGTTGCTCGGAATTTTTGCGGGGGAGGGAGATTTCACCGGGTAGGGAGGGAGATTTCGCAGGGGTGGGGTGGGGGAGAATTCGCGGGGGAGGGAAATGGGGAAGAAGACGGGGATTTCAGGTTTAAGTGCGAAATTTTGCGACGAAATAGCGACGGGAGTTCGTCGCTATTTCTTGCGTCGTCGCTATTTCTTTTGTCGTCGTTATTTTAAATTTGCGACGACACGTTTCGTCGGTAAATCGTCGGCTGCTTCAGTATTGAAAAAATAATACAAAATATAAAGTACTTACAGACACACATTATGTATATACATGTGTATGAGTACATCAACACATACACACTTTCACATAAAGGTACATAAAAATTTTGACTAACGTCAATCTTCATTGTCATCCGCATCCTCATACGCATCTTCATTTTCATCTTTATTTTATTCTTCATTTCATCTTCATCTACATGCTCGTCGTCCTCTTCATCTCGTATTCGTCTTCGCCTACATCTTCAATATTGTCAGCCGGTTGTATGTTGAGATGAATTTCGATGAAACCGCCGTTGGGGTCATTTAGAGGGAGGTTGTGCAGTTCAACATGTGTCGTATCCACAACGCGGTTTTCTTCTTGAAATGCGGCATCCATGCCATCTGAAACCTGGCTGGATACTGACATCAAACTTGCTCGATTTCACTTTGCACACGGCTCGCCAGTCTTTTGAGCTCGCATTCATCCTCGTCGTCGGATACGATAGATAGTACACCTGGGACGCTTGACTAGCCAAAACGAATGGATCGTACTTTCTGTACCGTCGCCCTTGGTGTATGTCTACCAACTTATATCGGTCGTGAACTTTGTGCCAGCGCGATAACCTTCCCGAGTTGGATCGTACCATTCGCATTTGAATAGCACCACCCGCTTTAGGCAATGCGGATATTCGAGCTCAATGATGTCAGTAAGGTAGCCGTAGAAGTCATCCTCGTCCGGGCTATTGTCATACCCTTGACACACACTCCGCTGTTCTCCGACGATTTTCGGCTGGCATGGGAGACTGTGTGGAATCTATAACCGTTCACAAAACATGTCGTAGCGCGTGACTCTGTTCAATGGACCCGCTACTGGTGTCAGAATATAACCGTACTCTTCGTGCGCCAGATGACCTTTGCTCGCCTATAAAACGACAAGTAAGTATACATCAGCGGGGCAATAAATGCGTATCACATGACGTACACGTAACCAGCAAATATGTAAACTTACATGCATCTAACCAATCAGCAAACTTGACATCTAACTCATTGTTTATTGTATCGCTCGATAACCCGGTGAACGTTCTTGCAATAAATCAACGAACAAGCTGAAGCAAATTATGAATGAGTACCCTGTATACCTTTGTAATATGGATGAGTAGCGCAAGGTATTTATAAATTAAAATTGGATATCGTTTATACCTCTGGAAACGTCAACTTGACGGCAGTTGCGCAGAACATAAGAATGAGCAATCTTCAGATCGCTGTCCCTAATATCATTTCCTTTCCCTGTCCGTGAAATCTGATTAGATGTGTGAATATCGGGAGGACACCGGATCTGGAAATGCCGTCGTCGTTCCGGGAACATTTCTGCACCTCAACGGGACATCTGGCTCGAAGTAATGAGACACGAAGGTCGAGGCTTCCTCCGTCAGGTAGGCATTGCACATCGAGGCCTCGACTTTCGCCTTGTTCCTGATGTTCAGCTTCAAATGCCTGAGATATCTGTTCATATAGTGAATATCTGTTCAAATGCTCGCGCTTAGACACATAAGAACGTCAGGTAATAAATAAGAGTACCTCTCGAACAGATACATCCACCTGTACTGAACAGGACCACCAACGCGTGCCTCATATGGTAGATGAACTGGCAGGTGTTCCACTTCAAAGAACGCCGGAGGGAATACAGTTTCCAGCTTGCATATGATCACTGGGATTTCGCCCTCCAGCCTTGATATATCATCCGCCCTGAGTCTCGTGGATGTAAGACATCTGAAGAACAGACTCATCTCGGTAAGTTCTTCCCATACATTGGTTGGAAGCAGCTCGTGGAATGCAGTGGGCATCAACCGTTGCATGAACACGTGACAGTTGTGGCTCTTCATCCCGTGCAAACCCGTTTATTCAAGTCGATGTTCTTCGACAGGTTCGAAACATGGCCGTCAGGAAATCTAGCTGTCCCCAGCCTCTTTACCGACGAATAGCGACGCACGACGTATCTTCACACCATACAATGCGGTTCGTCGCTGTATGCGTCGCTAAGGCGTCGCTATCCGGCAGTGTCCGCATAGTGCCCGATTGTTACAACTTACAATGCATTTACGTCGTTAAGTCGTCGCTATGTCGTCGCTGAATTCCCCTATATAAACAGCATCCTACCGTGACTCCCATTATATAGAAAACAAAATCTCCTTTCTAATCATATAAAAAGAGACAAATATGGTTCGTACTAAAGCACAGGCACGCCGTGGTAGTGGTCGTACATACCCAAGACGGCCTCTTCAACCACCCGCACCTGCACCGGTTCCTCCACAACCACAAGCACCCCCACCGGCTGACTCCTCCGAACCCACTGTGCAGGGGCCAAGGCGGCAAGAGGATCGCCAAATTGGCGATCCTCGTGTAGAAATACAAGAGCTGTGAAAACAGTGGATGAGATGATGGAGCTGATTATGCAACAGGATGAGCGTCTCGACTACCTGGACAGAAGGAGATGCGGATCAAATCCAAAGCTGTGCAGCTGAGACGCCTCCTGAAGGCGTGCGCGGAGAGTGTTGCTACTCTCTGTTCGGATGACGAATAGTGAACGGCTCCTCTCCGCTATTCTTTTAGATTTTTTTTTCATTTTTTTCCTTATGTATTTTGAAATTTATAATTCTATATTAATGAAGTTTTTTTTCCCAATCATCGCTTTCGTTTTTTTAATTTAAACACGTGTTTAATCCATTACGAATCTCGACGACGCTAAAATACAGACGACGCTAAAATACAAACGAAATGTGGTTTGAAAAAAATTTGGGACGACTAATTCACCGACTAAACAGCGACTATATACCGACGAAACTTACAACGACGAGAACCTAATAATCGACGAATTTATTATCGGTGTTTGAATTTAGCGACGCTTTACCGATGAACTAGCTACGGACGACGTCTCAATACGACGATTTTCGTCGCTATGTAGTGTCCGCACAGTGCCCGATGGTTACAACGTACGATGAATTTACGTCGCTAAGTCGTCGCTAATTCGTCGCTATTTCAAACGACGTGTCACGTTTGCACATCTTCTGGTGTTGAGTAACAGGAAAAAAATTCGTCCATGTCGTCGCTATGTCGTAGCTATTTTACTATATATATGACCTCACAACCTTCTGTTTCACATAAACAAAGTTATAAAACTTCATAAACAAATACAAAGTATGCCCCGTCGTTATATAAGAACCCCAAGGTGTGGAGGGGCAAACAGTGCACCTCCACAACGGAAACCTCCTCAACCACAACGGCCTCCTCCTCAGCCAAAACCCCAAGAAATGCCAGAACAACAACTAAACTACAATACAATTATAGCAAACATGCAGCAGCGGTCGAGGCAACTGCACGTCGTGAACATAAGGCTGCGCAAGTTGAAAGTCAGATATTACAATCTGAAGCGCCTCCTCAAAGAGTTCGCGGAGAATGTGGCGGCCACTCTTTCTTCTGATGAAGAAGAGTGAACGTCCCATCTCCGCTTCTCTTTAGATTTCTTTTTTTAATTTTTTGTCTTCATAATGTAAATTTTTATTTCTAAATGAATAAATTTTTTCCCAATCACCGCTTTCTTTTTTCTTAATTCATACACGTGTTTAATCATCGATGAATCTGCGACGACAGCGACGAATCGGAATACGAACGAAAAGTAAAACGAAACATTTGAGACACGCGGGTTTCATCGACAAAAACCGACGATACGCAACGCCGAGAACCTACTAACCGACGAATTTATTTCCTTGTTTATCCGTGTTCTAGAATTTTAGCGACACATTAGCGACGATATAGCGACGAAACCTGCCAAACTAAATAGCGACGAACAAAACACACAGAGTAGCGATGAACCACCGACAAAACACCGACGAAATTGTAACGAAAGGATTAACCTGACTATTTTTTTTGTTAGCGACAATGTATTTCATCGTAGTTTTTTCGCAATTAACGACGAAAATGCGTGTATCGCAATTTCGTCGCAAATTACCGACGAAACACCGACATACCTTGTTTCGTCGGTGACTTTTTCGTTGCAAAACCAAATTCTTTTTGTGGTGAAACTCGAACCGAAGACGAATCGAACTCGAACCGAATACGAATTGAACTCGAACAGTTCGCAAACGTTCGGTTCGATTAACAGCCCTAGTATTTGTTCCGTTACCATGGCGGTCAAGGAACCATTTTATATGATAGTGATACCATAGACGACATTGAAGATTTGACATAAAAAATATTAAAGGAAACTATTCAGTTTCTAGTTTTCACCCAAAAAAACAAATCTAGACTATGTACTCTAACACTTGAAATGAATAAAATTGACTTTCTTCTATACTTTTAAAACACTCTATGATGTTTTCTCACATCTTTTATCTCATCTGATATGATTATAGCTTGTATATATTAAAATTTCACCAAACAAATCTAATATGATTACGACATGTATATCAAAAACATAACAATAAAAAAGCCATATAGCGACAGACAAATTTCGTCGCAAAATATAGCGACGAATTTGTAGGTCGTTATACGGCTTGTCGCAAAGTGATTTTCGTCGGTGCAGCGTCGTTATTTGCGACGAGAGAAGGCTCGTCGGCGGTTCGTCGCAACATTGCGACGAAAATCTGTCAGGTCTGCGACCTGTTATTTCCGTCGTCGTTTCGTCGGTATATCTTTTGTCGTCGCTATTTTAAAATTTTTGATTTTTTTATATGCCCGGTGCGACATTTTTGTTTCGTCGCAGGTTCGTCGCTATTATTTAAATTAATATTAAATATTAAATATTTATAATTTATTAATAATATCAATATATTATTAATTAAATAGTTTTATTATTATTTAATTTTTATAATATATTTTATTTTGTATATAAAATCATTTTTACGAATATTATACAGAAATACGGTATTTGCGTATTGAAGTTCGTATAATTAAACAACACAAACGAAATGGAATCCGTATAAATGTCAGATAAAATATAAAAGAACAAAGAATATGTCAATACAATAAATGAAATAGTCAGTACGAAAAATCAAAAAATGAAATACTATGCAGAGGAAGTTGGAGGGGGATCATGCGGAGAAGGGTGACCATCATGAGGGCGAGGCTGAGGCTGCGAGGAGCTGGAAATGAAAGAGATGAGGATCTGCGATAGCTGCGAGATTTGCTGGTTTCTCCTGCTGCGCCTGCATCGTCTCTGCTGCTCCTGCTGAACGCCTGCTCAACGCCTGCTGAACCGACTGCTGCAGCACCTGCTGGGTCTGAGTGAGCTGCGACCGCAGTGCCTGTACACTCTCCTCATGCTGCGCCCTGATGGTCTCCACTCATGCTGCAGCGCCGCATGATCTGATTCCAGGCGCGAAATATCCTCTGGCGTCGCAGAAGGCGCGGAGGTGCTGGCCTCGGAGAAGCACCTGGATGCAGAACTTCGGGGAAGAATCGCGGCGCTGCTGATCCAACCCCGTACACCTCCCTCTTCTTCTTATTCTGAGGGCCGATGGTCCGAACCGCATCCCAATAAGCACGGTTCTTGTCGGCCTCTTCTCCCCTCTGCGAGTAATCTGTTGTACTCGTCCTGAAATGAGAATAAGAATTGTTAGGGTTTACGGTTTAGAAATAAAACAAACTAAGGAAAAAACAAATGATATCGTAGTCTACTTACACTGATGTCGCGGGCCTTCGCCGTGATCTAATCCTCCGTCCCGTCGGAGGCTTTCTTCCTATGCGTCTTGTAGAAGAGATCGTAGGAGGCTGGCCACTCCCCCGTCTCCGCGTGCTGAAAGAATAAAATAAAATATGTTAGTGAAATCCAGAATTTTAAAAATTTCAGCATGACCTATTCGTTTATCGGAGGTATCCCGGCCTTAAAGGACTCTCCCAAGTCAAATCAAAAATAAAAAGAAAATGGCAAATGAACACATATACTACTTACATTAACCATATCGAATACCAAAAAAACAACAGCGGAACATAAGAAATCAATGAATCTAAATAATCTACTTAAGTCAATGAATCTAAATAATCCACTTAAGTCAATGAATCTAAATAATCCAATGAAATCAATGAATCTAAATAATCCAATATTAAAATACTTACCATAGTACACATCGTGGTGGCATGGGAAACCGAACCACCTGAGTGTGTGGGCAGGTGCTGGGCCTGTAGATTGCCGCTGCGCCGGTTTCGCCGCGTTACGGACGCTGCGGGCATGGTTAGCAGGGTCCATCCACCCTTCTATCCACCCCGCCCAGGGGCCTATGATACGTAGGGAGGCCTCGCAGAGAAATGGGGTTCACGCTCCCACTTGGTCTTGTGCGAGTTGACGAAGTCCACTGTAGCGTTTGGCGGCCCTCTGGCGCCAGGCCTGCTCACGTCGTGGGCGATTGTCGGCTGGCCAGCTGTACGCCTTCTGCAATTATTTATTATACAGAGGAAAAATAAAATGTTGTTAGAAAAAGTAATAATCAATTACGCATCAAAAGTGAAATTCATCAAATTTGAATACCTGAAACTCATCCTAGTAGAACCTACGTATCTGCGGGGTGACACAGGACCAGGCATATCCAGCAGGGTCCTGCCTCAGGTGGAAAGACCGAGTGATGCAACCAGAAATCTGGCCCGAGTCCGATGCAAACCTGAAAGAGGTGAAGTTGTTAGAAAAAAATAACTCGTGAAATAATATTTGAAAACGTGTTAAAAAAAATTAAATCATTACTTACGTATGGGTATCATGTGACCAAGGGAGGGCACGACGCCCTGGTATGACACCCTCGTCCGATGCGCATAAGATGCCGGATGATGTGCTGAACCGGTGGGTGTGGGTGGCGTCGTAGATATAGGGGTTGCAGACCTATCGGCAGACCCTAAAAGGTCCACGTCCGCAACCAGAGCGGCGGTCGACACCGAACTAAGCAGCTCATGCTGAGAGACGAACAGATCGAACTCTCCTGAGAGGGGCTTGTCTGGCTGGTGGGTAGGTGGATCGAGTAGGTAAACCCTCACTAGCCATCAGATCTGCAAGGGTGAAAAATTTAAAAGGCACATTCAACAAGTTTAGGGTTGGTTGGCCAAATAAATAAGATGTCCAAAAAATGACAAGTGTTTACATACATTAATGCAAGATATTAATAATTTTGAAAATTTCGGCATGACCTATTCGTTTATCGGGGTTTTCCGGTCTTAATGGCCTCTCCCAAGACAAATCCAAATCCAAACAACATGACATGATTAACCAAACTACATAATCAACTTCATCATCAAATTACACTTCAAAGTATACATCACTTGAACTTGATACTTAAAGCATAAATATGCATCACCTCTAAAAAAATTACACTTCAAAATATTACATTAGGGGCTGCCTTGAACATTACCTTAGCCACATGATCACTAACATACTTGCTTCATATGTCATCGGATATGGAAACCCAACCCCGCACCACCCAGCCCACCACTGCCCCCAACCACCAATGCCCTGCCCACAGCCACCCCTGCCCACAGCCCACCCCGCCCACAGCCACGCCCGCCACAGCCAACGACCCCCGCCCACAGCCCACCCCCGCCCACATGTCACCCCCAACCACCAATGCCCTGCCCACAGCCACCCCCGCCACATCCAACCACGATGCATTTACGTCGCTAAGTCGTCGCTAATTCGTCCCTGAATTCCCCTATATAAACATCAACCTGCCATGACTCTCATAATATAAAAAAACAAAATCTCCTTTCTAATCATATAAAAGAGACAAATATGGTTCATACTAAGGCACAGGCACGCCATGGTAGTGGTCGTACATACCCAAGACGGGCTCTTCAACCACCCGCACCTGCACCGGTTCCTCCACAACCACAACTACCCCCACCGGCTGACTCCTCTGAACCCACTGTGCAGGGGCCAAGGCGGCAAGAGGATCGCCAAATTGGCGATCCTCGTTGTAGAAATAAAGGAGCTGTGGAACACTGTGGAGGAGATGAGGGAGGTGATTAAGCAACAGGATGAGCGTCTCGACTACCTGGACAGAAGGCAGATGCGGATCAAATCCAAAGCTGCGCAGCTGAGACGCCTCCTGAAGGCTGCGCGGAGAGTGTTGCTACTCTTTGTTCGGATGACGAACAGTGCACGGCTCCTATCCGCTCTTCTTTTAGATTTTTTTTTTCATTTTTTTCTTATGTATTTTGTAATTTTTATATCTCTATTAATGAAGTTTTTTTCCTAATCATCGCTTTCGTTTTCTTAATTTAAACACGTGTTTAATCCCTTACGAATCTCGACGACGCTAAAATACAGACGACGGTAAATACAAACGAAATGTGGTTCGAAAAAATTTGGGACGACTAATTCACCGACTAAACAGCGACTATATACCGACGAAACTTAATACAACGACGAGAACCTAATAACTGACGAATTTATTATCGGTGTTTGAATTTAGCGACGTTTTACCGACGAAATAGCGACGCACGACGTATCTTCACAGATATTGGCATCGCTAAGGCGTCGTTATGTGTTCCCAACGGCAGTGTGCGCACAGTGCCCGATGGCTACAACGTACGATGAATTTACGTCGCTAAGTCGTCGCTAATTCGTCGTTTTTTCAAACGAAGTGTCACACCCGCACATCTTCCGGTGTTGAGTAACGGGAAAAAAAATCGTCGCGGATTTCTCGCTATGTCGTTGCTATTTTTACCTATATATATGACCCCACAGCCTTACATTTCACATAAACAAAGTTATAAAACTTGCTAAACAAAATACAAAGTATGCCCCGTCGTTATAGAAGAACCCCAAGGCGTGGAGGGGCAAACAGTGCACCTCCACAACGGCCTCCTCCTCAACCACAACGGCCTCCTCCTCAACCACAACTCCAAAAAATGCCGGAACCGCAGATCAACTACAGTACGCTTATAGCAAACATGCAGCAGCAGTCGAGACAACTGCACATCGTGAACAGAAGGCTGCGCAAGTTGAAAGTCAGATATTACAATCTGAAGCGCCTCCTCAAAGAGTTCGCGGAGAATGTGGCGGCCACTCTTTCTTCCGATGACGAAGAGTGAACGGCCCCTCTCCGCTTCTCTTTTAGATTTCTTTTTTTTAATTTTTCGTCTTTATAATGTAAATTTTTATTTCTAAATGAATAAATTTTTTCCCAATCATCGCTTTCTTTTTTCTTAATTCATACACGTGTTTAATCCTCGACGAATCTGCGCCGACACAGCGATGAATCGGAATACGAACGAAAAGTAAAACGAAACATTTGCGACACGCGGGTTTCATCAACAAAAAACCGACGATATACATCGCTGAGAACCTACTAACCGACGAATTTATTTCCTTGTTTATCCGTGTTTATGTTTCTAGAATTTTTGCGACACATTACCGACGATATAGCGACGAAACGCTACAAACTAAATAGCGACAAACAAAAGACACAGAGTAGCGACGAACCACCGACAAAACACCGAAGAAATTGTAACGAAAGGATTAACCTGACTATTTTTTGTTAGCGACAATGTATTTCATCGTAGTTTCGTCGCAATTAACGACAAAATTGCGTTTATCGTTATGTCGTCGCAAATTACCGACGAAATACCGACGAAACATGGTACATCGGTGACTTTTTCGTCGGAAAACGAAATTCTTTTTGTGGTGATACTAATAACATGACATAAGCTAGTGGTGTGAGATAAATTAGTTCAATAGAAAATAATCATGAACCTAAATTAGTTTGTTTTTTACACGTTATACCAGTTGCAAAAATGCAAGAAAAAATATTTTAATTACAAGTCAAAAGGATAATTATGCATTTTAAATTTAAAAAAAAAAAATCATCTTATGAGATAACCACTTTCACTTTCTCAGGTGTTTTAACTTTTGATCACTCATGAAACAACAAAGGTCAAACATGATTTTAACAAAGCTTATATTAACGAAAGAAGTTATTTTTTTTTTTTAAAAAAAGAAGATAATTACTTTCACTTTTCCAAGTATTTCACTTTTTGATAAGGGTGGCAAACAGGTCGTATTTCGTGTTTCATATTTTTTGGGTTTTAGGTATCAAAGTACAAGACCGTACCTTACTCATTTGCTTCGCGTGTACGGAAGTAGATACCCAAATCTTTACATGTCAGGTTTCGTGTCGTGTATCAGGCATACTCACAAACTTGACAAGTACAAATATGTCATGTCCTGTATGGGTAGTTTCGTGTATTTTTCATGTATTTTAAGGTTTTGTGTATAAGCATACATCAAACATCATATACGATTTTTACCCATGACGTAACGTAATATTTTATGAAGAACATTGCTATAATCAGAAGAGCAATAATGTTTTTTAAGACGAAATTATAGCATAAAACTATAAGAAAAATAGTTTTAGCATGTAATCAGCAGTCTGATCCATAAGAAAAATATACAAAATGAAAAATAACAACCCAGCATTTAACAAAAGAAAATACACTAAAAGAACACATGATAAGATAATGTGCACTGACTTGAATCCTAAGAAGGTGGAAAGTCAGGCGACAAAAGAAGGGAGGAGAGAGGAGTGTCTCCAGCGAGGAGGATGAGGACGGTGACAGTGACAGCGTGTCGCTAATGGAAGACTTATGGACATAAAGTATTTCAAATTTTAGAGAATAAAAATCAAATCATAACTTCAAATCATATCCATCTCTGCAATGTCTTTTTCTGTTTGGAGTGAATTTCGGCTTGTCCTTCGATCTTACCAACTTTGTCACAACAGAACCAAGACTGCTTGCTTGCCGGCTACCGCTTAAGTGAGAAGTGAGAACTGAGAACTGAGAAGAGTGAAGAGAGTAGAAATATAGAATGATGAGTAGGGGCGGCGGGGGACAATTGCAGAGAGTAAGGAGGAAGTGAATAGGAATTGGGAATCATTACTTAGGTTTTTAGGTTTTAGGAGTTTCTTTTTTTATTTTATAGTTTTTACTTTAATAATTTATAATTTATATTTAAATTATATTTAAAAAATTAAGTATGGCAAGTATAAATGGGTAACCCGCGGATGTACCTGGACACTACCCATTCTTAGCAGTTAAGTTTCAGGTCTTACCCGATTTGTACACGAAACTCGCTAAGATTATACTCATACCCGCGAATAACGTGTCAGGTTCGGATCGTGTTTTCGCGTCGTATCTCAGATTGATATCCCTATTTTTTTGACACACGTATAAAACCGCAAGGGCCACAAATGATTTTCTTTCCTATTGTTTCATGTTTTGGTCACACATGATAATGTAGGAGACACATGATTTTCATCATTCTATTAGACCGTAAAAGCTGAGCATCAAACTTTATTTAAAGACACTCTTTATCTATGTAAATACAAGACAAGTGAGTACAGAAACAACTCTACTATTAAAACTAAGAACTTTTTTTAATAAGCTGTCTGTAGTTTAATTTATTTCAACAGAGTGAATACAACAAAATATTTATTTACTAAAATGTTAATTAAAAGGAACCGTTAATTATCTTCACTTTCTGAGGCGTTTGATATTTTGCCACACATAAAATCACGAGGGCCGACATAATTTTGACAAAATTTTTATTTACTAAGGAAGTCATTACAAAAATAATTATTTTACCTTTTGAGGTGTTTCATGTATCGGCCCAACGTGAAACATCTAGGATCGCACATGATTTTTCTCACTAGTATTTTACGTTTTGACTGCACATGAACTACAATGGCCACATATGATTTTATTTCTTGGTGTATCACACTTTGACAACCCATAAAATTGAAAGAATCATACGACAACAACACTATCTCATTGTTTTAGAGGCTCTCGCCTATAGCGGATAATGAAGAAATCGAATGTATGCAACCATACTAATGTGTTAGAAACACAAATAGGTTGTTTATGTAAGACCACATGATTTTATTTCTGGGTGTCACACTTTGACTATCCATGAAATTGAAAGGATCACACATGGTTTTATTACTATGTAAGGCTGTAACATTTGAACGAAAAATTTTTTTACAGAAAAAAAAAGCACTTTGTCTCTTCGAAGTTCCAAAGACACTCTTTATCAATACATCACAATTTAGAATGGGAAACAAATCTGCTGTTAAAAATAAGAAGTTTTTTTTAATGGTTGTCTGTAATTGAATTCATTTCAACACAATGAATACATGAATTGCTTATTTGCTAAAGAAGTTATCTAAACGAATGGGATAATTATCTTTATTTATGAGGTGTTTGACATTTTGCTCACACATAAAACCAGGAGAGCCGCATAAGGGTGACAATCTCAGACACGACATGAAAACACTACCCGAATCTGACACGATCCTCGCGGGTATGGGTATAACCTTAGTGGAATACGTGTACAAATTGGTAAGAGCTGAAACTTACCCACTAAGAGTGGATCGTGTCTAGATACACCTATAGATTACCCATTTATGCCCGCCACACCTGATTTTTTAAAATATATCTTAAATATAAATTATAAATTATGAAAGTAAACTATAAAATAAAAAAAAATCCTAAAACCTAAAAGCCTAATCTCTTCCTTCTTATCCTTTGAAATTGGCTCCCGCCGCCCCTACACATAACCATTCATTCTCTATTTCTCCTCTCTTCACTCACTCATCCTTTTCCCTTATTACTCTCTACAATTGGCCCCCACCGCGTCGGTGCCCTTATCCCATATCCATTCACCATTTCACATCTCTTCACTCACCCTTCTCACTTCTCACTTCGCCCCGCCGCCCGCCCCTACCCATAGACCATTGTTTATGGACCTATTATTGTTTTAATAATACATTGTAACAGTAATCTGTTTAAATACATGAAACATGAAAATACCTAAAAAAATACACGAAATACGGGCTGAAATATTTGTATTTGTCAAGTTTGTAGATATACTTGATACACGACACAAATCCTGACGTGTACAGGTTCGGGTATCTACTTCCGTACATGCGAAGAAAACGGGTCAGGTATGGATCTAGTACTTTGATACCTAAAACCTGAAAAACACGAAACATGACTTGTTTATCACCCTTAGGCCGCAGAAGATTTTTGTGAAACGATATTTTATTCACTTAAGAAGCAAAAGAAAAGAAAAAGAAAATTATCGTTATATTCACCGGTGTTTTATGTTTTGATCATGTATGAAACTGCGAAGATCATGCATGATATTTTTTTTCCCCTAGAGTTTCACGTTTTGACCACACATGAAACCACGATGGTCATACATGGTTTTCCTACCTGGTGTTTCATGTTTTTGTTACACATGAAACCACAAGGGCCACACATGTTTAACTATATTCTATAAGACTGTAACGCCTGAGCTACAAACTTTTTCAAAGTAAAAGGCACGTTGTTTCTTAAATATTTAAAAGCACTCTTTATTTATGTAAATACAAGACAATTTAGTGTCGGAACCAATTTTTCTGTTAAAATTAATAGCTTTTTTTGATGGTTATACGTAATTCGATTTATTTCAACATAATGAATACAACGAAATGTTTGTATACTGAATAAGTTATTTAAACTAAATAGATAATTATGTTGGAACGTAACACCAGCACAAACACCACTAAAAGGGATGAATAGTAGTTAGCAAAAATTACACTTTTAGATCCTTTGAAAAACCTCTTTATTCTGATTCTGAATATCTCGGAATCGGTACCGGTTTTTCAAAAATTTACAACTCTTACTACATTAATTCTAAAAATTATAAAGATTTTTAGAAAGAACTTTAAAGTGTTAAACACGATCTGTTCAAAAATGAGAAAAAATTAAAAACTTCTATCTCCTCAAACAAATATAATTTTAAATGCTCAGACTGAACAGAATTTGACAGAAAGTTAATAAACTTTGAGAGGCTCTAACATTTTGTGTACTCAGTCAAAAAGAGTGATTCTTGTACCAAAGTAAGTCTTAGAATGTCTAGCTTATGTTTCCAAAAGATCTTGACCAGAAACTATGTTTAATAAAATTAGAAATACACGATTTTTGAAAGATGGTCAATCTGTTGGAAGAATAGAGCAATAAGCATTCAAAGATTGAATGACTAACTTTTCTTTACTCAAATTTGATAAATCTTGTTACAAATAAAAGCTGATAGTCTGAAGTATATTGTCACTAAAAAACAAACATTTTAAAGACGTTTTATTATTTTAAACTGACGTGTAAAATTAAGTATTGAAACTATAAAAACAGGATGAAAAATGAAGAAGACAGGAATACAAGAATTCATTTTGGTTCGGTCGATGTGACATACTCCAGCCCCAAGGAACACATTTTTTGGATTCAAATGATCACATAATACCTTAAAAATTACTTGATTCTTGGGTTATACATCAACCCAATCAAGACTTGATCACAGCACCTTAACAAAACAAGCAAGTAAATGCATCACCGCCTATTGATGTATCCTTATAAAAATGTCTAATCAATTACAACTTTTATGAACAAAAGAGGTGTAATTGCATCAAAATGACAACTCAGAACAATATAACTCAACTACAAGAATGAAGGAATCGAGAAGAAAAAAATGTGATGAGGAATAGAGTTCAAGCTGCATCTTTCTTTTTCAATTCGTACACATGTTTTTAGGTGTGAGGAACCCTTTATGATGATTAGAATGCCCACATGTCACCTTCAATGTCATCAATAATTCTTATGTTCATTTGATTAAATGAACACCTCACCACATTGCATAGTTGGCACCTTCAAGACATTTGATTGGAACACCTAAAATTTAGCAAGTGATAGCTGAAATTTTCAACAAAAAAGACAAAAAATAAGTCTTCAAATGATAATATCTTTATCCCACATTCTTCTTAAACTTCCGAACAACTTATTTAGGATATAATCTAACCATTTCAACTGTATTTTATCTTCCAAAACCTAGATACATGCCACCTTAGGTGCCAAGTGTGTAACTCCTTACAACAAGTATCTTGGAACGTTTTGGTTGGTCCATGGTGTAGTCTTGCATATATGTTGAAATCTAATTTGTCCATCTCACATATACATATATGGACCTTTTTGATGCTTAAAAATGAGTGGAAAATCTGATAACAATAATTGAATAATGGTGAGGATAGACTGCATTGTAATTATCACTATTTGATCCAAACTACTTTCTCTTTTCTTTCCTTCAAGTATGGCCGGTTGTTCCTCATCAATATGGTCAATATTCTGCTAAAAATACCAGTGGAGAAGTATAGATAATGTATATAAGAATACTATAAAAACTATATAGTATGACAAAGTAAATGTCACACTTTAAGAAATCCGAGAAACCAAACTCCGTATAAAATATGGTTGATATATATGAAGATCATGAATACCATATATAAGAGATCCATATAGTAAGCATTTTAGCATTTCGTAAAAATAAGCTTGTGCAAATGACCAAAATGCCTTTATCTCCAATATGACCAAAATGCCCTTGAGAACCAATTATGTCAAATAAGCTTGTAATTGATATTCCACCTCTGTGTCTTTTTGTTCTTATATATATCATTCATGAGATATTGTTCTATATAAAAAAAATACTCCTTTGACCTTGTGGTAAGTTGTCAGAACTTCTTTGACAA
Organism: Eustoma russellianum; assembly: GCA_036186865.1. Classification (NCBI taxonomy): domain Eukaryota; kingdom Viridiplantae; phylum Streptophyta; class Magnoliopsida; order Gentianales; family Gentianaceae; genus Eustoma; species Eustoma russellianum. The sequence goes on along the minus strand of AP025047.1, from coordinate 7,427,905 downwards.
GTTAGTGACACACAACAATATATATATATATATATATATATATATATATATATATATATATATACACATGCAGTGTGCGTGTGTATATATATATGTGTGTGTGTATGCATACCAAGTTAAAGCATAAAATCATGATGAACATATGTAGGATGTTTAAAAACTTATCATATGCAAAGGGAATAATGTGTTACCAAAAATACTTACATGATCATCACATATTAAAGAAATTATTTTGAATTATACTGACATCGATCGATCAATGTCTCAAATTTAAAAACAGATGTATATATCGATCAACCGATGTTGCTCTGTTCGAGAGATCGATGTCTGACACTGTGGTTTTAGTTTTTAACTATCCTACATCGATCGATCCATGTAGAGAATGATTTGCACTTCGATCGATCTATGTAGGGTATGAAGTGACATCGATTGATCTGTGTATTTCAGGTTGAGAGATCGATATCTTCCGGTAGGTTTTTAGTTTTGATCTCCTCATACATTGATCGATCTATACTACTCCACTTGCTTTCTTTTTCATCCTCCTACGTATCTTGATGTTAATTCAGTCTCCTTTCTCATCTAGCTCACTGATTTTCTTTTCTTAGATCGTTAGCTCTCTCTGTTCTGCATATCTTGATGTTGATTCTCCACTTGCTCCTTTCTCATCTAGCTCACTGATTGAATAAGATCAAGTCTCTTTTTCTAATTCTCATACCATATCTGTACAAATAGAATACTATATTTATACAGAATGTACTATTCCTGAAAAATTGTACTATCTTTAGGGGATAACTCATTTGAGAGACTGATATACACATCGATCGATTGACGTGCCTAATCCTGAGAGCTGGATGTTACTTTGACAATTTCATGATATAAAGTGGGGTTTTAACAACTTTTTGTATTTGATCAACATCTTAACAATTAATAAAATCATGCTTTTAAAATCAATTAAACCTATGCATAACATGGACAGGGGTGCCATTTGAGTGGAAAATTAGAATTTTTTTTACATAAATGGTTACACATCATATTTATCTCTACAAAACATAGGAATGACGTGTTGTGGACCAAGAAATATTGCATCACTTCCTAAAGAAATAAAAGAAAATAAAAAATTGCATAACCGTTTCAAGTGGTCTTAAACAGCGACACTTGGGAGAAAGGAAATACTCAAAAAATAAAATAAAATTTGAAGCACTTGTACGGTAAATTTCGAACTACCTCGTCAGATTTTCCCTCGTTCCTACTCACAAAAATTTGTCCCTTAATCTAATCCATTAGTTTCTAAACCATCGACGGTTCTTATTCATTATCGCCCCCTTCATAAACCCTTCTCGCCTCAGCAAATTTTATCTGCAAACTACTTACTGACCAGCAACTTTTTTTCCAGTCTTTAGAGCAACAGAAGCAATTCCCCACCCAGATTTCTCTTTGAATTCACTCGAGAATTTTGCAGAAATCCATAGTTCTTGATATCTGATCAGAACCCTCATTTCGATTCTTCACCATTTACTCAATCTATACATGATAAAGCTGCATTCTTTGTTTTGGCACATAGCTTTTTCGACATCTTCTTAAGTTTTTTTTCGTAAAGGTAGGATTTTGTGGATTTTTCTTTCGTGGGATTTTTGGGAGGGGTTGAGATTGGTGAAAAATGACGGTGGTGCGTAAGGTAACGCGAGGAGGGCGGAGAGGAAACCAGCAGGTACAGGTACAGCAAAACCAGGGGGAAGGAGTGGCGATTGCCGGAAGAAGGCGGGGCAAGAGAGGAGCGACGGCGGTTGCAGGAGAAGCACCGGTGGCTGGTGAGAATAAAGGTGAGGAAAGAAGGGCAATTGATGGTAGTGGTGAAAACAGAGTGGAGAGAGTCATCGATGGCAACGTTGGCGTTGGTGGGATGAGCCAGGATCAGGGGAATGAAGCTGATGACGAGAGAGCCTTAGCAAACATTCCTCAATTTGTAAGACTTTTTTTTTCTCCCTTCTTTATAAGGTTGTTTGTATGCAATATTGTGTCTTTGTTTGTAAGTTGTTGGTTATGTTTATCGAATTCCTTTATTTTTGGCATGCCTGCGTTCTAATCAGATGATCGTTTGGTATTGATTGCGTTTCTTCGTCATGTTAATTGACTAATCCTTAATCGTGAGACTTTTTTTCCCTCCCCTTTTTTAATTTCATCTAAAATTTCAAAATTTCCCTTTCTTGGGTTATTTTTACGAAAAGTTGTATCTTATAATGGGTTTTGGGACATGTTTGCCAGATCTCTTTATTCTAGCTAGCCTGCAATTGTGATCAAATGATCATTTAGTATTGATTGCTCTTTGGCTGATTAAGGAAGGAAAGCAGAAGCTTGATGGTATCCACCCTAATTGTTGTTACTCATGCATTAAGTCAGACTCCCCGTGATCCTAGTTTGGTTGTTTAGTTATTGATTGAACATCCTCATTTTCCTTTTTGGTTCAGATTAGACTGGATCCTACCATTTGTGCAGGGAGACGTGGCCCTTGATTGTCTCCTTAGATAGTGGTTGTGAGAATGCTCCTTGAAGGCAGAATATATGTAACCTTTAGATGTGTCAATTTGGTATTCTTTTGATGGAAAGGAACCATAGACATTTAAAGTACTTTCTAAAATATCTTTGTGTGGTCGGAGTACTTCAATGTCTTTCTGCTGCGTGCTTATGTCCCTGACTTTCCTGAGGTGATGGATAAGTAAAATTTCTGTTTTCATCATATTTTAGCTTTTACTGGTGGTTATTGCACAATCCATGACTTCATGCAATTGTGTCCAGTAAAAGCTTCTAAGAAAATCTTAATTTCCTCCTTTCTTTGCAACAGGTTGAGGTTGGTGGTTCACCTCTATACAGAACTAAACGAAAACTTGGGAAGGGAGGTTTCGGACAAGTGTATGTTGGTTGCTGTGTTGCCGGAGGCATTGGCATTGAGAAGGACGGCCTTGTAAGCACAGAAATATAATATAATATTGTTCTTTTTTTCATTCCTTTTGTTCAAAGTACTTATTTTTACATCTCATGCTTTCCAGGTTGCGTTAAAATTTGAGCACAGAAATAGTAAAGGATGTAATTTTGGACCACCTTCTGAATGGCAAGTTTACAAGTAAGTGCATACTTATGTTGCAATAATTCTTGAGGATTTTTATATGGTTAGTACTAAATGCGTGTCTGATATTTTATACAGTACTCTTGGTGGCAGCCATGGCATCCCACGAGTGCATTATAAGGGCATCCAAGGCGAATATTATGTCATGGTACAGGATCATCCTCAAATGATAGTTTTTTTTTATTTTTATCCTCATATCTTTCTCAGTTTTCTCTGCTTATGGTTTCTTAGTCTTCGAAATTCTTGAGCAGGTTATGGACATGCTTGGCCCTAGCCTTTGGGACGTCTGGAATAGGAACAGTAATAAGTGAGTTATAACTTAGTGTTTCTGCTTTCATTTGTTCTATCTTAAGGTAAAACCTCCGGTGCTTTATTGCCTCTAATAATTGCAGTCTCTTTACGTAATTTTTAGGTTGCCCATTGAAATGGTTTCTTGCATCGCCGTAGAAGCCTTGTCTATATTGGAAAAAATGCACTCCAGAGGGTTAGTGTTCCTGATTTGTCTCCTTTTTCTTTACATTTCTCATTTTTGGTCCCTTTTTTTCCGTTCTTGAGTTGCTCTCTTGGTTTCCCTTTTTTTTGTTGCTCATTATTCTTTCAGTTTTTAGAAATCCGTTATGGTTTCAGATTAGGTTTTGTATCATATTGAAGGATTCCTTATTTGATGGAATCAGACTTATTCAGCTGAACTATTCTATACGTTTAGATTTTCAAGAATCTCGATTTAACCAGTGCTTGGTTTAACTTTGACAGGTACATTCACGGGGACGTCAAGCCGGAAAACTTTCTCCTTGGCCTTCGTGGGACGCCTGATGAGAAAAAGCTTTTTCTGCTTGATCTTGGCTTAGGTATTAGGCTCTCAGATATAATATTTTCGTATTCTTGTGTCACTTGGCCTTTTATATTAATTCTGGCTCAATTATATGCTTATCAGCCACAAAATGGC
>AP025047.1:7386661-7423738 GCA_036186865.1 Eustoma russellianum | reverse complement strand
AATTTCTACTAATTGATAAAATTAAAGTCAATAAGCCAAAAATTACTTAATGGCCGAATATATATACATATGTGTGTATATATATGTATATATATATACATATATGTATATATACATATACATTATATATATGTATATATATATATATATGTATATATATATGAATATAATATACATATATGTTATATATATATACATATATAAACGCCCCACCTCTGCCCCACCCTCGGCCCCATCCAGCCAAACCTGCCCCACCGGGACCCCACCCACAGCCACCCAGCCCAACGCATAGCCACCCCGCCACCACCCGGCCTCCACCACAGCCACCAACAAGCCATCCCCTTCACACCCAACGCCCCACCCACAAGGCCACCCAGCCCGCCACCCCCCGCCACACCCAGGCCCACCCCACAGCCCCACTCCCGTTTACCCCCGCCGCACCCAGCCCCACCCCACAAGCCACTTCCTAGTCCTGCATCGCCACCACACCAGAACCCACCCCACAGCCCCACTCTTGCACCCCCGCCACACCCCGAGCTCGCACCCCGGGCTCAACCACAGCCCGCACCCCGGCCCACAGCCATCCACCTCAGCCAACAACCACCCCTGCCACAGCTCACCCCTGCCCACATCCGATATAACTAACCAGGGAATGGGAAGAAATCATTAAAAACGTTAAAAATGAAATATAACTAATTAAAATCATTAAAACGAAATAGGAAGAAAAACTAACGGAGAAGAAAGGAGGTCACCGGAGAAGAAATGGAGATTTCGCCGGGGGAGGAGAGGGGATTTCGCCGGGGGTCTGAGAGGTTATTTCGCCGTGGGGGTGGGAAGAAGAGGCGGGGGGAAGAAATGGGGAAGAAGAGAAGGGTTTTCAGTTTTTAGTCAAAAATTTTGCGACGCACTAGCGACGAAAGTCCGTCGCTATTACTGTGTCGTCGCTAATTTCATATGTCGTCGATATTTCAAATTTGCGACGAAAGATTTCATCGGTAATTTGTCGGTGACATCAGTATTGGAAAAAAAAATAATACAAAATATAAAGTACTTACAGACACACATTATGTATATACATGTGTATAAGTACATCAACACATACACACTTTCGCCTAATGAGGTACATAAAAAATTGTGACTAACCTCAATCTTCATTGTCATCCGCATCCTCATACGCATCTTCATTTTCATCCTCATTTTCATCTTCATTTTCATCTTCATCTACATGCTCGTCGTCCTCTTCATCCTCGTATTCGTCTTCGCCTACATATTCAATATTGTCAGGCGGTTGTATGTTGAGATGAATTTCGATGAAAACCGCCGTTGGGGTCATTTAGAGGGAGGTTGTGCAGTTCAACATGTGTCGTATCCAGAACGGGCGGGTTTTCTTCTTGAAATGCGGCATCCGTGCCATCTGAACCTGTCTGTATACTGACATCAAACTTGCTCGATTTCACTTTGCACACGGCTCGCCAGTCTTTTGAGCTCGCATTCATCCTCGTTGTTGGATACGATAGATAGTACACCTGGGACGCTTGACTAGCCAAAACGAATGGATCGTACTTTCTGAACCGTCGCCCTTGGTGTATGTCTACCAACTTATATCGGTCGTGAACCTTTGTGCCAGCGCGATAACCTTCCCGAGTTGGATCGTACCATTCGCATTTGAATAACACCACCCGCTTTATAGGCAATGCGGGATATTCGAGCTCGATGATGTCAGTAAGGTAGCCGTAGAAGTCATCCTCGTCCGGGTTATTGTCATACCGTTTGACACACACTCCGCTGTTCTTCGATGATTTTCGGCTGGCATGGGAGACTGTGTGGAACCTATAACCGTTGACAAAACACATATCGTGGCGCGTGACTCTGTTCAATGGACCCTCGGCTATTGGTGTCAGAATGTAACCGTACTCATCGTCAACCAGATGACCTTTGCTCGCCTGTAAAACGACAAGTAAGAATACATCAGCGGGGCAATAAATGCATATCATATGACGTACACGTAACTGGCAAATATGCAAACTTACATGCCACCTGAACCAATCAGCAAACTTGGCATCTAACTCATTGTTTATTGCATCGCTCGATATACCCGGTGAACGGTGTTGCAATAAATCAACGAACAAGCTGAAGCAAATTACGAATGAGTACCCTGTATATCTTTGTAGTATAATGGATATAGTAGCGCAAGGTATTTACAAATTAAAATTGGATATCGTTTATACCTCTGGAAACGGTCGACTTGACGGCAGTTGCGCAGAACATAAGAATGAGCAATCTTTAGGTCGCTGTCCCCCAATATCATTTCCTTTCCCTGTCCGTGAAATCTGATCGAATGTGTGAATATCGGGAGGACACCGGATCTGGAAATGCCGTCGTCGTTTCGGGGAACATCTCTGCACCTCGACGGGACATCTGGATCGAAGTAATGAGACACGAAGGTCAAGGCTTCCTCCGTCAGGTAGGCATTGCACATCGAGGCCTCGACTTTCGCCTTGTTCTTGATGTTCAGCTTCAAATGCCTGAGATATATGTTCATATAGGGAATATCTGTTCAAATGCTTGCGCTTAAACACATAAGAACGGCACATAATAAATAAGAGTACCTCTCAAACGGATACATCCACCTGTACTGAACAGGACCACCAACGCGTGCATCGTATGGTAGATAAACTGGCAGGTGTTTCATTGAATCAAAGAAGGCCGGAGGGAATACAGTTTCCAGCTTGCAAATGATCAATGGGATTTCGCCCTCCAGCCTTGACATATCATCCGCCCTGAGTCTCGTGGATGTAAGACATCTGAAGAAGAGACTATCTCGGTAAGTGCTTCCCATACATTGGTTGGAAGCAGCTCGCGGAATGCAATGGGCATCAACCGTTGCATGAACACGTGACAGTCGTGGCTCTTCATCCCGTGCAAACTGCATTTATTCACGTCGATGTTCTTAGACAGGTTCGAAACATGGCCGTCAGGAAATCTAGCCGTCCCCAGCCACGCTAACAACGCACTGACCTGCTCCGCATTCAGCGTGTAAGAGGACTTCGGCATGTAGGATGTGCCAACGGGATGCAGCTCCGGTTGCATATTCAGGTCGCGCATATCAAGTCGTGCCTTCAAATTGTCCTTCGTTTTTCCAGGCACATTCAGCACCGTATTGAAAATGTTGTCAAACACGTTCTTCTCAATGTGCATGACATCCAGGTTGTGTCGGATCATATTGCTCTTCCAATACAGAAGCTCCCAGAATATGCTTCTCTTCTTCCACCCGATACAGTAAAGGGCCAGGTCTGCGTTGTGGCTGCCGTCCAGATCATCAGCGACCCCAGCGAATCCACAACTGTCTATCTCCTCCAACACCTCCGCACCCGTGAGAAGCTCGGGCTTCATGTCCTTCTTGACGATGCCAGGCATGAACGACGTCATGTTCTTTCTGTACAAATGACGTCTGGGCAGGAACTTCCTATGGCTGTCGAACCAGCAAATCTTACGTCCATGTTTCAAGGACATCGTCTTCGCTTGCTTCATGCAGTAAGGGCTAGCGTATTTCCCCGATGTGCTCCAACCCGACAACATAGAATAAGCTGGAAAGTCGCTGATGGTCCACATCAGCGCAGCGCGTAGCTGGAAGTTTTGTTTGGTCGATACATCGAACGTCTCCACGCCAAACTCCCACAACCACTTCAGCTCATGTATCAATGGCTGCAGGTACAGGTCGATCTTTTGTTTCGGATTCCTAGGCCCCGGTGCGATCACATTCAAGAACATGTACGGCTTCTTCATGCACATCCAAGGTGGTAGATTGTACGGCGTCACGATTACAGGCCACGACGAATACTGCTCTCCCGACTGTCCGAACGGGTTGAACCCGTCGGTGCATAAACCCAACCTAACGTTCCTTGTCTCCGACGAAAAACCCGGATGTGTCGCATCGAACGTCCTCCAAGCTTTGCCGTCAGATGGATGACACATCTCACCATCTTTCGTGTAGTGCTCCGCGTGCTACCTCATCTGGCTAGCTGTGGCACCGGATGCATAGAGTCTCTACAGTCCAGGGGCAAGAGGTAAATAGTAGAATTGCTTTCTTGGCACGTTCCAGTTTCTTTTGTTCGTTCTCCACCTGCGTGTCCCACAGACCCTGCACTTGTCTTTATCCTTGTCGATGCCCCAGTATATGATGCACCCCTCTGAACAACAATCGATCTTCTGAACCGGCAGTCCCAACGCCTGCAGCTGTTTCTTCGTCGAATAAAAACTGTCGACCATTGTGTTCCCTTCGGGAAGAGATTCCCTCATCAGCTGACACATCCCATCGTACAATCTCTCCGTCATGCAGTGCTCCGTCTTCATGCTCGTCATCCGACCGATCATGGACATCTGTGTGTGACTACCGCAACCGGGATACAGCGGCGTGTTGGCAGCGTTCAGCATCTCAAAAAACTGTCTCGCTTGAGGGTTCGGATCTTCCTCCACGAATACACGCGGCTGTTCATCCTGATCCTGCATTTGTAAGTATTGTTCTCCCGTAAATGCGCCGGCGGCTGCGTCTTGCACCATCTGCACGTATGGGTTGTGAGATCCCTCGCCTATTTCTTTGGCATCAACCTGACCGGGTCCCCCTTCGACGTGTACAGTTGCAGATGTAGACGCCCCCTCATATTCGCCGTGGCAGTACCATGTATGGTAATTGTGCACGAAACCTTGTTTCAATAAGTGAACCCTCACGTCACCCGGATGCATATATTTACGGTTCTTGCATTTCTTACACGGACATCTAATCTGCGTTCCACTTTCATTACTCGTCGCAAAATCCATAAATTCTTCGAGACCTTCAACAAATCTAAAACTCCACTCCCCGCTGTTTACTCTCTCGTACATCCACTTTCTATCGCTCCTCCTCGGATCCATTTTCTCGCTATACCTTCAAAATAACAACAGCTATCTTTTCTCGGTGGTGGAAAACATCAAAATTTCACACAACAAGATTTCTTCCTTCTATATTTTCGTAGAAAAGTTATGATTTTTGTGTTTGAAATGGGAGAAGAATGGGAGAAGAGTGGAAGAAGAAAGCTGCGTTTTATGGTTCCCAGCCTGCAATATTACCGACGTATTAGCGACGATATAGCGACGCTAAGCGACGACCATGAGACGAATCCCGGCAACAAACAAACACAAATACCGACGACCACGCGACGACTTAGCGACAACCAAGAAACACAAATCCCGGAAACAAACACAAACACCGACGACTTAGCGACGCACAGCGACGCATACGATGTGTTTCGTCGCTGAGTTTGTCGCTACGTCGTCGCTATTCGGCACAGCCCGACTGTTACACTTTCGATGCATGTACGTCGCTTTTTTGTCGCTATGTCGTCGCTGAATTCCCTATATAAACAGGATGGACCGTGACCCCAACTACATAGAAAACAACCTCCTTTATAATCATAAAAAAAGACCCAAATATGGTTCGTACTAAAGCGCAAGCGCGACGTGGTAGTTGCCATTCAGTGGCAAGACGGCCTATTCAACAACCCTCTTCTTCAGCGGTTCCCCCACCACAAGAATCACCCCAAATTGGCGATCTCCATAAAAAAAATACAAGAACTTCGGAAAACAGTGGATGACCTGAGGGAGCATATTATGTACCAAGATGAGCGTCTCCAATACCTGGACACAAGACAGATGCGGATTAAATCCAAAGTTGCACAGCTGAGACGCCTCCTGAAGGCGTGCGCAGAGAGTGTTGCTACTCTCTGTTCGGATGACGAACAGTGAATGGCTCCTCTCTGTTATTCATTTAGATTAGTTTTTCCATTATTGTCCTAGTATATTTTGTAATTTATAATTTTATATTAATGAAGTTTTATTTTTCTAATCATCGCTTTCGTTTTCTTAATTTAAACACGTGTTTAATCTCTCACGAATTTTGACGACGCTAAAATACAAACGAAATGTGGCTCAGAAAAATTTGAGACGACTAATTGACCGACTAAACATCAACTATATACCGACGAAACTTAATACTAAGACGAGAACCTACTAAACATATCGACGAAACTTAATACAACGACGAGACGAGAACATATTATCCGCGAAACTTAATACAACGACGAGAACTAATGTTGCGAATTTATTGGAAATTAGCGACGCTTTACCGACGCCCTAGCGACGCACGACGTTATTTCACCCCATTGACGCGTTTTGTCGCTACGGCGTCGCTATTGCGTCGCTATTCCGTTCAGTTCCCAACGGTTACAACGTGCGATATTACGATATTATCTTCACACCTATTTCATGTTGCGTCGCTAATGCGTCGCTACGGCGTCGCTACGCCGCCGTGTCCGTTCATTAGAACGTGTTTACGTCGCTAATTCGTCGCTAAGTGTGTCGCTAACTCAAACGAACCGTCACACCTATTTCATGTTGCGTCGCTAATGCGTCGCTACGGCGTTGCTATGCCGCCGTGTCCGTTCATTAGAACGTGTTTACGTCACTAATTCGTCGCTAAGTGTGTCGCTAACTCGAACGAACCGTCCCGCCCGCACAAAGTTCGTCGCTAATTCGTCGCTAAGTGTGTCGCTAATTCGCACGAAGCGTCACACCCGCACATATTCCCAGCTTGGTTAACGGTCGAAGAATGCGTCGCAAGTTCGTCGTTATACCGTCGCTAAAATTACCTATTTATACCCCAAACATCCGCACATATATATACACACATACAAAGTTATAAAACATCAAAATATGCCGCGTTGTTTTAGAAGAACCCCAAGGCGTGGTGGAGGGGCAAACAGTGCCCCGCCACAAGGGCCTCCTCCCCAACCACCATCGGTTGAGCGGGAGGGTTCCGTATCTGTGTATGGCCCACTACCGCAAGAGGATGCTCAAGAACAAACGCCGGAACAGGATATCGACTACCGTATGCTGATAGCAAACATGCAACAGCAGTCGAGACAACTGCACAGCATGACTAGAAGGCTGCGGAAGTTGAAATTCAGATATTCCAAACTGAAGCGCCTCCTCAGAGAGTTCGCAGATAATGTGGCAGCCACTCTTTCTTCCGATGACGAAGAGTGAACGGCCCCTCTGCGCCTCTCTTTTAGATTTCTTTTTTTAATTTTTCGTTTCATAATGTAAAATTTTTATTATTAAATTAATAAATTTTTTTCCAATCACTGCTTTCTTTTTCCTTAATTAATACACGTGTTTAATCCTCGACGAATCTGCGACGACACAATGACAAATCGGAATATGAACGAAAAGTAAAACAAAACGTTTGCGACATGCGGGTTTCATCGACAAAAAAAACCGACGATACACAACGCCAAGAACCTACTCACTGACGAATTTATTTTATCATTGTTCTGGAATTTTAGCGACAAAATAGCTACGATATAGCGACGTAAGGCTACAAACTACATAGCGACGAATAAAACATACAGAATAGCGACGCACCACCGACAAAACACCGACGAACGTATTAATCTGACTACTTTTCTGCTAGCGACAATGCCTTTCATCGTATTTTCGTCGCAATTAACGACGAAAACTAGTGTATCGCAAATGCGTCGCAAAGTACCGACGCAACACCGACGAACCGTGGTTTGTCGGTGAATTTTTCGTCGGTAAACGAAATTCTTTTTGTGGTGACATACATATATAAAAGATACACAAATATTAAAAACTTTGGTTTTACAAATTAAAACACATGGATATGATATGTTACCAGGATCAATTCCTTTGGCCTTAATATATCGTATTCATTATAAAGTAATGAGTTCCATGTTTGTTGGTCCTAAACCAAAAAAACTCCTTGAAAAAAAGGAGAAACAATGATATTACATACAGATTTATCAAGATCTAATGCCATAATTTCCAGATCTATAAAATGGAATGATGTAAATCTTCCACAAGAATAGATTCTTGAAGGAGCAATAAAAGCCATAAATCAAGAAAAACATCAACCAAATACAGAATTAACAAAAATAAAACAATTAAGTGATGGATCTGTAAAACTAAGCTTTGCTAGAAGTTTCTCAACTAGAGATAGCGATACAACTGATGAAGCCTCCACTTCTAGTACGATAAATCCTGGAAGATTTTCTACTAGTTCTAGTACAATAAATCTTGGAAGATTTTCACAGATACCATCTGTGATAAACACTCCATATCAAAAACCTCGTTTTTCAACATCAGATATTGATAATACAAATTCTTACTTTAAATATGCAAATTATACTACGGAGATCCTAAAACCAGTTTATTCTAGACCAGAATACAGCTCATCAAATAGTCCTACCCAATCTACAATAACTGAGAATATTGTAAACGAATTAAATGTCATAGAAAAAGAATTTGTGGTTAACAAAAATTTTCTACATAATGAATTTTATAATGATGAAAATATAGATAAAAGAGAATGGTTCTTCAGACATTATAAGGATAGTAGAAAACAAATTCAAGAACAGTATTATGAATTTATTAATAGTAATAAAATTAATATATTCTTTTTCGACTGGTTCCAAATATATGCTTCACAAAATAATATCACTTTTCCTTTCAAACAAATAACTCCACTAACAGAATTAACAAAAACATGGACAACACTTACAACACAGAAGAAAATGGTTTCAAATCATCCACCTCTTTTAGGGATAAAAGTTGATTTTTCAGGAACTACTATAGAAGCAATTCCTTACAAAAATATAGGTGAAGACACTCTCATAAACACAAAGAATATTATCTTACAAAATAATTACACTAACACACACCTAAATACAATAGGAAAACAGTTAGACAAAATAGCACAACATTATGAAAAACAATCTATACACACATCTAGTGATCAACCATCACACAAATTCAAACAACCTATATTAAACCCTACCAAATATCCTCAAGTAGCGTCAACACTGTATTTAATAATAAAGACTTTAAACAAAATTTGAAAGAACATCTCTCTAGGATAGAAAAGAGTCTAGACAATAGTAATTCCGTTACAAATGAAGTCGTAGCTGATACACCCACTACATCCATGTCTATTGCTAATAGGACTAGGAATAAAATAGCTAATGAAAAAGAAATATCAAGTACCTCCAAAATAAATACCTTAGAAGTCAAAACAGACTCTGAAAGTGATATTAGTCAAGCTCTTGAAAACTTTCAACAACAGAATTCACAAACAACACAACATTCTCTACAAAAAATAGAATGGAATAGATCTATAATTCCGATCCAAACATCTCCTGATTTACACATAAAACCAATCTCACAATATAGATTTAATTCAAACTCAATTTACACATGGACAATATATAGAATGTCAGAATATCAAATTCTGAATATTCTACAACAAATGACGATGGCAGCAAATGCATACAGAACACAGCTAACAACAGATGATAAAGCAATAGCAGAGCATCTCATTTCCGGATGGACAACTTAAAGGTTGGTGGAATCATTATTTGACTCCATTACAGAGACAAGAAATTTTAGATGCAATAAAAATTGATCAAGAAGATAATCCTATATATACAAATGATGGAGAAACAATTCCTGATGCAGTAGCTACACTTATACTATGTATATCTTTACATTTTATAGGAGATCCTTCACATATCAAAGATAAAAATGCTGAATTATTATCAAATCTAAAATGTAGAAAATTAAGTGATTTCCAATGGTATAAAAACACTTTCCTAACTAGAGTAATGTTTAGGGAAGATTCAAACCAACCATTTTGGAAAGAAAAATTCCTTGCAGGCCTCCCTAATTTATTAGGAGAAAAAGTTAGAAATAAAATAAGAGATATATCAGGACAACAAATAATCCCATATTCAGCCTATACTTATGGAGAACTGATAAGTATAATACAAAAGGAAGGTTTAAGAATATGCCAAGATATAAAATTACAAAGTAGTCTTAAAAAAGAATTAAGACAAAGCAAGTCCGAGTTAGGTACTTTTTGTAAGCAATTTGACAATGACCCTGATCAATTTTATAAAAAAGAATGTAATGGAAATTGTTCTAAAAAATATAATAAGCAATCTCCATATCAAAATAGATACAGAAAGAATACATACAATAGGAATTTTCGAAAATTTCAAACACCTACCTATTATAAAGATAAAAACAAAAACTATACAAAAAAGCCTTATAGGAAAATGAACAACTATAAGAAAAATACCAATACAAGAGATTTCAAAAATATTGAATGTTACAAATGTCATAAAAAGGGGCATACTGCAAATTACTGTAGGTTTAATGCAAAATTACAAGAACTAGATCTAGATGAATCAATTCTTAATAAAATTTCTAATCTTCTAATAGATTCATCTGAATCTGATACATCTCAATCATCATTTGAATCTGAAGAAGCTCTGCAAGTTGATGAAATTAACACCTCTTCTGAATCCGAAACTTCTGATAAAATAATATCTGTTCTAACAAAAGATCAAGAAACAATTTTAGATATTTTCAAATATATAGAGGATCCTATAATACAAAAAGATCTTCTTGACAAATTTATCGATAAAACTTCTAAAGAAAAAGATGTACAAAAACATCATTTACTACCAAATGTGGCTTCAAGCCATTATGATCTCACAAAAATATTACATAAACATAAGAAAACAAAAAATCAAAATGTATCTATACCAGACCTTCAAAAGAAAATAAAAGAAGTCAAGATTGAGTTAAAAGAACTCAAAGAAAAACAAAAACAAGACTCAGAAGTTATAAAAATTCTTCTACAAAAGATAACTGAAGAATCAGATACAGAAGTAAATCCAGATATTAAAATTGAAGAAACAAACATAATAGAAAATCTCACAAATATACCATCTGATTTTCTATTTGCACTAAGAGAAATAACCTCTAGAAAATATCTGATAAGAATAAAAATTAAATTCTCAAATGCTTATGATATAGATACAATTGCTCTGTTTGATACAGGAGCCGATCTAAATTGCATAAAAACAGACCTAGTTCTTAGTTGCTATAGAGAACCTACAACAACTAGACTTTCAGCAGCAAATAATTCTAAACTTAAAGTCAAATATAAAACTGAAGCATTTGTTATAAATTCAAATACCTCTATCAAAACACAATTTTTGGTAGTTGATGATATTCATCATGGCGTTATTTTAGGAACTCCGTTTATGAATCTAATAACACCATACAATGTAGATAATAAGTTTATTACTTTCAAAATACAAAATAAAAGACTTAAATTTGAATTTTTAGAAAAACCTAAAACAAAAAATCTACATTTAATTAAGGCATGTTCAATACATAATGAACATATTAGTACGATTATTCAAAGTAAAAATTTTCATTTACAAAATCTTAAAGATACAGTATCTACTGCTAAGATACAAAAATCATTAGAAAATCCAATCATAAAAAATAAAATACATGACCTACAAAAATTACTTGAATTAGAACTTTGCTCAGAATTACCAAATGCATTCTGGTCAAGAAAACAACATATTGTTGATTTACCATATACACCAGAATTTAAGGAAGAAAATATAACAACAAAGGCTAGACCAATTCAAATGAATGCAGAATTAGAGCAACATTGTAGAAAAGAAATACATGAATTAGAACAGAAAGGTCTCATCCAAAAGTCTAGGTCCCCATGGAGTTGTGCAGCATTTTATGTAAATAAAAGCTCTGAAATAGAAAGAGGATCACCAAGATTGGTAATTAACTATAAACTTTTAAATAAAGCTTTAAAATGGATAAGATATCCTATACCAAATAAAAAAGACCTACTATCAAAACTACATTCTGCATTTATATATTCAAAATTTGATATGAAATCTGGGTTCTGGCAAATACAGATATCGGAGAAAGACCGATACAAAACAGCATTTACAGTTTCATTTGGCCAATACGAATGGAAAGTAATGCCATTTGGTCTAAAAAATGCTCCATCAGAATACCAAAGGATAACGAATAACATCTTTATGGATTATTCGAATTTCTGTATCGTCTATATAGATGACGTATTGATATTTTCAAAATCCATAGAAGAACACTTTAAAAATATAAAAACATTTTTCTACATAGTCAAGAAAAATGGGCTTGTATTATCAAAAACAAAAATGTCCTTATTCCAAACAAAAATAAGATTTCTAGGCCACTATCTACAGCAAGGAACAATTTTACCAATAGAACGATCTTTAATATTTGCTTCCAAATTTCCAGATAAAATATTAGATAAAAATCAATTACAAAGGTTTCTTGGATCACTAAATTACGTTGTTGATTTTATCCCCAACATAATGAAACTATCCAAACCCTTGCATAATAAACTTAAAAAACATCCTCCATAATGGACTGAAGAACATACTACATTAGTTAGGAAAATCAAGGAACTTGTATCAGAAATACCTTGTTTATACATAGCAGATCCTAACTTACCAAAAATAGTCAAAACTGACGCGTCTGATATAGGCTATGGAGGAATTTTAAAACAATTATATACTGGAAAGGAGTCAATAGTTCAGTATACTTCTGGTCATTGGAATGACACACAAAAATCATATTCTACGATTAAGAAAGAAATTTTGAGCATTGTGTTATGCATTCAGAAATTTCAAAGTGATTTGCTAAATCAAAAATTTCTTTTACGTATAGACTGCAAGTCTGCAAAAGAAGTTTTGCAAAAAGATGTAAAAAACCTAGCTTCAAAACAGATTTTGCCAGATGGCAAGCATTATTAAGTATATATGATTTTGATATTGGGTTTATTAAAGGAGATACAAATTCTGTCCCAGATTTTCTGACACGAGAATTTCTCCAAAAACAGACATGATGCCCAGAAAAACCAAGGATAAAGGGAAACTTCCGGCTACTACACAATCCCGCAAAACATGGGCCGACAAGGTCGAGGAAGAAGAAACTTCCAGTCTCCAACATCCAATACCAGCTACCCCTATAACCCAAATAAGTCCAAAGTCAGAAATATCTCCTTCCCAAAATAACCCAAATACCTCAAATACCCTTACAATACTTGAAAACTTGTCTCAAAGTGCAGAATTCCAGGATTGGTTCGAGAAATATCAACTCAATATTTTTCAAAAACAGACATCTACGGTAGTAGAGAAAAAACCTGTTTCACAAAAAATATTTTCTCCTAATACTAGTCATATACAAACTACTACTTTCCCTACTTATAAGAAAGTAGTACAGAAAAATAATTTCATTAAAAAATCATTTTTTCAATATATTACTACGATAGAACATTCCTTTTTCCACAAGGATCCTATGATTGCTTTGCAAAATTATTTTGGTAAAAATTTTTATTATAAATCATGGGATTCTACAAAAAAAACAGATTATTATCAAACTATATTGCTTATGACTAAATCTGTTGAAATAAAACACAGTTTTTCAAAAGAAAATCAAAATGAAATTGCTTATTCAAGCTTCAGAATATTATATATTATTTCACCTGATGAGTGGATCAAAGAATATGGGTCCTTGACAGAGAAAATTGGCTTCCCCAAACAATATTCTACGGCAACGTTATTTGCAACCGATTTCAATTATTGGGATTACCAGCAGGCATGGTTCAATACTTTTTATATCCAGAAAAATCAACAGATTTAGTCAAGAACAGTATTATGAATTTATTAATAGTAATAAAATTAATATATTCTTTTTCGACTGGTTCCAAATATATGCTTCACAAAATAATATCACTTTTCCTTTCAAACAAATAACTCCACTAACAGAATTAACAAAAACATGGACAACACTTACAACACAGAAGAAAATAGTTTCAAATCATCCACCTCTTTTAGGGATAAAAGTTGATTTTTCAGGAACTACTATAGAAGCAATTCCTTACAAAAATATAGGTGAAGACACTCTCATAAACACAAAGAATATTATCTTACAAAATAATTACACTAACACACACCTAAATACAATAGGAAAACAGTTAGACAAAATAGCACAACATTATGAAAAACAATCTATACACACATCTAGTGATCAACCATCACACAAATTCAAACAACCTATATTTAAACCCTACCAAATATCCTCGAGTAGCGTCAACACTGTATTTAATAATAAAGACTTTAAAAAAAATTTGAAAGAACATCTCTCTAGGATAGAAAAGAGTCTAGACAATAGTAATTCCGTTACAAATGAAGTCGTAGCTGATACACCCACTACATCCATGTCTATTGCTAATAGGACTAGGAATAAAATAGCTAATGAAAAAGAAATATCAAGTACCTCCAAAATAAATACCTTAGAAGTCAAAACAGACTCTGAAAGTGATATTAGTCAAGCTCTTGAAAACTTTCAACAACAGAATTCACAAACAACACAACATTCTCTACAAAAAATAGAATGGAATAGATCTATAATTCCGATCCAAACATCTCCTGATTTACACATAAAACCAATCTCACAATATAGATTTAATTCAAACTCAATTTACACATGGACAATATATAGAATGTCAGAATATCAAATTCTGAATATTCTACAACAAATGACGATGGCAGCAAATGCATACAGAACACAGCTAACAACAGATGATAAAGCAATAGCAGAGCATCTCATTTCCGGATGGACAACTTAAAGGTTGGTGGAATCATTATTTGACTCCATTACAGAGACAAGAAATTTTAGATGCAATAAAAATTGATCAAGAAGATAATCCTATATATACAAATGATGGAGAAACAATTCCTGATGCAGTAGCTACACTTATACTATGTATATCTTTACATTTTATAGGAGATCCTTCACATATCAAAGATAAAAATGCTGAATTATTATCAAATCTAAAATGTAGAAAATTAAGTGATTTCCAATGGTATAAAAACACTTTCCTAACTAGAGTAATGTTTAGGGAAGATTCAAACCAACCATTTTGGAAAGAAAAATTCCTTGCAGGCCTCCCTAATTTATTAGGAGAAAAAGTTAGAAATAAAATAAGAGATATATCAGGACAACAAATAATCCCATATTCAGCCTATACTTATGGAGAACTGATAAGTATAATACAAAAGTAAGGTTTAAGAATATGCCAAGATATAAAATTACAAAGTAGTCTTAAAAAAGAATTAAGACAAAGCAAGTCCGAGTTAGGTACTTTTTGTAAGCAATTTGACAATGACCCTGATCAATTTTATAAAAAAGAATGTAATGGAAATTGTTCTAAAAAATATAATAAGCAATCTCCATATCAAAATAGATACAGAAAGAATACATACAATAGGAATTTTCGAAAATTTCAAACACCTACCTATTATAAAGATAAAAACAAAAACTATACAAAAAAGCCTTATAGGAAAATGAACAACTATAAGAAAAATACCAATACAAGAGATTTCAAAAATATTGAATGTTACAAATGTCATAAAAAGGGGCATACTGCAAATTACTGTAGGTTTAATGCAAAATTACAAGAACTAGATCTAGATGAATCAATTCTTAATAAAATTTCTAATCTTCTAATAGATTCATCTGAATCTGATACATCTCAATCATCATTTGAATCTGAAGAAGCTCTGCAAGTTGATGAAATTAACACCTCTTCTGAATCCGAAACTTCTGATAAAATAATATCTGTTCTAACAAAAGATCAAGAAACAATTTTAGATATTTTCAAATATATAGAGGATCCTATAATACAAAAAGATCTTCTTGACAAATTTATCGATAAAACTTCTAAAGAAAAAGATGTACAAAAACATCATTTACTACCAAATGTGGCTTCAAGCCATTATGATCTCACAAAAATATTACATAAACATAAGAAAACAAAAAATCAAAATGTATCTATACCAGACCTTCAAAAGAAAATAAAAGAAGTCAAGATTGAGTTAAAAGAACTCAAAGAAAAACAAAAACAAGACTCAGAAGTTATAAAAATTCTTCTACAAAAGATAACTGAAGAATCAGATACAGAAGTAAATCCAGATATTAAAATTGAAGAAACAAACATAATAGAAAATCTCACAAATATACCATCTGATTTTCTATTTGCACTAAGAGAAATAACCTCTAGAAAATATCTGATAAGAATAAAAATTAAATTCTCAAATGCTTATGATATAGATACAATTGCTCTGTTTGATACAGGAGCCGATCTAAATTGCATAAAAACAGACCTAGTTCTTAGTTGCTATAGAGAACCTACAACAACTAGACTTTCAGCAGCAAATAATTCTAAACTTAAAGTCAAATATAAAACTGAAGCATTTGTTATAAATTCAAATACCTCTATCAAAACACAATTTTTGGTAGTTGATGATATTCATCATGGCGTTATTTTAGGAACTCCGTTTATGAATCTAATAACACCATACAATGTAGATAATAAGTTTATTACTTTCAAAATACAAAATAAAAGACTTAAATTTGAATTTTTAGAAAAACCTAAAACAAAAAATCTACATTTAATTAAGGCATGTTCAATACATAATGAACATATTAGTACGATTATTCAAAGTAAAAATTTTCATTTACAAAATCTTAAAGATACAGTATCTACTGCTAAGATACAAAAATCATTAGAAAATCCAATCATAAAAAATAAAATACATGACCTACAAAAATTACTTGAATTAGAACTTTGCTCAGAATTACCAAATGCATTCTGGTCAAGAAAACAACATATTGTTGATTTACCATATACACCAGAATTTAAGGAAGAAAATATAACAACAAAGGCTAGACCAATTCAAATGAATGCAGAATTAGAGCAACATTGTAGAAAAGAAATACATGAATTAGAACAGAAAGGTCTCATCCAAAAGTCTAGGTCCCCATGGAGTTGTGCAGCATTTTATGTAAATAAAAGCTCTGAAATAGAAAGAGGATCACCAAGATTGGTAATTAACTATAAACTTTTAAATAAAGCTTTAAAATGGATAAGATATCCTATACCAAATAAAAAAGACCTACTATCAAAACTACATTCTGCATTTATATATTCAAAATTTGATATGAAATCTGGGTTCTGGCAAATACAGATATCGGAGAAAGACCGATACAAAACAGCATTTACAGTTTCATTTGGCCAATACGAATGGAAAGTAATGCCATTTGGTCTAAAAAATGCTCCATCAGAATACCAAAGGATAACGAATAACATCTTTATGGATTATTCGAATTTCTGTATCGTCTATATAGATGACGTATTGATATTTTCAAAATCCATAGAAGAACACTTTAAAAATATAAAAACATTTTTCTACATAGTCAAGAAAAATGGGCTTGTATTATCAAAAACAAAAATGTCCTTATTCCAAACAAAAATAAGATTTCTAGGCCACTATCTACAGCAAGGAACAATTTTACCAATAGAACGATCTTTAATATTTGCTTCCAAATTTCCAGATAAAATATTAGATAAAAATCAATTACAAAGGTTTCTTGGATCACTAAATTACGTTGTTGATTTTATCCCCAACATAATGAAACTATCCAAACCCTTGCATAATAAACTTAAAAAACATCCTCCATAATGGACTGAAGAACATACTACATTAGTTAGGAAAATCAAGGAACTTGTATCAGAAATACCTTGTTTATACATAGCAGATCCTAACTTACCAAAAATAGTCAAAACTGACGCGTCTGATATAGGCTATGGAGGAATTTTAAAACAATTATATAATAGAAAGGAGTCAATAGTTCAGTATACTTCTGGTCATTGGAATGACACACAAAAATCATATTCTACGATTAAGAAAGAAATTTTGAGCATTGTGTTATGCATTCAGAAATTTCAAAGTGATTTGCTAAATCAAAAATTTCTTTTACGTATAGACTGCAAGTCTGCAAAAGAAGTTTTGCAAAAAGATGTAAAAAACCTAGCTTCAAAACAGATTTTGCCAGATGGCAAGCATTATTAAGTATATATGATTTTGATATTGGGTTTATTAAAGGAGATACAAATTCTGTCCCAGATTTTCTGACACGAGAATTTCTCCAAAAACAGACATGATGCCCAGAAAAACCAAGGATAAAGGGAAACTTCCGGCTACTACACAATCCCGCAAAACATGGGCCGACAAGGTCGAGGAAGAAGAAACTTCCAGTCTCCAACATCCAATACCAGCTACCCCTATAACCCAAATAAGTCCAAAGTCAGAAATATCTCCTTCCCAAAATAACCCAAATACCTCAAATACCCTTACAATACTTGAAAACTTGTCTCAAAGTGCAGAATTCCAGGATTGGTTCGAGAAATATCAACTCAATATTTTTCAAAAACAGACATCTACGGTAGTAGAGAAAAAACCTGTTTCACAAAAAATATTTTCTCCTAATACTAGTCATATACAAACTACTACTTTCCCTACTTATAAGAAAGTAGTACAGAAAAATAATTTCATTAAAAAATCATTTTTTCAATATATTACTACGATAGAACATTCCTTTTTCCACAAGGATCCTATGATTGCTTTGCAAAATTATTTTGGTAAAAATTTTTATTATAAATCATGGGATTCTACAAAAAAAACAGATTATTATCAAACTATATTGCTTATGACTAAATCTGTTGAAATAAAACACAGTTTTTCAAAAGAAAATCAAAATGAAATTGCTTATTCAAGCTTCAGAATATTATATATTATTTCACCTGATGAGTGGATCAAAGAATATGGGTCCTTGACAGAGAAAATTGGCTTCCCCAAACAATATTCTACGGCAACGTTATTTGCAACCGATTTCAATTATTGGGATTACCAGCAGGCATGGTTCAATACTTTTTATATCCAGAAAAATCAACAGATTTAGTCAAGAACAGTATTATGAATTTATTAATAGTAATAAAATTAATATATTCTTTTTCGACTGGTTCCAAATATATGCTTCACAAAATAATATCACTTTTCCTTTCAAACAAATAACTCCACTAACAGAATTAACAAAAACATGGACAACACTTACAACACAGAAGAAAATGGTTTCAAATCATCCACCTCTTTTAGGGATAAAAGTTGATTTTTCAGGAACTACTATAGAAGCAATTCCTTACAAAAATATAGGTGAAGACACTCTCATAAACACAAAGAATATTATCTTACAAAATAATTACACTAACACACACCTAAATACAATAGGAAAACAGTTAGACAAAATAGCACAACATTATGAAAAACAATCTATACACACATCTAGTGATCAACCATCACACAAATTCAAACAACCTATATTTAAACCCTACCAAATATCCTCGAGTAGCGTCAACACTGTATTTAATAATAAAGACTTTAAAAAAAATTTGAAAGAACATCTCTCTAGGATAGAAAAGAGTCTAGACAATAGTAATTCCGTTACAAATGAAGTCGTAGCTGATACACCCACTACATCCATGTCTATTGCTAATAGGACTAGGAATAAAATAGCTAATGAAAAAGAAATATCAAGTACCTCCAAAATAAATACCTTAGAAGTCAAAACAGACTCTGAAAGTGATATTAGTCAAGCTCTTGAAAACTTTCAACAACAGAATTCACAAACAACACAACATTCTCTACAAAAAATAGAATGGAATAGATCTATAATTCCGATCCAAACATCTCCTGATTTACACATAAAACCAATCTCACAATATAGATTTAATTCAAACTCAATTTACACATGGACAATATATAGAATGTCAGAATATCAAATTCTGAATATTCTACAACAAATGACGATGGCAGCAAATGCATACAGAACACAGCTAACAACAGATGATAAAGCAATAGCAGAGCATCTCATTTCCGGATGGACAACTTAAAGGTTGGTGGAATCATTATTTGACTCCATTACAGAGACAAGAAATTTTAGATGCAATAAAAATTGATCAAGAAGATAATCCTATATATACAAATGATGGAGAAACAATTCCTGATGCAGTAGCTACACTTATACTATGTATATCTTTACATTTTATAGGAGATCCTTCACATATCAAAGATAAAAATGCTGAATTATTATCAAATCTAAAATGTAGAAAATTAAGTGATTTCCAATGGTATAAAAATACTTTCCTAACTAGAGTAATGTTTAGGGAAGATTCAAACCAACCATTTTGGAAAGAAAAATTCCTTGCAGGCCTCCCTAATTTATTAGGAGAAAAAGTTAGAAATAAAATAAGAGATATATCAGGACAACAAATAATCCCATATTCAGCCTATACTTATGGAGAACTGATAAGTATAATACAAAAGGAAGGTTTAAGAATATGCCAAGATATAAAATTACAAAGTAGTCTTAAAAAAGAATTAAGACAAAGCAAGTCCGAGTTAGGTACTTTTTGTAAGCAATTTGACAATGACCCTGATCAATTTTATAAAAAAGAATGTAATGGAAATTGTTCTAAAAAATATAATAAGCAATCTCCATATCAAAATAGATACAGAAAGAATACATACAATAGGAATTTTCGAAAATTTCAAACACCTACCTATTATAAAGATAAAAACAAAAACTATACAAAAAAGCCTTATAGGAAAATGAACAACTATAAGAAAAATACCAATACAAGAGATTTCAAAAATATTGAATGTTACAAATGTCATAAAAAGGGGCATACTGCAAATTACTGTAGGTTTAATGCAAAATTACAAGAACTAGATCTAGATGAATCAATTCTTAATAAAATTTCTAATCTTCTAATAGATTCATCTGAATCTGATACATCTCAATCATCATTTGAATCTGAAGAAGCTCTGCAAGTTGATGAAATTAACACCTCTTCTGAATCCGAAACTTCTGATAAAATAATATCTGTTCTAACAAAAGATCAAGAAACAATTTTAGATATTTTCAAATATATAGAGGATCCTATAATACAAAAAGATCTTCTTGACAAATTTATCGATAAAACTTCTAAAGAAAAAGATGTACAAAAACATCATTTACTACCAAATGTGGCTTCAAGCCATTATGATCTCACAAAAATATTACATAAACATAAGAAAACAAAAAATCAAAATGTATCTATACCAGACCTTCAAAAGAAAATAAAAGAAGTCAAGATTGAGTTAAAAGAACTCAAAGAAAAACAAAAACAAGACTCAGAAGTTATAAAAATTCTTCTACAAAAGATAACTGAAGAATCAGATACAGAAGTAAATCCAGATATTAAAATTGAAGAAACAAACATAATAGAAAATCTCACAAATATACCATCTGATTTTCTATTTGCACTAAGAGAAATAACCTCTAGAAAATATCTGATAAGAATAAAAATTAAATTCTCAAATGCTTATGATATATATACAATTGCTCTGTTTGATACAGGAGCCGATCTAAATTGCATAAAAACAGACCTAGTTCCTAGTTGCTATAGAGAACCTACAACAACTAGACTTTCAGCAGCAAATAATTCTAAACTTAAAGTCAAATATAAAACTGAAGCATTTGTTATAAATTCAAATACCTCTATCAAAACACAATTTTTGGTAGTTGATGATATTCATCATGGCGTTATTTTAGGAACTCCGTTTATGAATCTAATAACACCATACAATGTAGATAATAAGTTTATTACTTTCAAAATACAAAATAAAAGACTTAAATTTGAATTTTTAGAAAAACCTAAAACAAAAAATCTACATTTAATTAAGGCATGTTCAATACATAATGAACATATTAGTACGATTATTCAAAGTAAAAATTTTCATTTACAAAATCTTAAAGATACAGTATCTACTGCTAAGATACAAAAATCATTAGAAAATCCAATCATAAAAAATAAAATACATGACCTACAAAAATTACTTGAATTAGAACTTTGCTCAGAATTACCAAATGCATTCTGGTCAAGAAAACAACATATTGTTGATTTACCATATACACCAGAATTTAAGGAAGAAAATATAACAACAAAGGCTAGACCAATTCAAATGAATGCAGAATTAGAGCAACATTGTAGAAAAGAAATACATGAATTAGAACAGAAAGGTCTCATCCAAAAGTCTAGGTCCCCATGGAGTTGTGCAGCATTTTATGTAAATAAAAGCTCTGAAATAGAAAGAGGATCACCAAGATTGGTAATTAACTATAAACTTTTAAATAAAGCTTTAAAATGGATAAGATATCCTATACCAAATAAAAAAGACCTACTATCAAAACTACATTCTGCATTTATATATTCAAAATTTGATATGAAATCTGGGTTCTGGCAAATACAGATATCGGAGAAAGACCGATACAAAACAGCATTTACAGTTTCATTTGGCCAATACGAATGGAAAGTAATGCCATTTGGTCTAAAAAATGCTCCATCAGAATACCAAAGGATAACGAATAACATCTTTATGGATTATTCGAATTTCTGTATCGTCTATATAGATGACGTATTGATATTTTCAAAATCCATAGAAGAACACTTTAAAAATATAAAAACATTTTTCTACATAGTCAAGAAAAATGGGCTTGTATTATCAAAAACAAAAATGTCCTTATTCCAAACAAAAATAAGATTTCTAGGCCACTATCTACAGCAAGGAACAATTTTACCAATAGAACGATCTTTAATATTTGCTTCCAAATTTCCAGATAAAATATTAGATAAAAATCAATTACAAAGGTTTCTTGGATCACTAAATTACGTTGTTGATTTTATCCCCAACATAATGAAACTATCCAAACCCTTGCATAATAGACTTAAAAAACATCCTCCACAATGGACTGAAGAACATACTACAGTAGTTAGGAAAATCAAGGAACTTGTATCAGAAATACCTTGTTTATACATAGCAGATCCTAACTTACCAAAAATAGTCGAAACTGACGCGTCTGATATAGGCTATGGAGGAATTTTAAAACAATTATATAATTGAAAGGAGTCAATAGTTCAGTATACTTCTGGTCATTGGAATGACACACAAAAATCATATTCTACGATTAAGAAAGAAATTTTGAGCATTGTGTTATGCATTCAGAAATTTCAAAGTGATTTGCTAAATCAAAAATTTCTTTTACGTATAGACTGCAAGTCTGCAAAAGAAGTTTATTAAAGGAGATACAAATTCTGTCCCAGATTTTCTGACACGAGAATTTCTCCAAAAACAGACATGATGCCCAGAAAAACCAAGGATAAAGGGAAACTTCCGGCTACTACACAATCCCGCAAAACATGGGCCGACAAGGTCGAGGAAGAAGAAACTTCCAGTCTCCAACATCCAATACCAGCTACCCCTATAACCCAAATAAGTCCAAAGTCAGAAATATCTCCTTCCCAAAATAACCCAAATACCTCAAATACCCTATCAATACTTGAAAACTTGTCTCAAAGTGCAGAATTCCAGGATTGGTTCGAGAAATATCAACTCAATATTTTTCAAAAACAGACATCTACGGTAGTAGAGAAAAAACCTGTTTCACAAAAAATATTTTCTCCTAATACTAGTCATATACAAACTACTACTTTCCCTACTTATAAGAAAGTAGTACAGAAAAATAATTTCATTAAAAAATCATTTTTTCAATATATTACTACGATAGAACATTCCTTTTTCCACAAGGATCCTATGATTGCTTTGCAAAATTATTTTGGTAAAAATTTTTATTATAAATCATGGGATTCTACAAAAAAAAACAGATTATTATCAAACTATATTGCTTATGACTAAATCTGTTGAAATAAAACACAGTTTTTCAAAAGAAAATCAAAATGAAATTGCTTATTCAAGCTTCAGAATATTATATATTATTTCACCTGATGAGTGGATCAAAGAATATGGGTCCTTGACAGAGAAAATTGGCTTCCCCAAACAATATTCTACGGCAACGTTCTTTGCAACCGATTTCAATTATTGGGATTACCAGCAGGCATGGTTCAATACTTTTTATATCCAGAACTCAAGATGTTCCCATACATGGTTAATATATTTTGACACAAAACAGATCACAACGAAACATATCCCGTTGTGGTTCAATAGTTGGTGGGAACATTTTGGATCATGTGCAGAATATTTCAGCAGGCAAGATACAGTGAAGACATCATTTGATATTTTCTCAAAGCATTATAACCCCACTGATGAAGAAAAATATTTCTCAAAGCTTCTTGTATTTCACATGAAACTATCTACCATGGGTTATGCAATGGCGGGCCGAGTATACTCAAAATATGATTCCGCTAATAAAGAGAGAATTCTATATAAAATGGTGGACGGCATTCAATATACCAAATAGTCTCAGTCCCTCCAAGGCAATGGAACAGATCACCTTTTGGAATGCCAAAATGAAGGCTCCTGTACCATTACTCAGACCAGGAGATGAAAATTTCTTAATAATGAAGCAGAGGATGCAGGCTCAATTGGCATCCGCTAAAAATCAGGAGGAAATCGAACAAATAATAGAGCATTTTGCTCCATATATGCAATCATCAAAATCCTCCACGGCATCGGATACTCCTGAGATTGAAGAAGAAATTGACTTATTAGCAATTTGAAAAAAAGGGATCAAATCACATCATATACATTCAGCAAATACATGATACATTCGTGTCATGAAGGACAATATTTGATAATGAAGGACAATATCACAAAGGAAGGACAACAATACCAATGACAGCATTGTTTCAGCAATAAAAGGACAATATCATCAGATACATAAACAAATAGTGAAGATCTACAAAATGAAGATTACAGATATCATCAATGAAGACTATCAAGCATCTTGAACAATAACCATGACATCAAGACACCAGGACCGAAGAAGACGACGCAATATTCAGAAAAAAGCATGTAATATTCATATTCAGGGAATAGCAAGACGAAGACACAAGATGAAGATGAAGAAAATTTGTAATAGTTACTTTTTGTATTTTCCCATACTTAAAAAAACTGTATAAAAGAGAGGGCAACGGATAGAGAGACACACAAG
The DNA here is from genome assembly GCA_036186865.1 of Eustoma russellianum. Taxonomy (NCBI): domain Eukaryota; kingdom Viridiplantae; phylum Streptophyta; class Magnoliopsida; order Gentianales; family Gentianaceae; genus Eustoma; species Eustoma russellianum. The sequence continues at coordinate 7,398,865 of AP025047.1, read as the reverse complement.
TTTTCACTCCCTCAGACAGAAAACTCTCTCACATCCAACACCTCTCAGATCTTATCTTAGATCTCCTTGTCCACTCCTCTTCCTAGAGAACTCCTATAATCACAGATTCCTCCCAAGAATCCCAGAAGTCCTTCAATATTTGTATCTCCAATGCTTTTCAAAAAATATATAGTATGATTTGATTCTTTTAAATTTATGTTCTTCAAGGTGTTTCAATTTTTTAAATATATACTTATATCATGGACGGTTATACACCGCCTAATCCTATTCCCTTCTCCCTTTTACTTTATGTTTTTACTGGCTGGAATTAGTTTCGCCTAATCCTATTCCCATCTCCCTTTTTCTTTATGTTCTTACTGGCTGGAATTAGTTCCGCCATATCCTATTCCCTTCTCCCCTTTTAATATTTTGTTCTTATCTTGTGTTAATCTTCTTTTGTTTATCTTATCTATCTATTTTTGTGTTTATTTATGCACTTGCATCTGCATCTTTCTATTCTTCAGTTTTATATTTGACTTTAAGTTTAGAATTATTTGCTGCTGAAAGTCTAGTTGTTGTGGGTTCTCTATAGCAACTAGGAACTAGGTCTGTTTTTATGCAATTTAGATCGGCTCCTGTATCAAACAGAGCAATTGTATCTATATCATAAGCATTTGAGAATTTAATTTTTATTCTTATCAGATATTTTCTAGAGGTACAAAAAGATCTTCTTGACAAATTTATAGATAAAACTTCTAAAGAAAAAGATGTACCAAAACATCATTTACTACCAAATGTGGCTTCAAGCCATTATGATCTCACAAAAATATTACATAAACATAAGAAAACAAAAAATCAAAATGTATCTATACCAGACCTTCAAAAGGAAATGAAAGAAGTCAAGATTGAGTTAAAAGAACTCAAAGAAAAACAAAAACAAGACTCAGAAGTTATAAAAATTCTTCTACAAAAGATAACTGAAGAATCAGATACAGAAGTAAATCCAGATATTAAAATTGAAGAAACAAACATAATAGAAAATCTCACAAATATACCATCTGATTTTCTATTTGCACTAAGAGAAATAACTTCTAGAAAATATCTGATAAGAATAAAAATTAAATTCTCAAATGCTTATGATATAGATACAATTGCTCTGTTTGATACAGGAGCCGATCTAAATTGCATAAAAACAGACCTAGTTCCTAGTTGCTATAGAGAACCCACAACAACTAGACTTTCAGCAGCAAATAATTCTAAACTTAAAGTCAAATATAAAACTGAAGAATAGAAAGATGCAGATGCAAGTGCATAAATAAACACAAAAATAGATAGATAAGATAAACAAAAGAAGATTAACACAAGATAAGAACAAAATATTAAAAGGGGAGAAGGGAATAGGATATGGCGGAACTAATTCCAGCCAGTAAGAACATAAAGAAAAAGGGAGATGAGAATAGGATTAGGCGGAACTAATTCCAGCCAGTAAGAGCATAAAGTAAAAGGGAGAAGGGAATAGGATTAGGCGGTGTATAATCGTCCATGATATAAGTATATATTTAAAAAATTGAAACACCTTGAAGAACATAAATTTAAAAGAATCAAATCATACCATATATTTCTTGAAAAGTATTGGAGATACAAATATTGAAGGACTTCTGGGATTCTTGGGAGGAATCTGTGATTATAGGAGTTCTCTAGGAAGAGGAGTGGACAAGGAGATCTAAGATAAGATCTGAGAGGTGTTGGATGTGAGAGAGTTTTCTGTCTGAGGGAGTGAAAACTTGTGTGTCTCTCTGTCCGTTGCCCTCTCTTTTATAGAGTTTTTTTTAAGTATGGAAAAATACAAAAAGTAACTATTACAAATTTTCTTCATCTTCATCTTGTGTCTTCGTCTTGCTATTCCCTGAATATGAATATTACATGTTTTTTTCTGAATATTGCGTCGTCTTCTTCGGTCCTGGTGTCTTGATGTCATGGTTATTGTTCAAGATGCTTGATAGTCTTCATTGATGATATCTGTAATCTTCATTTTGTAGATCTTCACTATTTGTTTATGTATCTGATGATATTGTCCTTTTATTGCTGAAACAATGCTGTCATTGGTATTGTTGTCCTTCCTTTGTGATATTGTCCTTCATTATCAAATATTGTCCTTCATGACACGAATGTATCATGTATTTGCTGAATGTATATGATGTGATTTGATCCCTTTTTTTTCAAATTGCTAATAAGTCAATTTCTTCTTCAATCTCAGGATGTGAATAAAAGCTCTGAAATAGAAAGAGGATCACCAACATTGGTAATTAACTATAAACCTTTAAATAAAGCTTCAAAATGGATAAGATATCCTATACCAAATAAAAAAGACCTACTATCAAAACTACATTCTGCATTTATATATTCAAAATTTGATATGAAATCTGGGTTCTGGCAAATACAGATATCGGAGAAAGACCGATACAAAACAGCATTTACAGTTCCATTTGGCCAATACGAATGGAAAGTAATGCCATTTGGTCTAAAAAAATGCTGAATTATTATCAAATCTAAAATGTAGAAAATTAAGTGATTTCCAATGGTATAAAAATACTTTCCTAACTAGAGTAATGTTTAGGGAAGATTCAAACCAACCATTTTGGAAAGAAAAATTCCTTGCAGGCCTCCCTAATTTATTAGGAGAAAAAGTTAGAAATAAAATAAGAGATATATCAGGACAACAAATAATCCCATATTCAGCCTATACTTATGGAGAACTGATAAGTATAATACAAAAGGAAGGTTTAAGAATATGCCAAGATATAAAATTAAAAAGTAGTCTTAAAAAAGAATTAAGACAAAGCAAGTCCGAGTTAGGTACTTTTTGTAAGCAATTTGACAATGACCCTGATCAATTTTATAAAAAAGAATGTAATAGAAATTGTTCTAAAAAATATAATAAGCAATCTCCATATCAAAATAGATACAGAAAGAATACATACAATAGGAATTTTCGAAAATTTCAAACACCTACCTATTATAAAGATAAAAACAAAAACCAAGATACCAACACGAATAGAGAAAGATATACTAAAAAGAAGCAGAATAGAAAGATGCAGATGCAAGTGCATAAATAAACACAAAAATAGATAGATAAGATAAACAAAAGAAGATTAACACAAGATAAGAACAAAATATTAAAAGGGAAGAAGGGAATAGGATATGGCGGAACTAATTCCAGCCAGTAAGAACATAAAGAAAAAGGGAGATGGGAATAGGATTAGGCGAAACTAATTCCATCCAGTAAAAACATAAAGTAAAAGGGAGAAGGGAATAGGATTAGGCGGTGTATAACCGTCCATGATATAAGTATATATTTAAAAAATTGAAACACCTTGAAGAACATAAATTTAAAAGAATCAAATCATACCATATATTTCTTGAAAAGTATTGGAGATACAAATATTGAAGGACTTCTGGGATTCTTGGGAGGAATCTGTGATTATAGGAGTTCTCTAGGAAAGAGGAGTGGACAAGGAGATCTAAGATAAGATCTGAGAGGTGTTGGAAGTGAGAGAGTTTTCTGTCTGAGGGAGTGAAAACTTGTGTGTGTCTCTGTCCGTTGCCCTCTCTTTTATACAGTTTTTTTTTAAGTATGGGAAAATACAAAAAGTAACTATTACAAATTTTCTTCATCTTCATCTTGTGTCTTCGTCTTGCTATTCCCTGAATATGAATATTACATGCTTTTTTCTGAATATTGCGTCGTCTTCTTCGGTCCTGGTGTCTTGATGTCATGGTTATTGTTCAAGATGCTTGATAGTCTTCATTGATGATATCTGTAATCTTCATTTTGTAGATCTTCACTATTTGTTTATGTATCTGATGATATTGTCCTTTTATTACTGAAACAATGCTGTCATTGGTATTGTTGTCCTTCCTTTGTGATATTGTCCTTCATTATCAAATATTGTCCTTCATGACACGAATGTATCATGTATTTGCTGAATGTATATGATGTGATTTGATCCCTTTTTTTCAAATTGCTAATAAGTCAATTTCTTCTTCAATCTCAGGAGTATCCGATGCCGTGGAGGATTTTGATGATTGCATATATGGAGCAAAATGCTCCATTATTTGTTCCATTTCCTCCTGATTTTTAGCGGATGCCAATTGAGCCTGCATCCTCTGCTTCATTATTAAGAAATTTTCATCTCCTGGTCTGAGTAATGGTACAGGAGCCTTCATTTTGGCATTCCAAAAGGGGATCTGTTCCATTGCCTTGGAGGGACTGAGACTATTTGGTATATTGAATGCCGTCCACCATTTTATATAGAATTCTCTCTTTATTAGCAGAATCATATTTTGAGTATACTCGGCCCGCCATTGCATAACCCATGGTAGATAGAACTTCATGTGAAATACAAGAAGCTTTGAGAAATATTTTTCTTCATCAGTGGGGTTATAATGCTTTGAGAAAATATCAAATGATGTCTTCACTGTATCTTGCCCGCTGAAATATTCTGCACATGATCCAAAATGTTCCCACCAACTATTGAACCACAACGGGATATGTTTCGTTGTGATCTGTTTTGTGTCAAAATATATTAACCATATGGGAACATCTTGAGTTCTGGATATAAAAAGTATTGAACCATGCCTGCTGGTAATCCCAATAATTGAAATCGGTTGCAAAGAACATTGCCATAGAATATTGTTTGGGGAAACCAATTTTCTCTGTCAAGGACCCATATTCTTTGATCCACTCATCAGGTAAAATAATATATAATATTCTGAAGCTTGAATAAGCAATTTCATTTTGATTTTCTTTTGAAAAACTGTGTTTTATTTCAACAGATTTAGTCATTAGCAATATAGTTTGATAATAATCCGTTGTTTTTGTAGAATCCCATGATTTATAATAAAAAATTTTACCAAAATAATTTTGCAAAGCAATCATAGGATCCTTCTGAAAAAATGAATGTTCTATCGTAGTAATATATTGAAAAAACGATTTTTTTAATGAAATTATTTTTCTGTACTACTTTCTTATAAGTAGGGAAAGTAGTAGTTTGTATATGACTAGTATTAGGAGAAAATATTTTTTGTGAAACAGGTTTTTTCTCTACTACCGTAGATGTCTGTTTTTGAAAAATATTGAGTTGATATGTCTGGAATTCTGCACTTTGAGACAAGTTTTCAAGTATTGATAGGGTATTTGAGGTATTTGGGTTATTTTGGGAAGGAGATATTTCTGACTTTGGACTTATTTGGGTTATAGAGGTAGCTGGTATTGGATGTTGGAGACCGGAAGTTTCTTCTTCCTCGACCTTGTCGGCCCATGTTTTGCGGGATTGTGTAGTAGCCGGAAGTTTCCCTTTATCCTTGGTTTTTCTGGGCATTATGTCTGTTTTTGGAGAAATTCTCGTGTCAGAAAATCTGGGACAGAATTTGTATCTCCTTTAATAAACTCAATATCAAAATCATATATACTTAATAATGCTTGCCATCTGGCAAAAATCTGTTTTGAAGCTAGGTTTTTTACATCTTTTTGCAAAACTTCTTTTGCAGACTTGAAGTCTATACGTAAAAAAAAATTTTGATTTAGCAAATCACTTTGAAATTTCTGAATGCATAACACAATGCTCAAAATTTCTTTCTTAATCGTAGAATATGATTTTTGTGTGTCATTCCAATGACCAGAAGTATACTGAACTATTGACTCCTTTCTATTATATAATTGTTTTAAAATTCCTCCATAGCCTATATCAGAAGCGTCAGTTTCGACTATTTTTGGTAAGTTAGGATCTGCTATGTATAAACAAGGCATTTCTGATACAAGTTCCTTGATTTTCCTAACTACTGTAGTATGTTCTTCAGTCCATTGTGGAGGATGTTTTTTAAGTCTATTATGCAAGGGTTTGGATAGTTTCATTATGTTGGGGATAAAATCAACAACGTAATTTAGTGATCCAAGAAACCTTTGTAATTGATTTTTATCTAATATTTTATCTGGAAATTTGGAAACAAATATTAAAGATCGTTCTATTGGTAAAATTGTTCCTTGCTGTAGATAGTGGCCTAGAAATCTTATTTTTGTTTGGAATAAGGACATTTTTGTTTTTGATAATACAAGCCCATTTTTCTTGACTATGGAGAAAAATGTTTTTATATTTTTAAAGTGTTCTTCTATGGATTTTGAAAATATCAATACGTCATCTATATAGACGATACAGAAATTCGAATAATCCATAAAGATGTTATTCATTATCCTTTGGTATTCTGATGGAGCATTTTTTAGACCAAATGGCATTACTTTCCATTCGTATTGGCCAAATGGAACTGTAAATGCTGTTTTGTATCGGTCTTTCTCCGATATCTGTATTTGCCAGAACAAAGATTTCATATCAAATTTTGAATATATAAATGCAGAATGTAGTTTTGATAGTAGGTCTTTTTTATTTGGTATAGGATATCTTATCCATTTTAAAGCTTTATTTAAAGGTTTATAGTTAATTATCAATCTTGGTGATCCTCTTTCTATTTCAGAGCTTTTATTTACATAAAATGCTGCACAACTCCATGGGGACCTAGACTTTTGGATGAGACCTTTCTGTTCTAATTCATGTATTTCTTTTCTGCAATGTTGCTCTAATTCAGCATTCATTTGAATTGGTCTAGCCTTTGTTGGTACATTTTCTTCCTTAAATTCTGGTGTATATGGTAAATCAATAATATGTTGTTTTCTTGACCAGAATGCATTTGGTAATTCTGAGCAAAGTTCTAATTCAAGTAATTTTTGTAGGTCATGTATTTTATTTTTTATGATTGGATTTTCTAATGATTTTTGTATCTTAGCAGTAGATACTGTATCTTTAAGATTTTGTAAATGAAAATTTTTTACTTTGAATAATCGTACTAATATGTTCATTATGTATTGAACATGCCTTAATTAAATGTAGATTTTTTGTTTTAGGTTTTTCTAAAAATTCAAATTTAAGTCTTTTATTTTGTATTTTGAAAGTAATAAACTTATTATCTACATTGTATGGTGTTATTAGATTCATAAACGGAGTTCCTAAAATAACGCCATGATGAATATCATCAACTACCAAAAATTGTGTTTTGATAGAGGTATTTGAATTTATAACAAATGCTTCAGTTTTATATTTGACTTTAAGTTTAGAATTACTTGCTGCTGAAAGTCTAGTTGTTGTGGGTTCTCTATAGCAACTAGGAACTAGGTCTGTTTTTATGCAATTTAGATCGGCTCCTGTATCAAACAGAGCAATTGTATCTATATCATAAGCATTTGAGAATTTAATTTTTATTCTTATCAGATATTTTCTAGAGGTTATTTCTCTTAGTGCAAATAGAAAATCAGATGGTATATTTGTGAGATTTTCTATTATGTTTGTTTCTTCAATTTTAATATCTGGATTTACTTCTGTATCTGATTCTTCAGTTATCTTTTGTAGAAGAATTTTTATAACTTCTGAGTCTTGTTTTTGTTTTTCTTTGAGTTCTTTTAACTCAATCTTGACTTCTTTTATTTCCTTTTGAAGGTCTGGTATAGATACATTTTGATTTTTTGTTTTCTTATGTTTATGTAATATTTTTGTGAGATCATAATGGCTTGAAGCCACATTTGGTAGTAAATGATGTTTTTGTACATATTTTTCTTTAGAAGTTTTATCTATAACTTTGTCAAGAAGATCTTTTTGTATTATAGGATCCTCTATATATTTGAAAATATCTAAAATTGTTTCTTGATCTTTTGTTAAAACAGATATTATTTTATCAGAAGTTTCGGATTCAGAAGAGGTGTTAATTTCATCAACTTGCAGAGCTTCTTCAGATTCAAATGATGATTGAGATGTATCAGATTCAGATGAATCTATTAGAAGATTAGAAATTTTATTAAGAATTGATTCATCTAGATCTAGTTCTTGTAATTTTGTATTAAACCTACAGTAATTTGCAGTATGCCCCTTTTTATGACATTTGTAACATTCAATATTTTTGAAATCTCTTGTATTGGTATTTTTCTTATAGTTGTTCATTTTCCTATAAGGCTTTTTTGTATAGTTTTTGTTTTTATCTTTATAATAGGTAGGTGTTTGAAATTTTCGAAAATTCCTATTGTATGTATTCTTTCTGTATCTATTTTGATATGGAGATTGCTTATTATATTTTTTAGAACAATTTCCATTACATTCTTTTTATAAAATTGATCAGGGTCATTGTCAAATTGCTTACAAAAAGTACCTAACTCGGACTTGCTTTGTCTTAATTCTTTTTTAAGACTACTTTGTAATTTTATATCTTGGCATATTCTTAAACCTTCCTTTTGTATTATACTTATCAGTTCTCCATAAGTATAGGCTGAATATGGGATTATTTGTTGTCCTGATATATCTCTTATTTTATTTCTAACTTTTTCTCCTAATAAATTAGGGAGGCCTGCAAGGAATTTTTCTTTCCAAAATGGTTGGTTTGAATCTTCCCTAAACATTACTCTAGTTAGGAAAGTGTTTTTAGACCATTGGAAATCACTTAATTTTCTACATTTTAGATTTGATAATAATTCAGCATTTTTATCTTTGATATGTGAAGGATCTCCTATAAAATGTAAAGATATACATAGTATAAGTGTAGCTACTGCATCAGGAATTGTTTCTCCATCATTTGTATATATAGGATTATCTTCTTGATCAATTTTTATTGCATCTAAAATTTCTTGTCTCTGTAATGGAGTCAAATAATGATCCCACCAACCTTTAAGTTGTCCAGAGAATCCGGAAATGAGATGCTCTGCTATTGCTTTATCATCTGTTGTTAGCTGTGTTCTGTATGCATTTGCTGCCATCGTCATTTGTTGTAGAATATTCAGAATTTGATATTCTGACATTCCATCTATTGTCCATGTGTAAATTGAGTTTGAATTAAATCTATATTGTGAGATTGGTTTTATGTGTAAATCAGGAGATGTTTGGATCGGAATTATAGATCTATTCCATTCTATTTTTTGTAGAGAATGTTGTGTTGTTTGTGAATTCTGTTGTTGAAAGTTTTCAAGAGCTTGACTAATATCACTTTCAGAGTCTGTTTTGACTTCTAAGGTATTTATTTTGAAGGTACTTGATATTTCTTTTTCATTAACTATTTTATTCCTAGTCCTATTAGCAATAGACATGGATGTAGTGGGTGTATCAGCTACGACTTCATTTGTAACGGAATTACTATTGTCTAGACTCTTTTCTATCCTAGAGAGATGTTCTTTCAGATTTTGTTTAAAGTCTTTATTATTAAATACAGTGTTGACGCTACTCGAGGATATTTGGTAGGGTTTAAATATAGGTTGTTTGAATTTGTGTGATGGTTGATCACTAGATGTGTGTATAGATTGTTTTTCATAATGTTGTGCTATTTTGTCTAACTGTTTTCCTATTGTATTTAGGTGTGTGTTAGTGTAATTATTTTGTAAGATAATATTCTTTGTGTTTATGAGAGTGTCTTCACCTATATTTTTGTAAGGAATTGCTTCTATAGTAGTTCCTGAAAAATCAACTTTTATCCCTAAAAGAGGTGGATGATTTGAAACCATTTTCTTCTGTGTTGTAAGTGTTGTCCATGTTTTTGTTAATTCTGTTAGTGGAGTTATTTGTTTGAAAGGAAAAGTGATATTATTTTGTGAAGCATATATTTGGAACCAGTCGAAAAAGAATATATTAATTTTATTACTATTAATAAATTCATAATACTGTTCTTGAATTTGTTTTCTACTATCCTTATAATGTCTGAAGAACCATTCTCTTTTATCTATATTTTCATCATTATAAAATTCATTATGTAGAAAATTTTTGTTAACCACAAATTCTTTTTCTATGACATTTAATTCGTTTACAATATTCTCAGTTATTGCAGATTGGGTAGGACTATTTGGTGAGCTGTATTCTGGTCTAGAATAAACTGGTTTTGGGATCTCCGTAGTATAATTTGCATTTCTAAAGTAAGAATTTGTATTATCAATATCTGATGTTGAAAAACGAGGTTTTTGATATGGAGTGTTTATCACAGATGGTATCTGTGAAAATCTTACAAGATTTATTGTACTAGAACTAGTAGAAAATCTTCCATGATTTATCGTACTAGAAGTGGAGGCTTCATCAGTTGTATCGCTATCTCTAGTTGAGAAACTTCTAGCAAAGCTTAGTTTTACAGATCCATCACTTAATTGTTTTATTTTTGTTAATTCTGTATTTGGTTGATGTTTTTCTTGATTTATGGCTTTTATTGCTCCTTCAAGAATCCATTCTTGTGGAAGATTTACATCATTCCATTTTATAGATCTGGAAATTATGGCATTAGATCTTGATAAATCTGTATGTAATATCATTGTTTCTCCTTTTTTCAAGGAGTTTTTTTGGTTTAGGACCAACAAACATGGAACTCATTACTTTATAATGAATACGATATATTAAGGCCAAAAGAATTGATCCTGGTAACATATCATATCCATGTGTTTTAATTTGTAAAACCAAAGTTTTTAATATTTGTGTATCTTTTAAGGAGCATGAAAAATTTGGATAACAATCAAATGAGATTGGTCCTGTACAAAGACTGGACTCAACCGAACTCAGAAGAGATTGTTCAAAGTTATTATGACGAATATCCCTAAGAACAATTAAGATTGATGTATCTAAACCTTCTCTAGTTAAAGGTTTGATTCCTACCTGTATTAGTCCTACATGGAGATATTGGAAACCTTTCTTCCTATGTTTTTCAAGAGATTTATAAGAAAGTAATTGTATTGTTTCAAAGGGTTTTGAAAGAGGGATGTCTCTTTCTTCTGTTTTGATTATATATTCTGATTTTAACATATTGAAGAGAGAAGACTCATATATTTCAGATTTTCTAATCTTTGGAATGATCCAGTTATTTACAGCTTTATCAAAATTCTCTATTATGACCTCTTCAATATTAACGATCTTATTCGCATCTGTATTTGATGTAGAGCTAAATGAAGCAGATCTATTTAATATTTCTTCCATTCTTAAACTTTCTTTCAGATCTTGTTTATATTCTGGCTACCAACACCTTGACGCATACAGGATTTATTGCTCGTTGAAGAGACTGATTACCCAGCGTGTACAAGGCAAACACTCACCAGATTATAAACGAATATCTGAAATCTGTATAAGAATAACAACAAATATTGATAGATCTACTCACATGTGGCTCTGATACCAAGATACCAACACGAATAGAGAAAGATATACTAAAAAGAAGCAGAATAGAAAGATGCAGATGCAAGTGCATAAATAAACACAAAAATAGATAGATAAGATAAACAAAAGAAGATTAACACAAGATAAGAACAAAATATTAAAAGGGGAGAAGGGAATAGGATATGCTTCACAAAATAATATCACTTTTCCTTTAAACAGCATTTACAGTTCCATTTGGCCAATACGAATGGAAAGTAATGCCATTTGGTCTAAAAAATGCTCCATCAGAATACCAAAGGATAATGAATAACATCTTTATGGATTATTCGAATTTCTGTATCGTCTATATAGATGACGTATTGATATTTTCAAAATCCATAGAAGAACACTTTAAAAATATAAAAACATTTTTCTCCATAGTCAAGAAAAATGGGCTTGTATTATCAAAAACAAAAATGTCCTTATTCCAAACAAAAATAAGATTTCTAGGCCACTATCTACAGCAAGGAACAATTTTACCAATAGAACGATCTTTAATATTTGCTTCCAAATTTCCAGATAAAATATTAGATAAAAATCAATTACAAAGGTTTCTTGGATCACTAAATTACGTTGTTGATTTTATCCCCAACATAATGAAACTATCCAAACCCTTGCATAATAGACTTAAAAAACATCCTCCACAATGGACTGAAGAACATACTACAGTAGTTAGGAAAATCAAGGAACTTGTATCAGAAATACCTTGTTTATACATAGCAGATCCTAACTTACCAAAAATAGTCGAAACTGACGCGTCTGATATAGGCTATGGAGGAATTTTAAAACAATTATATAATTGAAAGGAGTCAATAGTTCAGTATACTTCTGGTCATTGGAATGACACACAAAAATCATATTCTACGATTAAGAAAGAAATTTTGAGCATTGTGTTATGCATTCAGAAATTTCAAAGTGATTTGCTAAATCAAAAATTTCTTTTACGTATAGACTGCAAGTCTGCAAAAGAAGTTTT
>AP025047.1:7372643-7386651 GCA_036186865.1 Eustoma russellianum | reverse complement strand
AGTTTATTAAAGGAGATACAAATTCTGTCCCAGATTTTCTGACACGAGAATTTCTCCAAAAACAGACATGATGCCCAGAAAAACCAAGGATAAAGGGAAACTTCCGGCTACTACACAATCCCGCAAAACATGGGCCGACAAGGTCGAGGAAGAAGAAACTTCTTACATATATACATGTATGTATATATGTGTGTGTATAGAAGAGTTAAAGTTAAGTTTTCTATAAGATTTTCTATTTTGATCTTTATGGGCAGCTAATAACAAGAAACGAGAGTCATCGATCATTGTTTATTTTATGTGCATAAATATCTTATGCAGCGACTCTATGCTCTTTTTATTATCTGGATATTTACTGGGTGGCAATTCGTAATTTTATTACCAAACACTTTAATGCTTATAAGTCATCTCATCCAAAATCAACTTTTTTTAAACTGCTTATAGGCTTAAAAAAAGGTACTTGTAAGCAGTCATTTTTTTAAGCTAAGCCGAGTGCCTTTTGAATGTAATTATAATCGGCTTTAATCGTTTGATCCTGATTATTCTTACTCGAGCCTGTTCACATTAAGATGTAATCTGTTGCGACATTTTCCTACTGTCGTACGGGTTTCCATCAATCTTGGTTGATTCCATTTAGTAATGCATCAACATTATCCTATTATTTTAGAGGTTTCCGCCTATGACAGAATTGATGGGTCGGATGTATGCAACCATATTCATGTGGTAAAAACACACAGAGGTTGTTTCCCGATTATCCATAATGAAAATTGCGTCAAGCTATGTCGATCAACTGCTACTTCACAATATAAAAAACGTAGCAAATTTATTAAGTCATTTTACTTTATTTCGTCGTATTCGAAAATTAAAGAAAAATGTGTCTTTGGTTCCATTAGAAATGTAAATGATTACACTTCGTAATGAATATGATAAAGTAAACTTATAATAATTCTAGCGTGGAGGTGGATACAGTGAAAAAGTTCATTAGGGTTTCAACATTTTATGTGCGATTTATAAGTAAACGATTTTATATGATTTCTGGCACACTAAAAATATATAAGATTCCATGAAGTTTCCGATTTTTTAAAAAAGATGTTAACAAGTTAAAATGTTACCCGTAAAGCACCACCATTGATATTCTTAATTTCATGTGACGTACTACATCATTTCTCTACATAACTAATTATTATCCGGATGAATCAAGGGCTCAAATTCAAATAGTATAACTATTAGCATGAATACTTAAGAATACATGATATTTTTTAGAGGAAAAAATTGATAAAGGAATACTTGGTAATTTCATATATTCAGCCATTTAAGATGTCACCTACTTTCAACCGTGAACTAGAGCTAATAATTAGAGATCTTCTACCGTCGAAGTACACCGCTTCCCCAGCCCGCAAGCTAGCCGATTATCTTAGCTGCCAGGTTGTCTCTTGTCTGCTCATGGATTCAGCAGGAGTTCGAAAGGTTGCCCTATTCGGGAATCTCCGGATCTATTCTTATTTTCAACTCCCCGAAGCATTTCGTCGATTACTACGCCTTCCTCGCCTCTGATGGCTCGCTTAAATCCTTTCTGAGTGACTGGCTTTAGGGCTATATGATGGATTTCCAAGCGTAGGAGTCGTCACTTCGAGCCTCCACGTCTGGGGGAACTCCCTTAGTAGAAGTTTTTAGCTCTTCCAATTTGACAAGAGTTCAATTTCCTTTAATCACTATCTCCCTGAATCCATGTCCTAGGTGTATCAAAAAACATTCTTTTCGCTAAGCGTATATAATAAAATAGAGTGAAAGGGTCCACCCCAAAACCGGGGATATCTAAACTATTGGATTCACATCAGAGAATTTACTGCTTGACCCGTATCCGAGAGTCACTTCTCTTAAGACAGGCCTTGGATAGCGAAGACCCGAACCTTACCTTGCTCCACGTGGATGAGGTGGATGGTTCGGGGGTGGAATCTCCTTCCTTGATAAGCAGTGAAGATGCTTACGCTAACTGCCAGAGCTTTCAGATTCGCCTGCCTCCGTCTAGGGCTGTAAATGAACCAAGCCGTTCGGTTGTTCGGCTCGTTTGGTTCGAGCTCGAGCTTGAGCTCGGCTCGGATAAAAGGTTAATGAACAGAGCTTGAACACCCTTTTTTGTTCGAGCTCGGTAAGTGGCACCGTTCGTTTAAGGTGTTTGGCTCGTTAATGTTGTTCGTTGAGTTAAACGAACCAAGCTTGAATAAGTAAATATGTTCGTTTAAATAAACAAACAGGCTCGGCTCGTTCGCTAAGTTAAATGAACAGAGCTTGAACAACGCAATGCTCGGCTCGTTCGGCTCCGTCCCAGCAGGTAACACCATTTTCCCGATAGAATCGTTACTTATGAGGATCTTGACGAAAAAAGCAATAGCCGAGGCTAGAAAGCCGGAGCAGCCCAACGTACATAATGCAAAGGAGAGGGCTCGACCCCCCACAGAGAACCCAACCTTTGACAGCAAGGCAAAAAAAAGGTCAATCGAACACAACAAAGAAAATAAGAGAGACCGACTAAGAGAATAATAATGAGGAATGAGTATAGAAAGTGGCGATTTCGACTTGATAATAGATTTCTCATGGTATTAGGAATATAAAGTAGGAGTAATTTAAAGAAATTTATGCTTTCTACCTAATCTTATATTTATCAATAATCATCAAGCAAAAGAAAAGGAAAGAATTTACATAATCAATTTGGGAATGTTAAACTTGTATGGTAAATGATTTGGTCTTTCCTCTAAACCTTGCGCAAACACGGAAGCATCGTGTATCGAAAACGCTAGTTAATAATATATCTTGTATATTTACAAAACGCTGCACCACTATATATATATAATAATGCTTTACACCTCATATACCCATTGGAAGCAAGTGAAAATCATAAACTTGCCAATCATAAATATCTTGTTTGAAAATGCAGGTACAATAATAGGTAGCAGACCTATTTTATTAAACAAATCATCTACCTAAATCCTTGAGAAGAAAAACAAAAGTTCTTCGAAACTATCCCTTGGTCTTAGTTATCAACGCTTGTGTATAAATTCCTTATTTATCTCCAAAAGACAAGACAAGAAGCATTTTTCAAGAAATAATGGCGGAAATTACATCGTATTTTATTATTATATTATAATTGAAAATTGAAAACAACCCTAGGCGTAGTTATTTCCACCTTTCTTTTTTACGCCCACATCTGAGATGCCAATGAACAAAACCTTATCTTTGACTTTCTTCAATTTCTCTATTAAGTCCATTAATCATCAGATGTTTTCTTAATATTAGTTAAATATCATCGAATGATCCAATATCTATGCTAATGTGTTGCCAAGTCATTTTCTTCTTCCAACCCCAAGCTTCCCCCACCCAGCCTCCGCCCCCTCTCCTCCCCTCCTCATGGTTTATGTATTCAGGTGCTGCAGATGGAAAATATGATGTTAAGAACTTCATAGTTAAGACACGTTAATGTTAGTTAACAAATGAACCTATTGCATTTGACAAACTATACAGTCAAAAAAGAGTAAGAAAATGAACTATTTTAACAGTTAATCACATATAAAAAAGTGAAGAGTGAATGACATCGCACGTCTTACCATCACTCTTTATAGAATGATATAGAAGAGAATAACTTACCACATGCATAACTTACATACATGTCGGAATGAAATAATATGAAATTCATTCAAGTTAAAATTTACAAGATATTTCTTTTATAGAAGTTTACATTGCCTTTAACGGTTTTATTTTCTATCATACAGTAATTTTTGAGCTTCTACGACAACCTGACTTGACTATTGACGGCTATAAAGGTAACGACTAGTTACCTTCTCTATTCGGACATATGTACAGTTAAGATCCTAAGGTACCATATTTACATATGACTAAGTGTTGCATCTTTGCTGCCAACTAGTTGTGACTTCACCCCATCACCTCGATTCTGCACAACTTTATTCTTGCTCATCTTTACTGCTCTTCTTCACCTCGGCTATTAATAGTTCTGCGCTCCTCTTCACCTTGGCTCTTCCTTTCTTTGTCTTGATCACCTTAGCACGGTAATATTACCTCATGAGACACAACTTCACATTGGCCACTTGTTTTTCTTACTTCTCCAGCACAATCAGCTCAGCACACCACAGCTGAGCTCGACACACCTTGGTTAGGCTGATATTTCTATGCTCTATCTCAAGCTTAGTTGTATATATTTATAAAACCAAGATTGGACAATAAGTACTGAAAAAATTTGTCGAAACGGGCTTCATGAAGAGGTCAGCAACTTGATCTTTGGAGGAGATACGTTCTAGGCTGATCTCATTCCCTTCCATTTTTTCTCTGATGAAATGTATGTCGACTTAAACATGTTTTGACTTGTCGTGCTGAACTAGGGTCTCGGCCATACTTATAGTTGATACACTATCACAGAATACTTTGATGGGTAATAGTGTTTTTACACCGAGATTTTCAAGTACACTTCTGATCCAGATGCCTCCGCATATGCCTAATACAAGTGCCCTTAAATCTGATTGTGCCCTACTGTTTGATACAACTGGTTGCTTTTTGCTCCACCAAGTAACTAGATTTGCCCACGAAAAGATTCCATAACCAGTTGTTAATCTTATATCAACCTTAAATTCAATTCAGTCAGCATGTGTGAATACTCTAATACTTCGGTTTGTATTCTTCTAGAAACATAAACCTTGTCCTGGTGCATTCTTAAGGTACCTGAGGATCCTCAAAGCAGCTTGGAGATGTTCATTAGTAGGACTGTGCATAAATTGAGATACAAAGCTCAAAACATAATTGATGCCAGGCTTAGTATGTAATAGATATATCAATTTACCAACTAGTTTCTGATAACTAAGTTTATTAGTAGGTGTAGTGTCCCATTAATCTCTAGGCTTATGTCCATATTCTACAGGCGGTGTTTTCTAGTCTACATCCGAGCATTCCAGTTTCTTTTAGAAGATCCAAGATGTATTTCTTTAAGATATATACATTCCTTCTTTGTTCTTATCAATTTCCGTTCTTAAGAAATACCTTAGCTTTCCTAGATCATTCATTTCAAATTGTTTGGATAGTTGTGTCTTAATACTTTCTATCCCATGATTACGATGGATTTGGTAAACTTAATGTCCTTCACAGTTTTAGTGAATGTTTTAAACTAAGCTCTTGTTGATTTTTAGTCCACATAGAGATTTCTTTAGCATACAGACCCTGTTTTGATTGGTTATATCACTGAATCTTGGTGGTGTACTCATGTAAACCTTTTCTACTAAATCTTTATTCAGGAATGCATTTTTAACATCTAACTAATATTATTCCCAGTCGAGGTTAACTCCTATAGAGAAAATAATTCTAATGGTATTAAGTTTGGCAACTAGGACAAAAGTTTCTAAATAATCAACGCCACATGGTTGGATGAATCCTTTTGCTAACAATCTTGCTTTTCACAGTTCCATCGTTGTTGTATTTAATTATGAATACCCATCTACATCCAACAGGTTTAATAGTTGCTGAGCCGCGTATTAACTTAATTCTTCTCTAAGGCATTTATTTCTTCATGTACATCATTCTTTCATTGAGGTCGGCTTTGTTACACCCCATAATTTTGAAAAGAAATAAATAAATAAAATAATTATTAATTATTATAATTTTTGGTTAGGTTGGATAAAAGAAAAAAATAAAAATCAAATCCATAGCAAAATCACCAAAACCCTACCCTAATCCCACTATTTGGTCGCCCCCCCCCCCCCAATAGGAAAAAAGAAGTTTATGTGCTAAGGGAAGAGAGAAGAAAGATAGCTTTCATTTAAAGCCAATCCCAGGATTGTTCGATTGTGTAGTCTAGTATGCGTACAGGTAAGGATCCTCCCTGTATTCATTATGTCATTGTAAAAATTTTAGTTTTATTTTTGTATAAACTTGAGGATCATGTATATGTATAAGTGGTTGCATAGAGAGTATTCATATAGTTATGTGTGCCATGTGTTTGTGTGTGTATGTATATAAAGATACAAAAATTTTGTATTTTATGTCTATGAAAACCAAAAATATATTTATGTTATATATATGTATTCTTGTCGTGTATATATATGTGTAAGGACCATGTGTAATCTTCTCATATATAAGTGTGCAATTTATACCATTTTGTATATATGCATGTGTTAATTTTGTGTGAACTCTATATGAATATATGTATGAATGTGGTAGAGGTATGATTTCTTGTAGTGGGTGAGAATTATGATTTTGTATGAACTAAGGATTAAATAAGGTTGAAAATTAGATTGGGGGTGGTGTTTGGTGTTGGAAGGGTGGCGCGTGAGCCGATGAAGGGGTGGCATGCGGTGATGGTGTGCGTGTGTAGGTGTGCTGTGTGCGAATTGTGTGTTTGGCGTGTGTGTGTGTGTGGGTGGGTGGAGTGTGTGTGTTGGTGTGGGCCGAGGGGTTGAGGGAGTGGGGGAGTGAGGGCTTTGGTGTGAGCTTTGGTGTGGGCTTGGTGAGGGAGAAGGGGCCGAGTTCTGAGGCTTGGCAGGGTTTCGGGAGAGGGGAACCGGGTCAAGGGGAGAGCGGGTTTGGGTTGGGGAATGGGGAGTGGGTTGTTGATCTGAGGGAGGCTTGGTAAGGGGATTAAAGATGTGCACGAGGGATGTACGTGTGTGTATGTACTTGTATATGTACATGTATGGGCGCGGACATATATATGTATGTGGATGCAGGAGAGTTGGGGGCATTCTTAGTATTTGGATTATTTTGACTTATGTATTGTGCATTTTGTTAAATTCACCCTTACAAAGTGAAATATATCGTTAAGCATGATTGATCCCAAACAAACGGGGTTTCCGAGCATATTAACTTTAGATAGGATGCTCATGCATATTGACCGCCAATTAGGGCATTCAGACATATTGACTATTTTGATAGGGCGCCTGGACATATTAACTATTCTAGGTGATCAATCCGTAGGTCTTACGGTATAAGTCACTTGTAAGGAAAATGATATAGCCATTGCGTTGAACTTTGTTTTGGAACTTTAGGCCGATTTGGAATCTGATTTAAACTTTGGACTTTGACTTTGACCTTGGACTTTTGAACTTTGCATTGCATCGGTTTTAGAACTTTGCATCATTTTGACTTTGACTGACATTTGATTGGTTATTTCAGTGGATGTTGTGTACATTTGACTTTGTTGACTTTGGTACTTGTTTGATTGTAAAGAGTAGTATAGTCAACTTATTTGCGAATGGAAAACTCGATACTTTCATAAAAGGTTTAATTATGTTCTCAACTTGTTTTCCTGTATATGATCCTATAGTGGGTACAGGCAGGCTACTTATTGGGTGATATTTTGTCTCTCATACTATATTTACCAATATTTTACAGAGAAACAGGGGTATGATCTCGTGTTCGTTGACGATGAGGCATAGTGGGGATACTGATGAGTTAGAAGACCTTGTCTGAGGATTCATTTATGGGATTTTTGATAGATTTATTATGGAAATTTGGGATTTGATTTATGAGATTGGAGATACCTTGTTCGTTTACGACTTGTATTTTCTGGATTTAGATGTTCCTAGACTTGTATGACTTATGTTCTAAGGATTATTTCAATTGTTTTAGTTTTATGACGATTCCGCTATGTCAGTATACGTCACTTTAATATTGTGTACGCAATTTATTTTTGACGGCTTGTATTTCTCTTAGCAGAATACGGCGGGTGAACCGTTTCAAGTGCTAAGGCTAGAGACGGGACGCTACAAGCTTAGAGCTTCTTGTATATTTTTGGGTATGACTTTGTTGTCAAGTGAACATATAAATGTCTTCAAGTTAGGATTCAACCTGTTATACGATACGAAGTCTTCTATAGGGTATTTAGTATAGAAAGGATTTATAATGTATTCTATTGTTCATTTCCTTAAAGCTATTGGTCTATCATCTTTCTGGCGGTCCTATTTCATAACCAGTCTGAGTTTTCTCTAATGAACCTACTTCTCCCGATATGGGTTGTGTGTTATTGTTAGTGTGCTCAGGTGTACTAGGTGGTCCATCCCTTCAAAAGGTTTCCTGATTATCAGAGGTCATAGGACTATTAGTTCTGAGATGAGAATTTATCGTGCTGGCCTGCGGTATCAAGTTGCCAAGCTGCGGTGTTGAGCTCGGCTGAGTTGTTGAGCTTGGTTGAACTTGCGGCATTGAGCTCGAGTGATTTCACCTACAATATTTATTATAGTCCAATATTGAGTATGCTTTAGATCTTACTATTTTAGCTAAATTATTGTAGAAGGCATGTTGTTCGTCAAATGTAACAAGTGTGATAAACATTTTCCTATTACTTGGGGTCATTTTCCTATTACTTGGGGAATAACACTTATAACCTTTTTGTGGTCGAGAGTATCTAAGGAAAATATGCTTAATTGATCTAGGATCTAATTTTTCCCCTAGGCTAGGCTAGATGTGTACATATGCTACACATCAACAGTCTTAATGGTAATTTTGAAAGCAGTTTAGTGTATGGAAAGTACTGAGAAGAATTTCTCTTGAAGTTTTAAATGATAAAGGTGTAGATGGCATTCTATTTATTAAGTATGTGGCTGTTAGAAGATGGTATGTTGATTTTCTGTAGAATGGCGGTGTAAATTACATTGAATGCTTAAGTAATTTACGTTGGCTTTGTCACTTACCTCGGATGGCAAAGTAAGTTACGTTGGCAGTGCTTATGAGACCATCATGTGCTCTTCTGATTACTTGGATGTATCCTACATTGTGTTTGAAAGCAAATTACATTGAGGATGTAAGTTACTTGGGGAAACTTCCTCCATAACAACTTACAATCACAGCTCAAGTTCTCTTTCATGTGTTAAACATGTGAGACTTCTCCATTCGTTGTTACATTAATCATGCAAAGCAAAAGACGGCCAAACTAGTTCAAAGCCATATTTCACCAATTAAACATAGCCAAAATGTAATAATTGTGTAGATATATCAAAGTATAATTTGATCATATCAGTTTATACAATAACTTATAAATTTATGATATATAAAATGTTTTCAATATGATACTCGTTTTGATCTTCATAACGAACTCTTCAATATAATATACGATTATTAAAAATAATATTATTATTTTGTACAAAAATTAATCTTTTATATGGTGAAAAAATATGAAAGAGAAAATATTGTGTTAAAAGTTATATTTGACAACGATTTAACCCCAGCTCCCTCAAAGACATGTCGGCATTGAGCTTCCCATATCTGCCACCGAAGCCGTCCTCGCCTTCCTTCTCATACACCGATAGTAGCAGCTCCTGCATACTCTCTCTCCCCCCCCCCCCCCCCCGCACAACCACTTATGTGCTGCATGAGAGCGTATTAACACATAGCGGTGGTACTGCTCTCCAGGAAGCAACGGCGAACAACCTCAACGTCCTCTCCACACCATGCACAAGTAGGATCACCCAAACCACGAGTTCGAGTCCGTGTGGAGACAATCCTTGTTGAAATATTACAAGGGTTGTCTCTGGACTGGCTGAGTCTCGTGTGTCCTCTCCCTTTGCAGGGCTGCCGGTGGAGCACATCCTCGATTTACATCCCACCTGGGTAAGAGGCCTCTGGTACAGGTGGGGGAGAACCCAATCCCTCATCAAAGGATCACCCAAACCACAACGAGCCAAGTTCTGAGCAAGTGGCAAACAATCATGAATCACTTTTCAAAGGAAGTGTTGGATGCGTGCTTGAATCGGCTTGGACCAGACAATTCGCCAAAAATGATATCTTGATTGATAGTGACTTAAACTATAGTATTCGGTCCAACAGATTAAAAGATTGTTAGTCTACTTTGTAGTATGTACTAGGTTGTGTGTTAAAAGCTTCACAGTTCATGGAGGCAGAGGATTAAGGTTAAGGAGGGGTAGATATGATATATGGCATCTTAGAGCATACTTAGATGATTAGATAGTATTTGCACTTTAGTTTGACTTCGCATATTTTGTTTTGGTCTTATTCTTTCAACTATTTGTACATGTGCACTATTATGATTATGTTAATTGATGAAGCCGGATCTTCACCAAGGGTCTAGATGACCTCGATTCAGCTCCGTCAGTTGACGTAAAGACTTTGTCAACTGGGATTGAAAATGCGTAGCTGGAATAGCGCCAAATATCCTGCACAAAGTAGCACAGGTCAGAGGTCCCGGGGGGTTGGCCCCGGAAAAAATCCTCCGACGCTCAAGTCAGTTTGGGTCATATCTCACTGAGATTATAATGTAAAGGGCGAGTTAGGAATTTCTCACTGTATTTGCCGAAGAGCAGGGTGTATGTATGTGTTGTAAAGTCTGATCCCCCTTTGAACTCCCAAGTTGTACTGGCTTTATAGATCTTTTCCCGCCTTTAACCTTTGAAAATGGACTGTGGACAAGATGCTTTCCTGGGGCAGAAAACCTAGGCCGTTGTAGGTCTGCTGATGTGATCAATAGTCTGACTGATGTGACTAATAGGCCGGCCTGGTTGATATAACTAGCGGACCGGCTGTTATGAACTTGGCGTGTTCAGGAAGATTATTCAGTTGTAGTCATTATATTTGAATTGCACCTCTGTTTGAGGGTCCCACGAAGCAATATCTTACAAGGTTAATTTGCTGTGGTACACAGCGGAACCTTGCCGAAGTGTGTGACTTGCTGTGGTACACAGCTGAACCTTGCCGAGGTGCGAGACTTGGCCTTATCTCGTGGTAGTGGTCTGAAGTGCGGTATCTGGATATAAGACGACGTTGATGATGAGATGCATACCTTAGCATATTCTTTATAAGGACGCCATAACGCCCTCCTTCTAGCGCCAAATGATGAAGCCGGATCTTCACTAAGGGTCTAGATGACCTCGATTCAGCTCCGTCAGTTGACGTAAAGACTTTGTCAATTGGGATTGAAAATGCGTAGCTGGAATAGCGCCAAATATCCTGTACAAAGTAGCACAGGTCAGAGGTCCCGGGGGGTTGGTCCCGGGAAAAACCCTCCGACGCTCAAGTCAGTTTGGGCCATATCTCACTAAGATTATAATGTAAAGGGTGAGTTAGGAATTTCTCACTGTATTTGCCGAAGAGCAGGGTGTATGTATGTGTTGTAAAGTCTGATCCCCTGATAGCATAAGGCCGGGCCAGGGGATTCCGGATGACGACAAGAAGAAACAAACTGTTATTCGATGGAATCAAGGTTCACGTTCATTAGATTAACCTTATATGCTCAGAAATCCGTGTCCCCCCTCATCGAAATCCGAATCTGTGTCACCCAGAGAACCCTGGTGACACCCGGGTTTACAACTCTCCTCTGGAGGGGGTTTACCAAAGTCTAGCCTATTGTGAAGCCTAGACCTGGGATTATAGAAACGTTGCAGGTGACCCAGCTCAATAAGACGTCCAATCTCTTGCCCGAGCTGTATACAATCTTCCGTATCATGACCAATATCATGATGATAGAAGCAGTACAGTTGATGGTTTCTTTTCCAGATTGGTCCAGCGAGGGGCTGGGGTTCTTTTGCCAGAGATTTTTTCCTTATATAGGAAAAGATATGAGCTTTAGAAGCCAGCAGAGAATTCCTTTCCTTTCCTCGGCCTCCTAACTGAATCTTGACAGAACACCTATCATGCAACGGTGCCTTACCTTTATTGTTAACTTTTTTTGCCATGTTTAAATGGCAAGGAGGCTTCCTGGGTATACTTTAAGCTCTGGTGGCTAGACTTTTGTTTTGGCCGTCTCGCCTCGGCCATAAACTCGGCCCGACGCCTGGGGGAATAACCAGGCCGAGTGGGAGAACACTCCAGATGTTCCAGTGGGTGAGAATTACCGGAACGGGATCCACTGGATTTTGCTGTAGAGGCCTTCCCCTTTATTTCCCTCACTACTGCTTGGAAGACCTCTGGGTTTTGAGCCACATAGCGAATAGCTCGCTTGTGCTCTTCATATGTAAAAGCTATGGGAGTTGAAGATTCTCCCGGCTCCATAGAGCATTGATCAGTTTGTTGTTGAGAGGATTTTTGACTCCTCCTAGATGTCATGGGTTGTTTGGTCCCTTGACTATCTCTATTACTCATCTTTCTCTTGATAGCTTCCTAAGATGATTAGAAAGGTTTCTGAATAATCGTTGGAAAAAAATTTTGAGTAGCTGTTTTCTGGGTTAAGGGACTTAGGGGCCCTCCTTTTAGCGTCAAATGATGAAGCCGGATCTTCACCAAGGGTCTAGATGACCTCGATTCAGCTCCGTCAGTTGACGTAAAGACTTTTTCAACTGGGATTGAAAATGCGTAGCTGGAATAGCGCCAAATATCCTGCACAAAGTAGCACAGGTCAGAGGTCCCGGGGGGTTGGCCCCGGGAAAAACCCTCCGACGCTCAAGTCAGTTTGGGCCTATCTCACTGATATTATAATGTAAAGGGTGAGTTAGGAATTTCTCACTATATTTGCCGAAGAGCAGGGTGTATGTATGTGTTGTAAAGTCTGATCCCCCTTTGAACTCCCAAGTTGTCCTGGCTTTATAGATCTTTTTCCGCCTTTAACCTTTGAAAATGGACTGTGGACAAGATGCTTTCCTGGGGCAGAAAACCTAGGCCGTTGTAGGTCTGTTGATGTGATCAATAGTCTGACTGATGTGACTAATAGGCCGGCCTGGTTGATATAACTAGCGGACCGGCTGTTATGACCTTGACGTGTTCAGGAAGATTATTCAGCTGTAGTCATTATATTTGAATTGCACCTCTGTTTGAGGGTCCCACGAAGCAATATCTTACAAGGTTAATTTGCTGTGGTACACAGCGGAACCTTGCCGAAGTGTGTGACTTGCTGTGGTACACAGCTGAACCTTGCCGAAGTGCGAGACTTGGCCTTATCTCGTGGTAGTGGTCTGAAGTGCGGTATCTGGATATAAGACGACGTTGATGATGAGATGCATACCTTAGCATATTCTTTATAAGGACGCCATAACGCCCTACTTCAGCGCCATTTGGGCTGAACAACTGTACTTAGGTGCTGAACTGCTGAATTGCGGTACTTGGAACGTTTGAGCCACTGAAGTTAAGTTGACTGTTGTGGACCAATCGGATGGTTCAATTATGGTTTACCATTAATAGCGGAAGACTTTTGTACATGTTTAAGTTGACTTTGCACTTGTTTGTTTATGTTCTGTCATTGTTTTATATTATATGTACTTATACACGTTAGAAGTATTTTAATAGCGACATCATCCTGTTTGTATTTCCTGAATTACCTCACTAACACATTAGCACATCATAACCGTAGTATTGAGCCGTTTATGCAGATACATATAGAGACGGGGGTCTCACTGGAAGCAAAATCTCTATCCCTTGTGATAGAAGTATTGTTTGCCTGCCATTTATCCTCCGCAGACCCTAACGACAGCTTGTGATGTCGTTGGAAAATACTGGGTTCGATTGATTGATTGAATCTAGGATACCGTTCCTTATATACATTCTCTGCGAAATTATTTAAAACTGCGACGATGAGAATTTCGAAATGAGGGTATGAACTTCTTTCAACTGCAAAATTCGCCATAGTGCCTCACGAATCCACAGATCGTGACTAGGACTTGGTTGATAATCAGCCGCTCCCAATCTAAGGCAAGTTGGTAGCCCTCTTGACTGTGTAGCAACCCTTGGCGCGAAAATGCCAGATGATTTTATCCTCTCTATTCTAATAACTTTCTCAGCCTTAAAGTGCAAGAATATGTATAGATAACCAACCTACTTATATGTAAACCGATACTTAAATTTTTGCTTTACATTTTCAATTTTCTTGATTACTTTATTATTAAATCAGAGGTAGCAAATGAATTTACCATGAAAACCGATTACAGATATATAAGATGAAGATGTGAACTACAAAGTTAAATTATTAATTTATCTATACATACAGACAGACAAACATACGTTCTTATATGTGACATTTATTTGGAAAGTATTCAATATGATGTTTTAGAATGAAGATCCACAACAAAATGTGGTGGTA
>AP025047.1:7340143-7367643 GCA_036186865.1 Eustoma russellianum | reverse complement strand
CTTTTTTTACCTAGCTACTTTCTGTAGAAACTTCAGCAATGTTTGCCTTTTGACAGTGTCTGCCAGTGACCATTGACGTGGGCACGAACAATAAAGAGCTACTGGAGGACGAGTTTTACATTGGGCTTAGACGGAGGAGAGCAACTGGGCAGGTTCGTTGCTTGATTAAGTCAGCACAGGCTCTAGAATAATCAGTTCACTATTTTTGCAATGATGAGTCATATTGGCTTCCGAATTCAGGAATATGCTGAACTTCTACACGAATTTATGTCTGCTGTCAAGCAAATGTACGGAGAGAAAGTCCTCATTCAGGTCAGTTAACCGTTATCTCGAAATTTTAGGAGGCATGATGCATCAGCTGTCTGTCATTAACCTGCAGCTACAGAATATTATCAATCAGGCTTCTATTCTTATTGGTATCATTTTTCTCTCTTCCTGCAGTTTGAAGATTTTGCCAATCATAATGCTTTTGAGCTCCTAGCTAAATATGGACCTACTCACCTTGTCTTTAATGATGATATACAGGTTATTCCCAACGCTTACTACTCCTTTTTCCTTCATATTATATACTTTCTGTTTTGTCTTGCATCTTAGTTTGCTTTAAGCAAGATTGGCGCATCCTTACATGATGTAATTTCTTATTTCAGGGGACAGCGTCTGTAGTTCTTGCAGGCCTTATGGCTTCACTGAAGGTAGTGGGTGGAACCTTGGCCGAACATAAATTCCTATTTCTTGGAGCCGGGGAGGTACATATTTGTATTTCTCTCTGAATATTACATTTCTAGGTTGCAGCTTTAAACCATGTAATGGTTGAGAGTTAAAGAAATTCAAGTTATGCATGCATTTATAATAATAATGATGATGATATTGCCGTTCTTGTCTTTGCATACTTGTTTTTTCCTTTTTTTTTTCTCTCTTGCCAACTGAATAGGCGTGTTTGATTTTTTGTGGTCAATAATGCAGGCAGGCACTGGTATCGCTGAACTTATAGCTCTTGAGATTTCAAAGCAGGTACAGCATTTAAGTTTATTTACTTTGGTAGATTATCTAATATGATGTTGTATAAGCAATCCTCTGGTATCCATAGATGACCCTAGATTTTTTTTGCAGACTGGAATTCCAGTAGAGGAGGCTCGAAAGAGGATTTGGTTGGTGGATTCCAAGGTAACTTAGACATCTGTTACCCTCCAACGCTACCTTGCTTCTTTCCTAGACAAATGACTTTCGATAAAGATAGAAACTTTTCACTTACAATATTTAGTACTTATCTCTGTAGGGTTTAATTATTCGTTCTCGTGTCGAGTCACTGCAACATTTTAAGAAACCCTGGGCGCATGAGCATGAACCTGTTGATAATCTACTTGATGCTGTTAAGGTATGGAAAATTCTAATTTTAATCACAAACATCCTCTTAAAAAAAGCTTCTGCAGTGTTAAACATTTTCCTTCTTCCAGTCCATCAAGCCAACAGTGTTGATAGGATCATCAGGAGCTGGGAGAACATTTACTAAAGAAGTTGTGGAGTCTGTGGCATCCTTCAACGAGGTATTTTCCCTTCCTATGAAGTAAGAGGTTTGGTCACCAGACGCATGTCAGTTATCGAATATAACTTTTGTCTATGGATAGTTTATAGTTCAGATTTTATAATATAGTTAAAAGTAAAGAAAAAGGATAAAAGAAAAGGAAAGCACACAAACACCAATGGAGCAGTAAGCTTACTACCGGAGGAAAATAAACCTCTTTATCCTAATCTTAGTACACTAACACAAATATGAATTGTATATTCGTAAACTAAATTGGTTAAGTTGCATGAGACATTTTTTAGACAAATAGGGGACGATGCAGCTCTAGCAGTTGTATAGTTGTTCGAGTTAGCATTGAAATTCCCAATATATCTTTCTATATTTGGGCTGTGTACTCTTTCTGTGTTTGGGCAAGCAGTCTCATATTGACTAATGGCAAACAGAAACCCATTATCTTGGCTCTCTCCAACCCAACCTCGCAGTCCGAGTGCACAGCTGAAGAAGCTTATACATGGAGTAAGGTTAGACTTCAATTACCTGTCAATCTCAATCTGCAAGGATCATGGGCTCGCGTTTTCCCTCATTTTGTTGCTTGAACATGTATATCAGGGTCGTGCCATATTTGCTAGTGGTAGTCCATTTGATCCCGTTGAATATGAGGGGAAGATCTATGTACCAGGACAGGTTGTGGTCAATTGATTCTTGCAATTTTATTTTATTTTTATTAGTACAAGTTAAAGCAAATCTATTTGAAGCCTAACAATGTCTCTTTTTTTCTCTCTTTGGGTGTGTTTAGTCCAATAACGCGTACATCTTCCCTGGATTTGGTCTTGGCTTGATAATATCTGGTGCAATTCGCGTCCACGATGATATGCTCCTGACAGCATGTAAGTTGCAAAATCTGTAATTTGTATTAACAATTTATTGCTTGTAAAATTTGAAAGCTTAACGTGTGTTTCTTATATACTTACATTTTTGTTCTCTCTTTTGCTTTGAACTTTAAAATGGTCATCTATCCCTAGTAAGGGCACCTTTCTCTTTTCTTCACCTAACATAGTTTGAAGAAAAATGTATTATATCAGTGTCAGGCAGCTAGGATGAGTAGAAAGTTATATAGCCATTCAGTATTAGAACACTTTTTCCTCCCAAAACTTGAAGTTTTAGTCCCATGCTAATTAAAGACGTTACACTAACGGTCATGTTTGTTTTCATTTCCAAATGGAGTTAAGGACATACTCTTTCTTGACTTTGGAATATGATGGAATAAAACAAAATGACTCACGAAATTGGTTGCGCTTCTTATATTGTGAAGTAGCATTTGATCGACAGAGCTTGACGCAATTTTCATTATGGGTCATCGGGAAACAACCTCTGTGTGTTTCTAACACATGGGTATGGTTGCGTATATCCGACCCTCCTATACCCCGCCATAGACGGGAGCTTCTAAAGCAATCGGGTAATGTTGTTGTGATACACTAGCGGTCGTGTTTGCCAATGGTTTAGGTGATGTTATATTAAGTTGATATCATAACTTCCTATGACATCTAAATTCCGTTGTACTTTGTATAGCGGAAACGCTGGCAGCGCAGGTGACGGAGCAACATCTTGAGAATGGACTGATCTATCCGCCCTTTTCTAACATCAGAAAGATCTCAGCCCAGATAGCTGCTGATGTAGCTGCCAAAGCGTATGAGCTAGGTAAGATATACGGCTGCTTTGTAGAAGTACTTTCGCGCTTTACATAGCTGCTCTCTTTACTTACGCGTTTGACTACACTCCTTTCCAGGTTTGGCTACTCGTCTACCCAGACCCGAAAATCTGGTTGCATATGCTGAGAGCTGCATGTATAGCCCTTCTTATAGAAGGTATCGTTGAAATCCTCACAAACTTGAGCAAACCATTTTGATATCTCTCCTTGTACTTCATTTAGTTCAGCTTTTCTTTTCCCCATCTTTTTGTTGTAATTCTTTAGTTGTTATACTGCTAACCATATGGAGACGGACAAGGAAGCAGTCTATATGTCTTGGGAGATGGGGAAAATTTGGGATTAGGATGGATATTGCTTCTCTACATGTTATGTATTGGTGGTGGTGATGGGGGGGGGGGGGGGGGGAGGAAAGTTCCCTAGGTCTTATGTACTCATGTACTCATTAAAACTTTGAGGTGAAGCTTTTCTTCAAATTTGTGATTTCCGGTATCGTTTTATTCGTTTTACTGAAGCCGTTGTACGTGGGATAACTGCGATAATAGATGTGTGCACTAACACCACTACTAAGCCTGAATCCCACTAAATGGGGTAGGCTATATGCACCGGCCACTTATGATTAAAAAGGAGAGAATTAGAACAAACAAGACGAAAGGCAACTCTCGTTTTCCTCTCAAATGCAAAAGGATCTTCTACTCTCTTCTTCTACCTTACTTTCTTCTTCTTCTCTCAAGCCCATTGTTCATGTATTCAAAATATTGTATAGGCTTTGAGTCAGTTTCTATTGTATCATGTCTAGATCATATCCGATCTCTAATGTCATGTCATATTCTTTCCGTGTCAAAAATATTGTACTTGATTTGAATATAATTTTATGAAAGTCAATTTTTGTAGGCTATTCGTTATCTTTAATTGGTTACTTGAGGTAAACCAAGAAAAATCATGTAATTATTTATTAAAGAGATTGTTGAGGTAAAATAAGGGGG
Organism: Eustoma russellianum; assembly: GCA_036186865.1. Taxonomy (NCBI): domain Eukaryota; kingdom Viridiplantae; phylum Streptophyta; class Magnoliopsida; order Gentianales; family Gentianaceae; genus Eustoma; species Eustoma russellianum. The sequence continues at coordinate 7,363,430 of AP025047.1, read as the reverse complement.
AAAATCATGAAATGTTAATTGAAATGATAGTATAGAAACTTTGACTACTAATATTTAGAAAGTGGACAATAATTTTAATACAAACCAAAATAGAAATGATTACAATAATTTTGGAACGGAGAGTAATTCTTTTGAACTGGCATCTTACTGGCGAGGTCGGACTAACCAGACTCTAGCTGATGTGGTGCTGTACATTTTCAGTACTCACAAAGGATGAATGGATTTTTCGTGACTGTAAATTTACGTCCATGATCTGAGTGTGACTATGAAATAGTGAACAACATAGGAGACTCTTCTGATTCCTTATTCCATGTCCTAAAAAGGCTAGCTTAAAACGAAGGCCCAATTTAACGTTAACCATTTTAAGGTTAAATGTGAATGCCAATTCATAGCGCCCAGTATTATCTTGCTGGCTTTCGTAAAGATCTTATTCTCGTGTTCTAACGCCAGCAGCTGCGCTTGGAGCTTACAATTCTTGAAAACACCCAACCCACATGTTGCTCCACACCTGCCTTCAGAGACACTTGCCTTGGCCATTTTGAAGCAATACAATTAGGAAAAAGAGATATTTAATGCAACCATGAAAATAAATGAAGATCAGTGTGTTAGACAAGATCACGGCATTGCACTCAGTCTATGATTACTTGACCTTATATCAGCAAACCCCAAGTTCAAAACCAGTTGGATCATACAGATTTTTTGTATGCACAAAATATACTTATATCAGCAAACCACAAGTTCCTTGAGTTTAGAATATGATGGAATAAAACAAAATGACTGACTAAATTGGTTGCGTTTCTTATATTGTGAAGTAACAGTTGATCGACAAGGCTTGACTCAATTTTTATTATGGATTATCAGAAAACAACATCTGTGTGTTTCTAACGCATAGATATGGTTGCGTACATCCGACCCTTCATACCTGCGGAAGCCTCTAAGACAATAGGATGATGTTGTTGCGTACATCCGATCACTCATACCTCTTCATAGGCGGAAGACTCTAAGACAATAGGATAATGTTGTTATATTATTAACGGGTTGCGGAGGGGAAATACTGGCACTTGTAGGGGATTAGTTCTGAAATGATACAGGCCGCATAGGTTGACTATGGCTTGATATATGCTTGTGGTCGTATCTTTCTTCTCCAGTATGCTTAAACTCAAATTACCATAGTAAAATACCATTCCTGCATTAACTGCCCTGTATATCCTTTCATTCCCCAATATGAAAAGAGAATTAGACATTTCATGTAAACTAACAGTCTCCTAAAACACAGAATCCACTGAATAAATGCACTTGTTAAGCATTATATCAATTTACAGAACTAAAAAGAATGATATATATAAATAGAGTACCTAACTTCTATATTTCAATTTTGAAGACCTCCTTACAACAATACTGAATGACCTCAGAAAAAAATATACAAATAAAATAAGGGGGAAAAGAAGAAATGCTTGAATTTCTGTTAGACTGCAGCATATGCTTTCTACCCAATCAACCTGCTTGCAGTGTGGACTATTTTCTCCTTAGTTATGTTCTTCCCTTTGCTCTTTCCCTCGATCAGGAGTTTTAGCATGAAATGCTGATTGCCTTGAGGGCTGTCCTATTAACTCCAGAGACAATTGGGGTGACGAATCTCTAAGGCCAGATCTAGAATCCCCTAAGTTCAGCTCAGACAAGCCCACTAGTTCGTCAACATTGACAGGTTCCTTTGGAAAGAGAGGAATTGGCTTTAAAACCTGGTGCTGAGAGGCATCTGTTTTCTTATCTTCCTGGGGAGCAGCGACACTTGAGGGCCACAATTGGAATTGGACCGGAAGAGGCACGAACGCTGGGTAGAAGGGTGGAATTAGATAAGGAATCATAGGAGGCAATAGAAAATCTTTAGTTTCTTGGACTGGTCTGCTGGGTAAAACTTCCATGGGTTCAGAATCTTGCTTGATGGAAAGATCCACAAAGGGTAATGATCCTTCCTTATTGTCCTCTTCTTGTGAATGTAGATTTGCAAGTTCTTCGTTGCTGTTATTTGCTACTTGAGGAGGAAGCCCGGGTTTTTCATTGGGCATCACGAGCGTATCTCCAGCCTGATATTACATGAGTCATCACATTAGATAGGATTATCAATGGCATAAACCAATGCTCTCTATCATAAAGGACATATCTTGAGACCTAAAACAATGCCTTGATATAATGAAGTTATTAAGCTTCAGGCTTAGTGGCATAACTACCTAAAAACGTTGTGCATAATCTACAAAGTTCCATGAAGGCGCATTCGTAGGGGAATCTTTGGATATGCTTGTGCAACAACCTCCTGTGTACTTGTACGAATGACTAGTAGATATACATAATATGTGCATAAAAGGGCGTTTCCGGTGCACTAGGCTCTCGCGTTTGCGCAGGGTCTGGGGAAAGGCTGGATCACTTCGCGATCTGATGTCGCAGCCTTTGTGCAAGAGGCTGTTTCCATGACTCGAATCCGTGACCTCAAAGCCACAAAGCAATAACCTTATTCGTTGCTCCAAGGCACGCCCTCTATACATAATGTGCATGAAGGTGAATAATACAAAAATAATTACAACAAAAGAGAACGTGGATAACAAAAAATTGAACAAAGTACCATACCACTTCGGGAACCATGTCAAACAGGCTGGACCTTCTCCTCCTCCGTGTTGAATTAGTCTGACGAACGAAGTGCTTTTGGGCATGGCTTGCTACCTGCGTTGGGGTTCTCGATGTTACAAAGTTCCTGGAAATACCCCGCCAATCTCCTTTTCCCAACTTCTGAAGACCAAGTAGGAAAAGCCGATGTTCATCTTTTGTCCAAGGGTTACCTGCAGAAAAAGCTTTATTAGATCCACAAAGCCAAAACCAAGGCCTACAGTTAGGTTGGAACCCTTGCTCACAAGTGGCAGAGGAATCACTCTAACATAAAACCGGATGCCCGCTCTTATATCATATACTTATTTGTCAATATCACCAACCCTCGATGACTTCTCCATCTAATTTGTTACTGTTCCATTCTACACAAAAATGTATTAAAATTAAGAACAAAAGTTCTGGCAAAACCATCAGCTATCATCAGCAAGCAAGTGATAGCTGATGGTTATTTACGAGGAGGTTGGATGATCTGGACTTTGAACGAGGTGTCAAGTCTGTTTTCAGGGGGGCTGGGGAGGCATAGCCCTCTTCTTGTCCCTATCTCTATCTCCAGCAACTACTGTACACTTAGCTGCCCTGGTTTCAACTTCCTCAGATTGTTTACCGGGCATATTTTGTGATGTGATTATGGTTATATACCTCAGTAGAGCTCTCTACTGTTTTGCTATCCCAGGAAGGATGTATTTTGCATTTTCACTTGAATGTATTTTCGAGTTGTAAGGGTTTTTTTGTTGGCACTAGAACTTGATAATTAATAATTGTGCAGTTGTATTCGAGCAAGGCATGCTTACTGTTCCCAACCCCTGGCAATCCAATGTAAAGTTGCCTTAAAGGATTTTATATAAATTTCTATTTCACTTCAAAATGAAGTTCTGGCAAAATGAAGTTGTGACCATTCAGCCTTTTACATATGAATGTGAACCATTACCAACATTTTTTTTTGTAAGTGAACCATTACCAACATAAGTTGCAGAAAGTACAAAGTTCCCCAAAGTCGTCATCATCATCATCCGTACCCAGTATATCCCAACGACAGCAAAAGCTATCATTAGGGTCTGGGGAGGGTAAGTGGTAGGCAGACAATACCTCTGTCCCAAGGGATAGAGAGTCTGCTTCCAGTGAGACCCCCGGCTCTATATGTACCTGCATAAATGACATAATAATATAGATATGATGTACTAGTGTGTTAGTGAAGGAATTCAGTAAATACAAAGAAGAGGCTTTCGATATTAAAATACACATAACTTGTATGTACATGTAAAGCAAAACAACGGTAAGACATAAGCAAACAAGTGCAAAGTCGACCTAAAGCGTAGATAGTGTCTACGTCTATCTATGTCCCTAAATATACTCTAAGGTGTCCCTATATATGACATATACCTCGTTAACCTTAATCTTATGTCTCCATAACTCCTATCCTGGACCATGTCCTCAGAGAGGTGCAAATCTAGTAGGTCCTGGCTAATCTGCTCAGCCCAAGTCAGTTTGGGCCTGCCTTTCCTCCTGTTCCCCTCTACACGCTTTTAATTGCTCTGACCGACGCCGTTGTCTGTCTCCGCTTGACATGCCCAAACCATCTCATTCTTCTCTTCCTTATCTTATCCGCTATACTAGTCACGCCTAACCATCTCATTCTAACAAAGTTCCCCAAAGAACTACAGAAAATACACAAAATATTGTGTCCAATGATTTTACAAATTTCTATTACTCCAAGTAACCTCTTTCTTCTTTTTGGTTAAAAAACGTAATATTTTTTCCAACTTGGAAGGTGCCATTTAGACGCAGCACACAGAGCATGAACATGTTAGTGAGTACATGCAATAATGAGAATAGGAACTAATCTAGGAATCTTCTATAGAGATTCCAACATCACAACCATGAGAATGTACGACCCTACATGCCAGTTCAATGATCACCATATCATGTGGTAGTTAACTTAATGTTGTTGTTGTTGTTGTTGTTGTTATATTTATTTTCTTTTGGTAAATATTAGTAACCAACTTCTTCCCCTTAACCCCTACAAAATTCATACTCTGATAAAGAATGAATAACTTTTCCTTTTCCCATAACCAAGAAATGTATTTACTTTCACATAAAGAATAGACAAATAACTGTCTACACTGCAGCTCTTCAGGAATAGAAAAATACTTGAGTGAGACCACTACTCCAGGTTACCAATTTGGATAAACTGAAGACTACTCAACATCCATATATATCCTCTTTCATTTCTTTTTCTTCATATCATTTAAATGGAGGTTAGGGGGTGGGTGACAGAAAGTAAAACAAGACTAATCCTAAGGAGCAATAGATCCTAAGCATTTAGGCTATCAATCCAAGACACTAAAATTATACTGGTACGAGAACACATTTTTTTGTCGCAAATCAGTTAAACCCTGATAGGTGGAAAGATAAACAGCTTGAGTAAGACATGACTCTCCTAGTTTACTTTATTTTTTTTATTTTTTTTTTTGTTCGATCCTAGTTTACTTTAATTATCACATAAAGATGCAATCTTGATCATTGTCACCGCAAGACTTATAAAACCTGGACCATACGTCACAATAAGAGCAAATTATAAGCTAACAAGCAACATAAATTTCTCTGACCCAAAAGCTAAGGTATCACAGATCTTACTGTCATTTATTGCCCGAGAAATTAGCAGATGGTGTATTCAACCCCAAAAAAGTAATCAACCAATGTGTCAGCACATCAGTTAAAGCCAAAGTTTCAGCAGCAATAGTATCACAATCTTAACAGGTAGGCTAAATAATAAACATCTTAAAGGTGAATATGTATCTGAGTTTCAGCATCTAGGCTTCAACTTTTATGCAAAGGATAGTTCAATAATCGCAATCACTTCAGTCTTAGTACACTCATATAAATCCATCTGGGCTCCATCCAATAAGATCAGACACAGCAGCTGATTATCCTTTCAAGCCCAAGGACACATAAAAAAGGAAACAAATAACGAGAAAAAGGAAACTCGAAGCTAAACAATGCTGCTGCCAGAAAATCCTGTGGAATACCAAATAACTGGCAAAGTGTTCAGGAAAGAACATTTTGGCCATTTTATGGGAACATTTTAGATTAGAACTATAATAACATGAAGATCAAACATGTGCACATGCACCAGTGTCCCAGCATAAGAGCACAAACTATACCAACTGGGGAAAATTTAAAAAAAAAAAAAAACACGCACACACACAGAGAAAAACCCAGCAAGAAGAGCAAAATCCCGCCCTTTAATACCATAAAGTAACATTGTTCCAGTTATAATGTAGAAGCAATACAATAAAATGATTCATCACACCAGGACATTTGCTTAAGGTTATTTTAAAATTACAGAAGCAAGGCGATTAAACAATCGCATGGGAGAGGGATTCGAAATGCGTCTAGCGATAAAAGCCATCGGACTTATGGATATCAACGAGGGTTCTAATCTATCTATCCTCCCATGTGCGTATGGTAAATCTTAGAAGGATTAAAAAATCACGCCAGTGCTGCTAGAAACATCCACAATCATGTCCTCCAAACCTCACATTAGCAGGAATTAGAAGAATTAACAAACACCTTATGATGATGCAATCCACTACAATCCCATAAGAATTCGGTGGCAAATATCCAAATTCAAAAGAATGAAATATAAAAAAAGAAAAAAAGAAAAAAAGAAAAGAAAAGAAAAATGATCAAACATGAATAAGGAGAAATTACCAATAGTCGTCAAGAACTCACCTTTCTTCCTTTCCGTTCTATGATTGGAACAGGAAGAGACATGGAGGGGATCATCAGACGCATAACCATCAGCCAATCGTAATGGGTCACGAAACTGGTCGGAGGAAGGTGAGCCCGGATCGGGAGAAGCTGTTGCGGATGGAGAAGATTGATAGTGCGAGGATAAGTTCCCCATGCTCGCACTTTTCTTCATGATGGACCCATCTGTTAGTCTCACACCGAACAACTTGACGCCGCCGGGACCACCAGGACTGGCGGCGGCGGCTCCTTTGGTTGGACATTTCCGGAAGTTATGGCCGTCGCTGTTGCAATGACAACACCTCCGGGTCATCACTCCTCCGACGGCGCCCTCTTCTGCGATTTTATTTATTTACTATCTAATTCAGAATCTACTAAATTATAAGTAATGATTTTGGATAAATTGAGATAATTGGAGGGAGGTGTATTTAAAGCCAGAGATCGAGTACGATTTATCGATAGATTTTGAGATAATGACTCATGAATATGGCTGATCTATTCGTATAATATAGTGGAAGATAAAATTAAGAACGGGCATCGGAGAAACTAGTAAGATTATTGTTTTATGACGTTGAGGTTACAGGTTCGAGCAGCAGAAAAGCCTTTTGTACAAAGTCTTGCACAAAGCGTAGGGTAAAACTGTGTACATCATATCGCGAAGTCTACTACCTTGATCCTTCATAAACGCAGGTGCCTAATTTACCTTCTCCGGATCGTACGTAAATGTGGGAGTGTTTTATACCAGTTGGGATCAGAGGAGGTAAAAAATGAGGTAAAATATGAGGCCTACAATCACAGATTGCCACGTGTACAAAAGTGGAAGAAGTTTAAAGTTTTTTTGTTTTTAAAAAAGAGTTACTTGTACATGTGGCAGTGCGTGATTGAAGGCCTCATATTTTGCCTCATTTTTTGCCTCTTGTGATCTCAACCGGTTTTATACAGGAAAGGAAAGAAAGAACGCCCTTTAGTGGAAGATAAAATTAGAATAATTACTTAAAACCTATTGTTTCTTAACTAATACGGATATACAAATATATATGGCTACCTTATATTAAAGATTACCTTTCTTTTGCTTCAATGAGATTACCTTTCCTTTTATTTGGATCTTTATTTTGGTGGACTTGTCATATAGTTGATCACATACTTCTGATGTTATCATAAGTCACTATTTGATATAGACTCGTGGTCACTTGGTCATAAACATAAAACATATAAATAAATAAAAAATGTTACACAAGACAACAATTAGAGAGCTTGTTTTACATGGTTTAAAAATTCAATCAGTTTACCTTATGTAAACAGGTAAACTCTTCATACACAAAGTGTGTAGGGTAAGACTGCGTACATTAGATCGTGAATCGATATGGCCTCTCTCTTTACCATGCGCAAACGCGGAAGCCTAGTGTACCAGAAACGCCTTTTACCTTAAGTAAACGCATAAATAATGATTTATCTGAAAAGAAGTAAAATTACTAGTACTAAGTTCTCAAATAACTTTTAAGTAAATAATATTTAATTATAGTATTGTGAGGATAATATAGTATCACACCAATACACAACAGTAACTTAAAGTTGTACTAGGTGTGATTCAATTGGTATTTTAAGATTAGTGTTCTACATGATAAATGTAACTTAAAGATGACCATTATTAAATGGCATAAGTTGTAGAGGTTAAGGAGAGGTAGTGAATATTGCTTTGGAATGCTTGTTTGTTTTTTATTTGTCATTAATTATATTATGATTCAGAGCTAATTGTTAAGTATTTTAATAGTTATTCATGTCACAAAAAAAATAAACGAATAGAATAATGATATATTAAAGTTCCATCTTATTTACATGAGCTCCTTATGTTACACACAGGCTGGACTCTCCACATCTTAGAGTAGTTAATAAACCACAATTAGGATTAATATTTTTACATATAAAGAATCAGAAAACCGTCATTTACAGATGAGGAAGAATTTTGTACGTTTTAATTGAGACAATAATCCTCAACGGCTGAAAAATCTAATATATTATTGGAAATTCTTACACACACATATATATATATACACACACATATTCACATGTATATTTATATATGTGTGTGTGTCATGATGGATATGTTTCGAGTTTCAACCACAATATTTCTTGATGGTTAATTTTCCAAATTTGTTTTTACTACGATGTGGTCATTGTTGAAGAATAAGTCTGCAGAAATAAGCAAGCAAACTAGCCGAGATGTCATACCGATCTGAGGTGTCTAGCTGAAGTAGAGAGAAGTAAAGGATAGCCGATCCGAAGTGTCATAGCGAGGTGAGGATCAAATATGAGGGCAGACAGAGATGGAGTGCCAAGATGAAATGCTAAGTTGAAGTAAAGTAGAATAAGTCCCAAGCCGAGGTGGCAAGCCGAGGTGTGGGCAGAAGTACGCGGGGTAAGGAGATGAATTGTCGAGCTAAAATATGCAGTGCCGAGGTAAAACGATGCAATCCCAAGGTGATGAGATAAAAGTCAAGGTGAAAAGTGTTAGAATCAATATGCAGTACCAAGCCAAAATAAGAAGTGCCGAGGTGAGCTAAAATGAAGAGTGCCAAGGTAATAAAGTGTCCGAGTGAAAGAAATGTCAGGCCGATGTGACGAAGTAAAAGGCACTAAAGGTGAACAGGAATAACGGGATGCCAAGCTGAGGATACGGGATGAAGGAAAACGAATGTACCAAGCTGTGCTGAGCACAATAACAATAGCAGAACAAAGATATTGACAGTGGCAACAAAGAGACAGGATTCCGGAGCTGAAACAACTTGGATAAATACAAGAACCTCGGAGGCAACACTGAAGAGATGAGTGCAATGACAACAGAAAAGAGGTATTTATACGAATACACTGTATACATCCAGTAGTTCAGTAGACGAAATAAACAATTATAAATAGAATATACGTTGGTGGCTTGAGCTTTCTTACCTCTTACGAGCCTTAAAAATGGCAAACACTTGTATATTTTAGTGTATGGAAGTTCTAAGGAATTCTGGATAAAACTTTAACTTTCCAACCTCCAATTTATGTTCCTCTATTTTACAAATTATGCTTCCATATTTTACAATTTGTGCTACCCAACTGATTCAAACTCATGTTTCTGCATTTAGACTCTGCTCATCTGAAATTCCAACATGGTATCACAGCTATGAGTTCAAAGAAGAAGAAGAAGCTGTGAAGAGAATATGTCTGGTCAGTTTTTGTTTGTGAAAATTCTTTTTAGAAAACTAACCTAGCCGAGCTTTCATCAGTTGCTAAAACTCGTTCAAAACTATTCACACCATTTTCAAATTTTTTCACTGGGCTTTTAAGAGCCTTTGCCTTGGGGCAGAAATATTTACCTACAAACATTGTTTTTAAAATCTATTTCAATCAGGCTGAGAAGAGCCTTAGCCGCCAAGCTGAAATTTTTCCTGAAGGTTATGAAGAACCTTAGCACCAAGCTGAAACCTTTACGGGTTATGAAGAACCTTAGCTGCCAAGCTAAAATCTTTTTCTATTAGTTTTGAAGAACCCTAGCCACCAAGCTGAAATCTTCCGAGACTTAAGACTCTGTTGTTGCAAATTCTTGTTTCTTCCTTCAATTGCTGCACTGAAGCTTTTAAACGAGAAAAAGACAATCATTCACTGCTGTTGCTTGGAAGAAACGTGTTCAAGTTTCTCCGACATCACATTCTTTGGATGTCTTCTTCTCACCTAACCGTGCAAATGTTTTTTTTAACATTTTTTTTGTAAATATTTTCTAAACTATGCTTCATTGGCTTTGAAGAGCCTTGTCATATGTCTGAAATCTTCTTATTAGAACTGGTTTTAAAGAACCTTGACATAAGTTCGCAATCTTCTTCTTTAAAATTGGCTTTGAAGAGCCATGACATAATCTTGAAATCTTCTTCCTAAACAGGCTTTGAAGAACCTTGGCATTATACCGAAATCTTCCTCTTAAATAGTCAACGAGAGCCTTGGCCACAAGGCTGAAATCTTGTCAAGGTCACATTACCTTAATCAACTTGTTACAGTTCAAGAAACAAGTTTGTTTTTCTGCTCTTTAGATATTGGCCTGAGTGCCATATTTTCAAACTCTGTACATATTTGTAGTATGATATCGGCCTAAGTGCCATTTTTTTAAACATTAAAGTTTGTCGATGACGGCCAAAGTGCCACACAATTAACTTTGCCACACAATTAACTTCTCTGAAGCTATGAAGGCGAAGTCATATTTCACACAATACCTTCAAAAGGCCAAAGTGTCACTTTCAACTGACTATTCCAAGGCTGTAGAGTCAAGGTCATATTTTCACCAATGGACAAATATCTCACTAAGCTATTTCTAAGCTATGAATCCCTCTAAGCCATCTTCATTAGGCCAGAAGAGCTTTGGCTGTAGAGCTGAAATCTTTTTGTTAGGCCATCCATAGAGCCTTAACCATAGAGCCGAAATCTATTTTCTTCAATAGTTCATCCATAGAGCTTTTGCTATAGTGCATAAATCTATCTATTGACATGGCCTGAAGAGCCATAACCATCAACAAATGACATGATGGGAATCACTTCTTGACTTGTAAACATGCATCTGGTATTCTGGATACTTCTTCACCAATTCAGGAGTATTCTGATGTAAGATCGGCTAGTTGTAGCAGGCTAGATAGCACTTGCGTGCTAACAACCTTGATTTAGAATGATTACTGCAGATTCGCATGTGAATCTTCCTAAGGATGTAAACGATCCCTAGGGTTAAGGCTAGAGCGAAAGATAGAGTTAGGGTTAGTGTTAGTATTATATAGCACATAATTATTGCAAAAGTGGCATTAGAAAGCTCAAAATAGTGCCTTAGGGCGAAAACACTTCTTTTAATGTTTTACATAGAGCAAAACCACTTTTGTCCTAACTATGGGTGTTAACGAACCGAGCCAAACCAAAAACTAGGTTTTCGAATTCGGATTCGTTTAGCTAAACGAACTTTAAAATTGGTTCGAGTTCTGCTTAATAACCTTATGACTGTTTAAACGAGCCAAACGGTTCACGAACAGTTCGGCTCGTTTAATTAAACAAAATCGAATATCGGTTCGAATTCGGTTTGTTAACAAATAATTACAGAACAAACGAACCGAATACGAACACGAATTCGAACAGTTCGCAAAATGTTCGGTTCGTTTTTTGGACCGTGCACCTGCAATAAATACCACTAGAGGGGGGTGAATAGTGGTTAGCGGAAATTACACTACAACCCTTTGTGAAAATCCCCTTTGAAAACAGAATCTGAGACCATCTCAGATTCAGAACCTGTTTTTAAAAAATTCAAAAATATTTTTACACAACTCTAAAAATTATGAAACTTTCAAGAATTTAACTTCAATGTGTTAACAAAACTCTGTCCAAAAATCAGACAAAAATAAGATCGTTGGCCCTTCAAACAAATAAAAATATTCAGATGGTCAATCTGGACAGAATAGGACAGAATGTTGCTGATTTTGAAAAACGTGTTTCTCTTTGAATACTCAACAAAAAAGGTTGATCTTTATATCAAAACACTCCTTAGGCTGTGTAGATGATGTTTCCAAAAGGCCTTGACGTTAAACAATTCTTGGTTAAAACAGAATTCAAGTCTTTTCTAAACTGGTCAGATTGCAGCCAGATTGGAGCAGTTATCTTGCAAAGACTGAAAGACTAACTTTTCCTTGCCCAAATCAAGTGATTCTTGTTGCAAATGAAACCTAACAGTCTGAAGTATAACTCCACCAAAAATCACAAATTTTGAAAGTGTTTAGATATTTTTTAAAATAGTGAGAAGTTGTGTGAAAACTGTAGTAAAAACGGGCAGAATGCAGAAATGAAGAAACAAGACAAGAACACCGAGAATTTATCCTGATTCGGTCAATGTGACCTACTCCAGTCCCAAGGAACATCTTTCTTTGGATTTTACTATAAGATGAATCACCTTACAACAAGAATCAAGCTTGATCCTTGGGTTATACACCAACCCTACTCAAGACTTGGATAATCACCTTCTATGCAACACTTAGTTGCAACGCCTCTACAACCTATTGATATAGCCTTATAGAAATGACTAATCAATATTACAAATGAAGCTCAAGAGGCTTGTAGCTCAACAAAAACAACAAGAACACCTATGCTACAAAGAATGGAACAACAACAAGAAGATGATAGCTAGACAAATCAACAATGCTTTTCAAGTGAGCTTCAAGTGTGTTTCATCTTCTTCACCAATGCCTCCTATTTATAGTGTGAGATGAGCCTTGGAGATAAGAATGCACATGTGTCACCATCTTGATCATCAAGTCCAAGTGTCTTCACATCATTGGTTGGCCTTGTACACTTGGCAAAATAAGACAACATAATTGGTCCACCTTGGCAACTCCATTTGGCCGATTTTTTCAACTAAAAATAGTCTTGGAATTATCTTGAAAATGTGAAGATAATATGGCCATAACAACTCCATCATCTTCTCAACTCTTAGGCAAGATAATAGGCATGTGGGAATTTGACAAATTCAAATAAAAAATCAGCTCCAAACAGCCCCTTAGTAGCCGTTGGTATCACCTTGAATTTTCCCAAAAATTAGTCTTGATTATCCTTTGTAAAATGAAGATAATAAGAAAGGATAATACCACCAAAATAAGGATGAAATTTTTTGACCCCAAAATCAGTCATTTTCAACCTTTTTACACCATGTAGCCGTTGGCTACATATTCAAAGTATCCAAGTTGGCACTTTTGCCAACTAGCTCCTTTTTGGTTGGTCCACTTGTCACCAACTCATAAAATAATTACACCATCAATTTCACCTGTTTATACATGTTTGGAAGCTTGCAAATATGTATAGCAACTCAGATTTTTGAAGAAGAAATCAATAGATAATAGTTGACAAGATTATGTCAACGTGTAACACCAAAATTCCCAATATTTCTTCTTATAGGTCGTGATTATTTTCGCACCTTTAACACCTTTGATATCTCTGAATAATGATGATAAATATCCTCTCATAACATATATAAGAGGGTCTTCAAGAAAAAATAGAATGTGACATCTCAAATCGTCACATATCTAGCTATAGTAAATAACATCATCATATCATGGAATAAGATAAAGAATCACCATATAATCTTCAAGATAATAATATCTTAACTCCAGAATGAAGATAATAATATGCTCAAGAGATTCCTTGAGTGAAAATACCAAAAATACCCTTGGGGTGAAATGACCAAATTACCCATATTATGTGAAAACTCCAGAAATGACCCGGATGGTCAGAAATAATCATGATATCACCTTTGTCATGATAAATAAGATAAGAATACACCCTTCAAATATTTTCACCATGTGATGTTCCTACAAAACTCAAAATACCAATTTTGCCTTTTTTGGTAAGTTGTAGAAACTTCCAAGGCGTATTAGTCACAAGACATTTATAATTACCAAAAACACATAACAATCACATAATAAACATGTATAAATCACATACAAATGAAAACAACCATTTTAACACATTTTAGAATATTATTTCTAAAAACATAGACATCGATCGATCGAAGTGCCTCAGCTTCAGAGATCGATGTCTCACAAAAAGGTTCAGGTTTTGTGTCTGACCTACATCGATCGATCGAAGTGAGAGTTCTATGTACATTGATCGATCGATGTGTCTCAGGTTTATAGATCAATGTCTCACAGTAAGGTCTTGAACTTTCACTGCCTTACATAGATCGATCGATGTGAGAGATCTATGTACATAGATCGATCGATGTGCAACAACCTGAGAGATCTATGCCAGCTTTTTCAACTTTTTCAACTTTAATTCACATATAACACTATGTGTGACATTTTTAAGTATTCACCACTTAAAATCATGACTTTGAAAATTATCCAAACATATTTCTCAACACGTTCAACAGCCGTAGTCCTAAGAGCGCAATTCTAAATGACACCATAGGTCTATGACGTCTTAGGAGTGTCTTTGAGGCTATACCTTAGAGGCAAACAATGTCACTTTATGTATTTTTGTTTTTTTCAAAACGACCATATTTGTGAAATCTCTTCTTAAAAATATTTTTCGAAATTACCTATAGAGAACAGACAATGGCCGCCTTAAAGGCACCCTTAAGGTGCCATGTACAATGTGGCTCTATCTATTTTTTAATTTTTTTAAAGGGATAATTCCTTTTTGCTCCCCTATTGTTTGGCGTAATCTCCAATAACCCCCTTAATGTTTAAAAATACACCTTTACATTCCCTGATGTTTGAAAAATACACCATTACCCCCTTGATTGAATTAAAAAATGTTTTTTAAATATATATATAATATGAATTGTCTGTTTTACCCCTACCCTCTTCATCTTCTTCCATCAATTTTTACCCACCAACCGGCGCCTCTCTCCCCCGCTCGCCTCCACCAGCCGTCGCCCACCTCTCCGCCCTCACCAGCCGCCCCTCCTTTAAATCTCCACCTCTCTAGTGATTATCTTTGCAAGTATTCATCTTCTGCAGGCAACACACAAAAAAGACATTTGAATTTGCAGGAGCTGCCATAGCCATATGCTTCCATCTCCATCAAACTCTTTTCACTCTGAAGGCGTAAAATCATTGTCATTGCTTCCTCCACTGCAGTTGCAGAGCCCACTCTTTCTTTCTCAAGTATGCTCTTTTCAATCTTTATTTATTTTCTCAATGCCAAAACGTCAAGCATATCAAATTCATCACAATACTTGTTGAATTTTCGTCAAAATCACTATTAGAACCACCAAAATCTTCATAATCAGCATTGGTTTTTATCCAGATTATCACGTAAAGTATTTACATTTCCCACTTACCTACATTTTCCAGATGAATTTTGGAAACAAAAATCCAAGTTGAGTTTGACATTTGCATGTTCCTTTGTTTAAGTTGTTTCCATATCGTAGCATCTTAAACGACCATAAACGTGAACTTGGTCTAATCAAGATCAATGGTGTCCCAATCGAGCTGGTTCAACCGGAAATCCTCCGTTACAAGGCATATGAGCCTATTTTCCTCCTTGGTCGACAGCGTTTTGCCAGAGTTGATATGCGCATTCGCGTCAAAGGCGGATGACATATCTCTTAGATCTATGCTATTCGTCAATCGATTGCTAAAGCTTTGGTGGCGTACTATCATAAGTATATGGATGAGCAGTCGAAGAAGGAGATCAAGGATATTTTGGTCACGTATGATAGGACTCTTCTTGCTGCTGATCCTAGGCGCTGTGAGCCGAAGAAGTTTGGTGGTTGTGATGCTCGTGCTAGGTTCCAGAAATCTTACCGTTGAGTCGCATTTGTGTGTTTCAATACCATTTTAGTTTATGGTTCAGAACCTTTTTTGTTGGAGTTTATGTTATTGTTGACGCTTGTGGGTGATTCAGTTCTCTTGATGTTGAAAGACTGCTAGATAATTAAATTTGTCGACGGCCACCGCAGTCTTCTTGCGACCGAAGCATTGAACGGACTCCGCCGCCGCCATGTCTAATTGACTTATCTTATGAATACGGAGGATTTCTGCATTCTTTTTCTTTTGCGGGTTGAGATGATGATGAATAGTGAAAAGGTGGGGGTATTTTTGACTTTTTCTTAAAAATTTTTAGTTTTACATTTTAAAATATCATTTGACCTTTTAGTCCAAACATCAGGGGAGGTAAAGGTGTATTTTTAAACATTAAGGAGGTTATTGGAGATTATGCCAAACACTAGGGGAGACAAAAGGGAATTATCCATTTTTTAAAAGGTAACCTATTTGTGAATTTTTTTATTAAAAAATATTTTTCAAAATTACCATAGAGAACAAACAATGGAAAAGAAAGCAACCATCCTACACGCAGACGCAATTACCATTAAGAACGGAAGGTGAAATAATAGCAGAATGGCAGCCGATTCTAACGTAAACGGCGTCGTTTGAAACGAATCATTATGCATTTCACCATATAAACTTCATATATACTTTTTTTTATACGAAAAAAGAAACTTTTATATAGGATGCATCGTATTTCTCCACTGCATGTATAGTATCATGCACAAAAATAAAAATAAAAATCAAAACGGGAGATTGAAATCCTTCAGCCGTCACAAAACTATAAAACCGGCCCTTCTATTTCCTCCCACTCCCACCCATTCTCTCCGGCCATCTTCTCCGATCACCGCCGGAGTCTCAACTCTCTTTACCCCCACCGGTGAATATACATTTGGAGTTCATATCTTGAACTTTCAACTTAATATCTTTTTCCTAGGGCTCTTGTCCTTTCCCCTTCTTGGAGGATCCAGATTTATGGCTGCATGAATCCGTTATCCGTGTTGAATTAAATATACTTTTTATAAGTTTCATTTTCTTCCAATTATTCATCTGCGGCTTGGATAAGGAATTTAACTTACTCTCGAGCTCAATCTTTGAGTGTAAATTGTATCTTTCTTCCGGAGATTTGGAATTTTTTTTTTTTTTTTTTTTTTTACGATTTTGTTTCATGTTGAACTGTAAATCACAAGTTCATTGAGTATAAAATATCGTATTGGTGTATGCATTGTGAATGATTGCGGATGAGAAGAAGTCGATTACGAGATTTTGTGGTCTTTGTGAATTTTCTGTTGGAATTCGCGACCTAGGGTTTTAGAATATATTCGGCTAATTCTGTGAAATTTGAGCATGGCGTCTTACAGACCATTCCCTCCGCCTCCTCAATCAACTTTTGTAGCTCGGCCGCCTCCGCCTCTGCCACCGAGTCAAAATCCTTTGCCACCACCTCCACCTATACAACCACACGGAAATCAATTTTTGCAAAATTGGGGTTCGTATCAACAGCAGCAGCAGAATTTTTCTCAGTTGCCTCTGAATTCTAATTATCAATCTAATTCGCAGCAGTATAATCCTCCTTCGTCACGGAGTCAATTGCCTCAGCCACTTCAACAGCAGCAGTATCCGTATGGGCCACCACCGCCACCTCCAGATAGTTTGTTTCCTCCACCACCTCCGCCTTCCATTCCCCAAAATGGACAGATGTATTATCCCCCAGGCCAGTACTCTCAGTACAATGAAAACCAACCTGTACAACCTCCGCCATTGCCTCCACCTCCACCTTCCTCACCCCCTCCGAGTGCTGTAGCTCCACCCCCTCCACCTCCGGCATCACCTCCTCCTCCATCTGGCCCTCCTTATAGTCAGAACAGGGATATCAAGCCTGCAGAGGATAGAGGAGCATTGAGGGATGGTAGGGATTCTGGTTGGCGTGAGAAACAGCATGGTAAACATCACAAGGCTCCTGTCCCTCCAGTTCCAGTTAAAAGATCAAATGGGCCTCCTGGTAGAATGGAAAGCGAGGAAGAGAGAATGTTGAGAAAGAAGAAAGAGTATGAGAAGCAAAGACAAGAAGAAAAACATAGGCAGCACATCAAAGAAACGCAGAATAGAGTGCTTCAGAAAACTCAAAATTTATCTTCTGGTTCGAAAGGCCACGGATCAATTGCTGGTTCACATATGGCAGATAAGCGGACTGCTCCCTTGTTGAGTAGTGATAGAATTGAAAACCGGTTGAAGAAGCCAACTACATTTCTTTGCAAGTTAAAGTGAGTATGTCCCAAAGGAAATTTGATGTTTTTGTTAGAAACGCCGTGTCTTATGATCTTTGAAGAACTTTTTGCCACTGATTGTAATTGTTGGGATTCTGACATGTTAAAAATTGAATTGATAAAGCTAGCTTGCTTATCTAATCTAAAAATTTAAGGTTTGCTGTTCAAATTTATATGTTTAGAGGTGTGCTTGATGCTGAAAATGGGGATAAATTCTTTCACTAGTACACTAGCACACCATATGCCTATTATTATGTCATTTATGCAGGCATATATAGAGTTGGAAGTCTCACTGGAAGCAAACTCTCTATACCTTGGGGTGGATGTATCATTTGTCTGCTTCTCATCCTCCTCAGTCCATAGCGGTAGCTATTGATGTCGTTGGGATATACTGAATATGTTTGTTGTTGTTGTCTTCCTCTTTAGGTTGACAGCCAGCGTAAAACTTTTTCACTAAATATGATTATGGACCAAATAAAAAATTACGCTAATGTTAGGATGTTCAATCCTCGTAATGAACGCACTGTATATCCGAATGTGGTGTCTTGGCAAGGACTGATGTGTCTAGAGGCTTGAATGTAGTATAAATAAGCAAGGGTCCCTGTCGCATGGTTCGAATGCGGCGACAATTTAGATAGGGCAGCTGCATCTCGAAGAAAATTCGGATGCTATGGAGTTCTTAGTCCATAAGTTAGATACTAATAGAGGAATTACTAGGTTAGGTTGAGAAGACTAGGAACATGGAATATTGGAACTCTAACGGGAAAGACAATGAAGATAGTGGACATGATGATAAGAAGAAAAGTAATATTTAAACGATGGTACACAAGAAAGAATAAGACAAGAAATAGAGTTGGGGTTATTATAGATGTCTCATTAAGAGACGAAGTAGTTGGTGTTATTCGATTTTGGGATGTTTTAGAAGACGTAGTGCATGAAATTTTAATATATAAAAAAAAGGTACACGGTGGAGTTGGTTTTGGAAACAGGGACAACGAAGGAAGATCAATTTTGGATTTCGCAATATCGTATAATCTTATAGTGACTAAAATATTTTTTCAAAAAAGAGATGAGAACTTGATTACATTCAAAAGTGAACCAAATAAGTCACAGATAGACTATTTCATGACTCGTAGAAGAGATAGAAAACTTGTAAGGACTGTAAAGTGATCACAAGAGAAAACTTAATAATGCAACACCATCTTGTAGTAAGATTGAGAAAGCAAAGGCTTATAGAACCCAAGATAAAATGGTGGAACTTGAAAGAAGCTAAATAAGAAGAATTTAGAAAATTAGTATTACAGGAAGAAGTCTTTAGAAGTCCAAGTGGTGATGTAAATGAGTGTGGAAGGATGTGGTAGTAAAGATAAAGGAAATAACGAAAAATTTACTTAGCGAGTTAAAAGATTGAGCACCTACAAATAAGAGATCTTAGTGATGGAAAGAAGAAGTGCAAGACAAAGTGAAAGCCAAGAGAACTAGTTATAGGACACTTCAACATTGTATGAATCAAGAAAATTGGATATAATATATGATTTCTAAGAAAGAAGCTAAACATGCCGTAAGTAGAGCCAAATCAAAGGCGTTCGATGATTTTTATATGCGGTTAGACACGAAAGATTATGAAAGAGATATGTATCGAATTGCTGGAGTGAAAAAATAGAAGACGAGATTTGACTCAAGTTAAAACATTAAAGACGAAGATAACAAGACCTTAGTAGAGGAATGTGCAATACAAGATCAAAAGAGAAGATAATGTGAGAAGTTTTTTAATGAATCAATGGGAGATGAACTCGTATTGAACGAGTTATGTAACTCTAAAGATTATAGAAACTTAACATATAGTAGAGAATGCGATTGCTCGAGGTAGAAGATGCTTTGAAAACGATGATAAACGGTAAATCAATTGGACCCGACGGTATTCCAATTGAGGCTTGGAAATGCCTAAGGAAAGAAGGTATTAGGTGGCTTACATGCCTTTTTATCAAGAACATGAAGAAAATGCCTGACCAATAGAAGAAAAGCAGTTTGGTGTCTTTGTATAAAACAAAAGAGATATACAAGATTGTGCAAATTGTAGAAGAATTAAGTGAATGAGCCATACAATGAAACTCTGTGAGCGAGTGATTGAGAAATGGCTTTGCAAAGAGACTGTTGTATCTGAAAATCAATTTGGCTTTATGTTGGAAAGATCAACAATGGAGGCTATTCATCTCGTGAGAAGATTAATGGAGAGATATCGAGAGAAGAAGCAAGATTTGCATATGGTTTTCATTGACTTGAAAAAGGCATTATAAAATCACACGAGAGATACTTTGGAGAGTGCTTGAAAAGAAATGTGTTAGAATAGCATATATAAAAATTATTAAAGACATGTATAACAATGCGATGAAAAGCGTAAGGACTCTAGGAGAACAAAGGCTAGAGTTTCGTATTACAGTGGGTTTGCACCAAAGATCTACATTAAGTCCATACTTATTTGCTTTAGTTATAAATAGCTCATTTGACACATTCAAGGTAGAATTCGTGGGGCATGTTATTTGCAAATGATATTGTGTTGGTGGATAATACTAACTTGAATGTTGGTTGGAGATATTAGAGGAAAAGGGGTTTCAATTTGAGTTTAAAGAAGTCAAATTTTATGAAATTTAATTTTAAAAACAAAAGAATGACTTTGTAACCTTGTATGAAACTGGAAAACCAAGAGATTCATTTGAATGAGAGTTTTAGTTTCTTAGGATGTATACTACCGAAAGAAAGAGGAATTGACAATAATATGAATCACATTGTACAAGAAGGATAGTTAAAGTGGAGAAGTGCTCTTGTTTTCTTTGCAATAGGATAGTATCTTTAAAGCTTAAAGAGAGGTTTTACAAGACGAGAATGAGACCCGCACTGCTGTATGAGTTTGAATGTTAGGTAGTTAATTATGAGCATGAGCAAAGAATGCGAGTGGCGGAAATAAGAATGTTAAGATAGATGTATGGACATTCAAGAATGGATAAAATAAGAATGAACATATAAGGAGAAAGTGGGGTGGCTCCTTTAAATGAGAAGATGAGAGAGTCAAGGTTAAGGTGATATACACATGTGCAAAGATGTCCTGCAAATGCACCTGTTAGGCGGTGTGATATAATGAATGAGGTGCATGTTAAACGTGGGAGAAAGAACGAAGCAAGACATGGAAAGGGACAATAAGGAAAGATAGGATTTATATGACGATTGGGGAGCATATGGTTGGTGATATAGCACAATAGAGACAACTGATTCATGTAGCCGATGTCATGTAGAGGTATAAGATTTAAGTGAGAATTTAGGTACTTAGGCTTCAATCAGGATTGAGATGATATGATAATTTTGAAAGATGCGTGTTTTAAAGACGGATATTATGCATTAGGTATTACAAGACATATAAGGAGGGTAGGATTTAGATTACAAATCAAAAACAAAACAAAAACAAACAAAAAAATAAAATGAAAATAAAGAGCAAAAGAAATGATTGATCCATATATCTGACGTCGCATAGTGGGGCGTTGTTGTTGGGGTGGGGGGTGGGGGGTGGGGGAGGAGTGTAACAGTTCAGCCTTGTTGATTATCCATTATAGAGTTTGCCACTTCACTTGTTCAGAGAAATTTTATCCCATACTGTGCTTACTTACGCTTGTTGGATTCATAGCGGTCGAGTTTGTTGCATTGAAGTTTTGTGACTGGACCGTTCAATTATATTAATGTTGTTTTTGGAGTATTGGTGGGACTACAAATCGTATATTTCTTGAAGGGCATTGATCATTTTAGTGTCTGATTTTCGGCTTTCTATATTGTGAATTTACGCTGTTAATATTTATTGTTTCATTACTTCTTGAAGATTTCGGAATGAACTGCCAGATCAGACGGCTCAACCAAAGCTCATGTCTTTAAGGAGAGAGAAGGACCGGTAAGCATTGTTATTCTGTTAGTTGGACGTTGTTCCTCATTGTTTGGCTTGTAAGTAAGCTTTTCTTAGCTTCCAATTTCTGTTTGGATTAGGAGATTTTGTTACCCAGAAAAGGACACCCGCCCTGGTACCTTGAATAAAATAAGTCTCAGTCTGTGTCTCTGTTTTCATTCTACGTGCTGATCAAACCACAAACTGGATTACCTTGATCAGCTGTGTTCTGTACTTTACCAATCATAAGAGGCGATGAAAATTCTTTGATTCATTAAGAAGCAAAAAGAATTGGAGGCCAAATGCAGTATGTAATGGTATATGTATGTAAAGGAAAATCAGGATTTTGTTAAACAATTATAACTAATTGAGTTAGCCATTATGACCTGGTAAGCTCGTCTGAAGAAGTGTTTCAGTGGTTCTTGAAACTTAAATGTATATAACCTTTGTAATTTTTATCCATGACCTTGATATATTGTGCAAGCATGGCAAATCTCATAATTAAGGTTGCAGGTTTACAAAGTATGCCACTACGTCTTTGGAGAAGATTCACAAACCTCAGCTATATGTTGAGCCAGATCTGGGCATACCTTTGGACTTGCTTGATCTCAATGTGTATAAGTATGTTTCTGAAAATTTTAACTATCATCTTTCCCCACCGAACGTAATGAATGAATAGATGAATAATTCTACTTAAGTGTGTACGCAGAAACACATATGCATATGCATATCTGCGCATGCATGGTGGTGTTTCTGTGTACATACATAAATAGAGAAATTCTATTCATTTGGCCCTTGAATGACAGAAAATTAATTGGTATTTCTTTGTCACAATAATTTTGTATCCTAATAATTCCTTCACTATCTAGTCCACCAAGAGGAAGAAGTCTGCACCTTGATCCAGAGGATAAGGTCTTGTTAGGTGATGATGATCCTGTAACCCCAATTAAGAAAGATGGCATTAAACGGAAGGAAAGGCCAACAGATAAAGGTGTTTCTTGGCTGGTGAAGACACAGTATATTTCGCCTATTAGCATGGACTCAACAAACAAGGTACCTGGATTATTGGTTTCAAGAAATTTGTGTACACTATCTTAATCTATTGATCTTTATCTTTAATGTAGTCTCTGGAAAAGCATGCGAAAGAAATGCGAGAATTACAAGGTCGCAACATTTTGGAGAACCTTAATAGTAGGTTAGTTTGTGCCAGTTACTTCACATTTATCCAGTAAGGAGGAATTCACTGTGACTTTGGTTGCATTGTGTTTCAGAGAAAGACAGATCCAAGAAATCACAAAATCCTTTGACGCCTGCAAGGGCAGGCCTGTCCATGCGACCAACCATAAACTGCAGCCTGTCAAGAT